>OX375799.1:5523641-6083329 GCA_947359425.1 Lagria hirta
TTACCCGATTTAAACCTCTTAGATTTTTATTTGTAGGATAACCTCAAAAGCTTAGTGAATGCGATGAACAGTTTTGGAGTTGTGTTTTCCATAAACATAATCTTCACACAGAATAATAAACTCAAAACAAAACCAAAAATTAAGATATATACTGCTAAGATATCCCATTTGTTTTTTCTTTGTAAAAAACATTTAATTACTACAAATCCAAAACAAAAAGGTAGTTTGCTTCGGTCATGTCTATCTTTTTTCTATAGAAAACAAAACAACAACAAAATGTTATATAAAATTACAATAAATGTGAGAAAAAATAGAGCAAGTTTTGATTTTATTTAAAAAAATTAAAGCAAATCTATTTTTAGAAACCGAAAAACGGTTTACAGAAAATTACAAAAAAAAATAATAACAAACATAAAAAAAAATATTTTATATGAGAAAAGCTAAAAAATTAATCAAACAATTATGTAGTTTCAATAATTGGGAAAAAATGCAACACTGATTTAATTTTAGTAAAACATCTATGATTTTATGCAAAGCAGTTATTTTCTAAAACAATTTAAAAATGTTACATAATTTTAATGTCAAAAAAGTGTTTTGAAAAGATTTAGCTATTTTATAATTTTAGACATTAAAGCTCAAGATTTAGAAAGCTTAAGACTCTAAAAAATTTGAAATAAGAGACTTTATAAAACTTGATAAAAACTTGTCTTCGGTTAGTTAATTTTAAAAAGTGATATAATGGCTATTTTTAATATACAACTAGCTGACCCGGTGAACTTCGTACCGCCTAACAGTCAATGAATGTCGTGTTACTTTTTAGCTGAACTAATTTAGGCTTTGATGAACGTAAAACAATGATACAAAATAATATATTTATATAGATAGAAACAAAAAAGAATTTTATTATGATGAATGATGATGAAAACATACATACAGAATGAGAATAAAAATAAAAAATAATAAAAAATAATAATTAAGTACTTCAAACTCATGTCAGAAAAAAATTATTGAAAACTATGTTGTGCAAATAGGGAAAAAAAATAAAACTCAGATTAATTCATTAATAGGATTTTTATTCAAGCACTTTGTGGTAAACGACATTCTTTGTTTTTTGGTCAGGCGCAAGAACAAATAAAGCGGATGGTATGCCGACACGTGAGCATGCCACATACAATTGACCATGAAAAAAACATGCATTTTCTAGATTGAGGTCACAAATAACCAAGGATTGGTCTTGTGATTTGTTGATCGTCATGGCGAAGGCAAGACGAATCGAGAATTGAATTCGTTTAAACTCAAAGGGCATATCCGTTGGGATCATCGAAATCCTTGAAATAAAAACTTCCTCATCTTTAAATTTTCCTTTAAGTATCGACGCGTGCAATTTCTTGCAGATAATTGACTTGCGATATTCCGTTGCCTAATTGCATTACAGCTTCGCTGGGAAAGATTAGATCTTCTAGGACGCGGCATTGTTATTAAAATGTGCACTCGCATAAAACCACCAAATATAATAACAGTGCCTGAACTTTCGAGACATAGACAATAGCTCAAAGAGTATATAACCACTACGTTTGAATAGCTTATCAAAAAAAATCATAGACAATCTATAAAAATACATTTACACTTTTGTTAACCTGTAGATTATTTTTCCTTAATCTTATAACCTTTACCAACTGATTTTTTATTCCCTAAATTCCGTTCCTTTCCGATGATTCTATGTTTTTAGTGTAGAATAAATCTTAGGTATTATTTTCGGGAATTAAAAACAAATATAACAGTACCTGAACTTTGTAGACATTTTACAAAAAATAAATTTCTGAACGCACACATGATGTCTTCAGAAAAAAATAAAGTTGTGGCTTAAAAGTCTCAGCAGCCAGGCTATAAACTCCAAAAAAAAAAAATAGTTGTTACACTATTTGACAGGATTGGACAACAAATGTTTGACATGTAATAAACAAATCAGCATCTATTGAAATGATTAAGTATTCATTACACATATCGAGTTTTCATTGTTTTTAACAAATCCAACAAATCAAAAACCATGGCAATCGGTCCAGCCGTTCTCGAGTTATAAGTGTTGTAACAAACACGACTTTCTTATATATATATATATAGATATAGTATATTAATTATAAATAGTAATAATAATGATTGAAATGAATTCGATATAGCTGTTGTCTATTTTAGAAAATGCATTTAAGAACTTTAGGTTCTCTTCATAAACAATCAAAAGCTTAAAAATGAGGAAATTGTATAACCTACTTGCCAATTACAAAATTTTGTCAGTTTAAAAATAAGCACATGGCAATTGTCTTGAAGCATGCAAATTGAACAAAATGATCAACTAATTGAATGCACGAGCTACAATGGCAATTTATTATTCTGCATGCTGAAAGAGTAAAGGAATACTTCAATTATGCAATTAAGAAAACAATACTAAAAAATGCAATTTAAACGCTCTTCTAAAAGTAAAGCATTTATTGGAAAATATCTATAACAATATAAAAAAATTAAAATAATAATAATGTGGTTTTCAAAATGCAGATTTTGATCATATATGAGCTATTTATCTAGTGCCTTTTAGTTACAATTTTAAATTAAAATTTGCTGCTATTTTAAAGCAAAAAACACAGCATTTTTTTTTCTTTATTACTAGTTTTTAATAATTATTAACTTCTTATTTATATGTACAAAATTAGGTAATTTTTAACATTAGTTCCTACAAACCTTTAATTTTTTGATCAGCTCTTAATGCTTACTTTACAATATCTTTTTTTTTTGTAGTATTATTTTTTTGCTGTTTATTCTTATTTTGCCGTTTTTTTAACACATTTTTGGTTTTTTCGATCTTACTGTCTTCAGACTTTACTACTCGTTTGTTTGTTTTAATCTGATTTTTTTTATATTAGAAAGTCTGGCGATTTTCTTTACATTTTAATATTTATACCATATAACGCTTTTTTGCTAATACAATCAAACATCTGTAAGAGTCTCCAGATTTATAAAAATTTACATATAAATTTAGAGCAAAATGCGCCAATAAGGTAGAAGGTAACTTAAACAATTGATTGTCTCTAACCGAAATCATACGGCATTCTTAAGTTAGACAGAAAGAAATAAGTCAAAAAGTTGAGTGGCAGTTAAAAACTAAGAGACGTGATGATGATCAGTTAAAGTCTCTGAAGGCGTTGTTGCTGAGTAAAATATTATTGATGATTTGTTGAATTTGTATTGAATTTGTTAATATGAAACATTCACGGCAGAAACTATAGTTTAATACCTGATCTATGCGGCATTACATTTAATTGAAGTTAATCTAATGAACCTCTGTTCTGGTGAGTTACTTTATAGGTATATATTATATACATTATGTGTAAATATGTTTCATGTATCGTGTCCGACCGTTTCTATAACAATGAACATAAAGGAGTGAGTTGTAGTAGATGGTTGGTAATAATGTAGCTAGTTTTTGCCATTTTTTACACTGTTTTAAACAGAATATTTATTGCTAATAATTATTGTAGAACATAGACATTTTGCTAAATTTTGACAATAAATATGAGTTAAATAACGACTTATTTAGCATCTCCTTTATTGCCTTTCTCTGTCTCGCTAATTCTTTTATATATGTATTTATTCCTGTCGTTATCCACATATTAAAATTTTATTTTAATTATATCATTTGATGATAACCACTAGAATTCAGCTGCCAGATATTAGACTATAAGTAAAATACTATGAAGGCTTTGTTGATTATTTGATTTTGCAGCAAATGGGGTCTTGAAATTAGAAAATTAGTCGCAGTTAATTAAACCATTGCATACTGAAGTACCTAAATCAGCCTGATTTGGGGGTGCTTTTGGTACTCCATTCATAATTAGTCTTAACCTCGGGGAAGCATTATTGCGGTGGAAGTATCGATTCTCCTAGGCGTAACGTTAAATTTTTTATGTCAAAAACTAATCAATAGTACACTTTAACATTGAAAATGTTGCCGAAAGTGAAAAAAGATTGCTTAAAATGAGTATAGTTGTCTAGAAAATACACTGCGTCAGTCTCGTGACGCGTCGTTGCTACGTCAGGCTTATAGAGGGGATATATGGCACAATTTTATGGCAATCATCCATACTATTATTATCAAATAAGTAAGTTGTGCTGTGTTTTTCAAAGTGTGAAAGTAATGAGTGATAGTTATCCAGAACACTTGAATCCTTTCGCTGGGAGAGGAACTGGCAAAAATAAACCTGGCATCCGCAACTCTTTTCGGGAACTCAAAAGGACACTGTGAGTGGCAAAAAATTTTTTTTGAATTTTTCAATCGGAATAATGCACTTTGATTTTGAGAAAATAAAAATATTGATGATTACATCAATTGCGATTTCGCATAATTATGCAAATTACTAGATCATCGCTGAGTAATATAAATTTTGAGTGATAATTTATAATCTGATGTTAGCTTTTGAAGATAATTTGCCGCAAATACTTCATTTATTATTTATCTAAAAATACAAGTCACAAAATATTTTTATCTACTTTGTTTCATTGGAAAGGTAACAAACAACAAATATTGATCTTACGCGAGAAAAATGTGATACCATAAATTCAATATTTGCCATTTATATCTCTAAAAATAATCAATTTCACTTAAATTGTTTATTTAATTTGCAAACAATCGATTTTTGATATTACTCAACATTTTTGAACTGCGAACACTTTGAACCCTGAATACTGCCGACTTTAGTTAATTATTTAATAAAATCAGCTCCAAAACAGAAAATCATCAACTTTAATTTCATCAAAATGCTTTACAATACTTTGATTAAAGTAACCTTCAGTTATGTTGATTAGAATACAAAACCTTTTGCATTAAATGGGCGAGGTACTTTTCCATCATCCATATAAATAAATCGACGGAAGTATTTATGTGTGCACCTACTATATTATATATAATAGATTAACATTTAAGGATGTTTGAGTCATTTTTTTGACAACGGCAATAACCTATTTTACATATTTTACTGCTTACATTAAACCGCGTAAACACATGCATACCAGACCACCAGGTTCCCCTTTGGATCGACAACACCAAACAGGCAATACTGATTTTTTCCCAAAATATTGAAAAAAAAGCGTTTTGGGCCCACTAAAACCCATCTTGAAACTAAAAATTACGCAAAAGTCTCATAATTTTTGATCTATTTTTATTTGTGTAATTAAATGTTCAGCTGGGTACTTGAGATGCTTTAGTTGTCCTAGAAAATGTATGAGTGCCTCTGCCCCAGATGTTTTATGATACCCAGAAAATATTTTTCCAACATGAAATGTAAACCTAAATTAATACAGTTTTATTCCATATCGAACATAGATTCTATACTAAGTGACAAAAAAAGTGCAACATACGCTTGATTTTAATACCATAGTATACAAGAGATACAAATATTTTATTCAACTTAAAACCAAAAAAATCTAAAATATTTTTATATCTCAATTTTTTGTGTACCATTTATTCAATTTAAACTTGAAGGTAGAGTAAAATTTTATCTGATTTAGTGATGAAATCAGATTTTGTATATAGGCGTAAACGTGTTTGTCGTCTTTGCAGTAAAACACAAAAATAGTTTACTTTAAAACGCATAGTAGAGTTTTCTGCGTTTATGAGTGCAATTACTGCTGACTTTTTGTAACAAGCTGTGAACAAATCCGTCATAAATAAAATTTTAGCCAGTCGCTGTACAAGGCCGTCTTTACGTACAATTTCTCGCTGTTATAACAAATATAGATATCTCAAATGTTTTTATTTATTAAACTATATACTTATAATAATAAATAATAATAATAACAAATAATATAATAATATTCTTTTTCCGCTTAAGTAATACGGTTCTGGGTAAGCTCGTACTTTGCTTTTGCCTGGTTAGACTTTTAATTATGACTCTTTAATCCTCTCTCTTTTAAATCGAAATACCTTCTCCACAATAAACGCAAACTAACATTTGGATAAGTATACAAAAAGTTATACGTTTTGGAAGTTGGAGTGGCTTATCATTGCTGAAATTTTACAAATTGTTACAATATAGATTTAAACTATTTCAAGCAGCATTCGTCATCAAGGCAACGTCAGGCAGCATAAAGCCTATAGACTATAGACTTTCAACGCTCAAAACACTTAGATTGGTCTGTGGAATCTTCTGCTAGAACTAAATAAATAAATATTTTTGTGCACAAGATAATACAAGGTGTATAATGTTATAATTGATCAAGGGTGGCTTTGCTTTTTTGGCAGCAGGTCTTAGATTGGCTCGTACTAAAGCCGGTAACAATCTGTAAACATAATAACGTAGAGATTTTTGTAAAATTTAATTAGTTGGCGTTATTGCTTTTGAGCGATGTAAAATAAGAAATACATATTTTTTATCTTGTTTTGGCATTTACTGTCGAAGAAAAAGCGTTTTTATTAGAATGTTGTTTTCAAAATGGAATAAAGAGAAAAAATAGAGAATGGGAATATTTGGTTAATTTCCAGGGTGAGTATAGATTTTGATTAACAAAAAGTGTACGAACCGATCTAAGATGCTGCCAATAAAGTATAACCACTCTTGATTAATATTTATGTTAATATTATAAACTCTGTATAATAACAAAAATTCAATATAAACACACAAATTGAAAAAATATTTTTCTGCAAGAAGACGTTAAATAAGAACATTATTTTTTTTCTCGAGCAAGTGACAAAAGAGGAATACAAAAAATAATGAAAAGTGCAGATAAATGCATAAAAACGATAGACTTACAAGTGAATATAAAATAAAAAAAATTAATAATTAGTAGCTGTAAAAAGAAATTAAAAAAATAGATGTGAGACATCAAACAAAAGAGCAAATAAAAGAATAACAGTGTTTAAGGTATATGTTTGATAAAAGAAATAAAAGTAAAGCACAAATAAAAGAGCTGACAATAAAAAAGAATAAATTTTGTGTGACAATATGAGAAATAAGTAAAAGAATAATTGCAAAAAACTGATTTGATTATTTGGTAAAAGTGTGAGAATGTATTTTGAGAGAATATAAGGATGGAAAGAAGAAACGAAATTAAAAAAAGTGCAAGAAAAATATGGAAGATAAAAGCTACATAAAAAGAGAGAAAAAAAAGGGAAAATAAAAGTAAACGCAAACAAAGTATAAAAACAGTAAGATGACAAAATACAAAAAGTATTATAAAATAAAGTAATAAAGTAAAGTAGAGATTTGAAAAAGTTATATTTTAAGAAGTGAAAGAAAGAAATATAAATACAGATAGACGAGAGAGGAGAACAAAAAAAGCGAGATCTTGATATAATAAAAAGTATGAAAAATTAGCTGAATAGTAAAACTACTAAAATATTTAAAAAAAGACAATTGATGAAAATATTGCGTGGAAATTTAGCAAAACAGAACAAGTTCTGGTTAGAGTAAAACAGAAGAATGTGTAGAATCTATGTAAAGATAAACATTCTAACAAACAAAGAATGTGAAAAAGAGAGAACAACCCGACAAAAAAGTTACAAATTAGAATAATCTGAGCTTAGAATAGATCAAGATAATTACAAAGAAAGAAAAAGAATAATAAAGTGTAAAGAATCTAGAGTAATAAAAAGTAACAAGAAACTAAAAAAAAGACTCAGAAGGGATAAATAAAACAACAAAGATAAAAAATATTAAATAGAGGATAGAGTAAAATTTTAGGAACAAGAAGTTAAGTAAAAAGCAGATTTAGATAAAATTAATTTATTTTTGTTTATAGGTTATAAACTCTACAAAATTTGATAACATTACTAAGAAAAACCTTTTTTTACGCAAACTTTGCTTCAAATAATTAAATAATAATAATAATAGATTATTTTGTTATTATTGGTAGTTTATTCTTAAGAATATTATTTTCTGTTTCTAGAAGACGTTCTTTCCGGATTAAGAAAAAAGATGAAGAAACTGTCACAATTAGACCAAAGCCAGAAATACCAAGACCAACAATTAAGTCATATTCTTATTCACCCGAAGTAGCCCTTCCTAGATCAAGATTTAAAGAAAGGCTATCCTTAAAACCTGCAGCTGGACCTAATCCCTTTGACGAAGATGAAGAAAATTCTTTGACACAGCTTAAAGAATCGAAACGAAAACATAAGAAACGTGCACCTCTACCTCCAAAATCTATATCTAGTCAAGATGTAAGAAATTTGGCTTATATGTGGTACTTTATTCTAATTCCAATTTAGGTTTACAGTGAGAATTTGGAAATTCCAAGTGAGGGAGGATCACAGTGGAGTCTAACATCAGCTGATACAGATTATTCTTATTCAGTGGGAGAGGATATGAGCCGAGAGGATTCAGAAGCAGAGTTACCATCAACAGCTATGCTAGAACAATTTAAAGATTTTAATAAAGAAATGGAACGATTGAAAGATGATTCTAACAATAATGTGATTATTAGAGAAGAGACAACCAAAGAAACGTCCACAATTCCAGATTTAGTGATATCTTGCCCTAGTGATTCAGAAAGCTTAAAAATAGAAACAGAAGAAATAAAACCAGATGCACAAACAGTAGAAGAAACACCTAACATTAATCTTCCAGAAGAAAATGAGATAAATTCTAGTGATATTAAAGATAGTAATTCTAATGAAATTAGCGTAGAAGACGACGTAGATAAAGAAATTATATTTCATCAAAACAAAACTCTGTATATAACAGGTTCAACCGATAATTTAGATAAAAATTCTCCGCTTTACACAGGGAAAATTTCTCTATACATAACTGGTTCTAGTGATAACCTTGATGTTTGCAATAATAATAATAATGATAGTGCCATAGATAATAAAGCGAATCACGCTGATAGCGAAGTAGAAATCAAGGCTTGTGATGCATCAACACCAATTCCAAAACAAAGAAAAAATAAGTTAACAAAAAACATTCTATTAGGAGTTTAAACTTTTAGTACTTGTAGAGCTACTAAATAAAATCTTTTATTTTTATCTTTGTTTTTACTTTTTTTTCAAGTGCGTTTTAGTCTATTTTTCATCCAATAATTCATGTCATTTTTTATTAACATTTGTAAAAAACATCATAATTTGTGTTGTTGATAGAAGATAATTTAAAGCGATAACAAAGTAGAGCAAAGAAGATAAGATGTTGACATAAAGCATTCCAAAAAAAAAATGTTAGTTTTTTTCAAAATAAAACTCCGCCGGTTCGAGTTATTGAAACTTTAAATATTTTAGTACGATTGAGATTAATACGTTACCTGATTGGTTGCATTTGAAATTTTTAATTTAATGACAATTTATTTTATTTATTTCTTGTAAACCTACTCTTTGATTTTATAAAAAATAGTTTTTGAAGTGTAAAAAAAATTGTAACTTTGTAGACCTCTAACTTAAGTTTGTCTATCATAGGCTTTTAAACAGCGGCGTGACTCATTATTACACTTTAACCCGATTTGTGACCTCAAGTCTAAATCAAAGATAACAATTTTTTTCTTAAGTATTCGTTAATAGGCTTCACTCAATAGCAGAAACTATTATAAAAGTTTATCTCATTCTTTCTCCCTTCGTCAGATTGTTGAGAAATGCTACTAGAATAATGTAGAGAATCATAAATTTCAAGAAAGTTTATGATAAATTTCTTAAAGCTGTTCTCTCACAAAGTGTGTTTCAAAAATTAATAAATCTACTAAAGATGACACTCAAAAAAACGGCCGATAAGGTAAGAGTAGATAGAGAATGTGTAGAAATCTTTAAAAGAAAAGTAAGTAAAAAAATGTAAAAAATAATTAAAAAATTTAAGTAAAAAATGTACTGCCTACAGTGGCGGATCTACTAGGGTTCCGCGGCACCCGGGCCCAAGGCTACATTATTCCTACAAAAAAATGAATTTTTTGTCATATGTGTGAGAGATTTTGTTTATTTTGATGACAAAAGTTAGACAAGTCACTTTCGAAATAAGATAAAACAATTTGTTACGCTTTAAGCTAGCGATCCTGGAATGTAATAGAAGATGGGCGGCAGGTCATAAAAATGACCCAGCTGTAAAGAGTCTCTTTCCCTTGAAATTCTTTTCATTGATCTTTTATGTCATTTACAAGTTGACTTATGCGACCCAGATGCACAATTGTATAACATAAGACAAGTCTGGTCAATATCTATTAATGTATTTGTATTATAATATTTTTTTTTATTGAAAAAAGAAAAATACTTGAGCTTTAAAAATTACTGATATTATGTACAAATAATTAACACTTTTTAAAAAATATACTACTATTAGATAAAGTATTCTACTAACAAATTAAATACTATAAATAAATAGATAATAAATTCTTCTTTTTCAGCCACTTTATGAAGAAAGTCAAATTTTTGCAAAAACTTGTATTTCAAGTTTATTAAAATTAATTTATTTAACAAAAACTTTTTATTATTTTTTTAGAAAAAAATATTTATTATGATGCCTTGATTTAAAGAAGACTTTTTTAATTAATTTTTCTCAAACAACTTTTTCTTTATTAAAAATAATAATTTAAAAATGTTGTCCTTACCCAAAAAATGTTATTTAAATTACTAAACAAAAGCTATCTATTTATAAAAACAATTAAATTAAACTGGTTTTTTGTTTTTACCTATATCGGCCACAGTAGCATCTGCTGAACGCATTTTTTCTAAACTGGAGTTAATAAAAACGTACTTACGAAATACTATGAACCAAAAACGATTTTCAAATTAATCCTTGATTTTAATTGAAAACTTTATAGCGAAAGATGTAGACTTACCGAATTTAGTGACAAACTTTGCTACTATGAAAGCAAGAAAAAAAACGTTTTTATAGTTATAATTTGATTGTAAAATATAATAAAATTGTTTTTTTTTTGTTTTCAGAATTATTAAAAGTATTTTTTTATGTATGATGACAATGTTTTATTTATTACATAAAATTCTAGATAATTTATTACAGATTTAATAAAGTGTTATAAGAATATTAAAAAACAAAAAAAAAGGTATAAGACCTATCACAAAGTTTAAAGGTTCCGCAAATATTTTTTGAACCCGGGCTCGCTATTGAGTTGCTGCGCCACTGACTGTCTACACAATTTTTCAATCTGGTTCTCAAGAAGATTTCCCAACAATAACTATTTTTATCAAATCCGCTAAGATTTTGTTTTGCTTATGCCGTTGATATGATTTCCAGAAAAACCCAGATACTACACAAAAAGATAGCAAAAATAAGCCTGCTTAGATCAAATATCGAAAAAACTAACTATCTCAAATGGATTTGGTAAAGTAGATCAACCTTCAACCATTAATGAAAAAACATAAATACTAGAAACATCTGGCAGCAAAAAATAATTCTATAAAAAGCAAAGTCCATAGCGGAAAATGGTAGCCATTTTGAATTATAGAACTTTCTCAGTTTGAGACCAGTGGTCTCAGTGGTATAAACAGAAACCTGAGCCACAACTGGTAAAGATGAAAAGCCACTAAGTAAATAAAAGAGAAAAGTATTGAGGAAAACCTTTTGACCCACTAGTAAAAAAAGATCATTCTGTACCAAAAGTATCAAAAACTACCAAAATTGTACATTAAACTTGATCTGCTTACAAAAGTTAAGATGGCCAAATTAAGACATTTTGGACATGATGAAGCGTTAAAGTGTAGAAAGCTGTAGCTCCATGCAGTAAATAAGATAAAATATTATTATAGTATGATAAGAAAAAAGATTAAATTAAAAAGCTTCAAATGTTTCAACACCAGATAATCCACAATCCAGCTGTGCAGGAAAGCATAATGAGCAGCTGTTTACAAAAAAACGTCAAAAAATACAAAACCAAGATTGATGATAGCTTGTAGAAGATTGTCTATAAGCCTGTAAGAGAAACAAATTAAATTTTGTTTCAGTTACGATCTTCGTTATTTTTCGTAAGCTGATGGAAGTTAAGTGGCCATCTTGCAAATAAGTGTACTTATGTTACACAGTTAAGGTAAGGTAGATAAAAACTACAGTTTTTGTAATGAAACTTTATTGAATTATTAACCAAAACTTAACAGAAACAAAACAGTATTTTAATATTGAAATAGGTAGTCCTATACAATTTGAAAACTAATAACACTGCAATTATTTAAAAACAATTTTATAAAGAACAAATGAATAATGGACGGTGCTATATAGCATTCTAACGTATCAAAGGTGATAGAAGATCTCATTTGTACTTTAAGGGTGGTAATAATGTACAAATTGAATTTTGAATCAAGATTGAAAAAATACCCCTGCTCTATCTAAAGTGATGGACCCATTTTCATTGTGTATTCAATTTAGATACAGAGTTGCGTGCAAACTGGATATAAATACCATTCACCCTACCATAACAACTAAAAAATTATCACAATTCCATTCTACGTACTAAAAACCCATACAATAAATTAAATATTTGTATAAAAGTCTTATTATCATTGTTCTAACATTAGATATCTACTTGGAATAAAAAAATTATTGCTCTTCTTTTTCAATAATGACCTCCGAGTTGATGTCTTTTATTTCTTCCTTAATATTATTGTCTACATCATTTGTGGTATCAAAATTCTCGCGTTTTAGACTTATTCTGAAAGGACATTGATTTAAATGTTCTAAGAAGAATGAGTTATCCATGAACGAATTAGAACAATATTTACAAACTTTATAATGTGGACTTGGTTTATTTTCATAGACAAAATCAGCACCGTTTTTAACACTGTATTTTTGGTTAGTCGAAGATGTTTGGAGAAAATGCACAAATCGGTGATTATCTAATTCTGCTCGGAAGAAAAACTTCATTTGACACTGGGAGCACTCGTATGGTCTACTGTCTAAACCATGACCTATTATATGATTTTGCAAACCACTTGCCGCGGTGAAAACTGAGGAACACACGTAACAACTGTATTGATTCATTCCGTAGAAATTATGCTCAATGAGATGAGTCTGCAATTTCAACGGAGAAGAAAACACTTGTTTACATAACCTACATTCTAAATTTGTTCCTTCATTTAGCATATGCATTGTTGCATGGCTTTGGATTTCACTCTCACTGTCAAATGTCTGAGGACATTGGATACACACAAATTGCTTTGCCTTTGGTGAAATTCTCTTCACATCACAATCGGCATTGTTTTTCCCTTTACAATCCCTACATAGGAAAACGCTTATACTCTCTGGACTCTTATCAAAATTGCTTATTACTTGACCACTTTGGCTATCAAATACTTTATTGCAAACGCCACATAGATTCTCTTTCAGCAGTAGATGTTTTAGATGAAACTTCGCATGAAGATTAACTTCCACTTCAGTCTGAAGGGTTTGACAACAAATTATACAATTGGCAGGTAAAGATATCTGCGAATTGGATTTTGCAGGACTATTACTATGCTGCAATTGATGCAAATAAAAAGATTGCTCATCAGTCAAAACAGATTTACACTGGACACAACTATTTCCCTCCACTATCTTACAATGAGTCAACTTATGATCTGCTAATGTCAAAGTTGATGAATAAATCTCATCACAAATATTACATTTGTGCTTTCCTTTTCCACAACTCACTTGATGAGTTTTCATGTGATTTTCCAAATCACTACGAGATTTGCAATATTCGTTGCAGTAAGCACACTGCAGACTCATTGGACTCACTTTATTCTTGCTATGGTGAATCTTCTTATGGCTTATTAAGTCAGTCTCGGAGCTAATGTCGTTTCGATTGCAAATATCACAAGTGTACACTGACTCAATAGCAGAAATATGATCTGGAGTGAGAATTTTTGGAAAATTGAAATTTGGAGATTTGGACGGTGTGTCCAAAAGAAATTTATCACTCTGAAAAAAACAAATTTTAAGTAAAACTCATAAACAACAAAAAAAAATGTCCTATATACATGCACCAAGTGTGACCTGATCAAACAAAACAAAAAAATGACATTTTTTCTAACATCTCAAAATGACTATTAAGAAGAGAAAAAACTTGTAGAATTGTTACAAAAAATAATAAAAGAAAATAATTGAGAAAAAAAAAGTAGATTAGACAATATATACAGTAAATTACCTCTTTATTATCATTATGTTCTTTAATAATATGAATATACTGGCTATACTGATCCTTGAATGTCTTGTGGCAGAAGGAACATTGAAAAATAAAACCATATTCTCTCAGCCGTGTGTCTAATTCAGCTTGATAGTGAGTACGTAACAATGTTTGATTGGCACTAACGCAAGGAGTAAACTGTTGATAATGCTTCATTGATATGTGAAGCTCTGCTGATAAACGATCATGGAATACTTGATTCGAGCACAAATAGCACTTAAAATGTTTACACTCATCGCTGTGCTTGTTAGTCAAATGTAATTGCATTGAAACTTTTGTATCAAAAATGTCATTACAAACCGAACACTTAAACACTGTGAGAACATGTGCGTCTAATAGATGTTTCTGCAGTTCCTCTAATCGTTCAAACGATTTCTTGCAAGTGTAGCAACAACGTCCAGGTACCTGAGCAATAGCATGTCCAAAAATGTGATTAGTAAAAGAAACTGGGTCTCTTCCTGGCTCGCCACATACAGGACAAAACCCCAGAAGAGAATTATTTGAAGAAACTATATGAGTCTCCATGTGATGCAGAAAACTTTTGAAATTTGGCAGTTGGGCATAACAATACGAACAAATGCAAGGCTTATCATTAGAATCATATGAACTTATGGTAGGAGAATCTTGAGATTCTTGCTTTTTTTTCTTAAGAAGTTTTTCGGAAAATTCTTCTTTTCTTTTTTTTCTACTTAGATCAGTAGGCTGCGTCTGCAATGGCGAATATCTATCTACCTGCATGTAATTTCCTGGCGATAATGTTGGACGCCAATGAACATTATTTATATGATTTTTTAAATTTTGAAGTGAATCTACTTGTACGGTGCATTTATCACAGGCGTAGGTTGGATTTCCGTTCTGGCAAATTTCTCCTTTGGGAGAACTCTGAGCCACTGGTGAGGATGTAGAAATTGAAGTTGAAACACCATTTGTAACATCTCTATGAGTGATGTTTGTATGCTGGTACATAGAATCCAATGTTGGGAATTCCTTAGAACAATACATGCATACTATCTTATAATCCTCAATCTGCCCTTGATATTCTGGAAAATGCTCCGGGGTTTGGCTTAGAGACGAATCGGTGTCGCTGTGAACTATAGCCAAATGATTCTGAAACAAAAAACAAAAATTAAAGAAACATATAACAGGAAGAAAACAAAGATGTGAAACTAAAATACAAAATATATTATAAAAATAATATTGAGAAAAGGAAAAAAAATGGTATATTAGATCAAAGACAATATTCCTGCTAGCAATATTAACCTTCAACGAAAAGTAAATATTTAAAAAAATTATGATTAATATTAGAGCTGGTCAGCCAGTATAAATTGCTATCAATAATGAATGTATTCCCTTAATTCTAGACTGAGCTGATAATAAAGACAAAACAGCTCTGTTCTCAGGATTGGCAGGATACATAAAATTTGTATGAGATACTTGAGAGTTAACCTTTCATTTATTATAATGTAGAACTGAAAATCTTAATTGACCAAAAATTTTAGAACTATACTTGTCAAAAATTATGGTGAGAAAAAAAATTTAAACTTAGGATGGCTATATTCTCTTACTTGTAGCTGTTCAGGTTTCCCAAAAGTTTCAGTACAATGCGTACACCTAAAAAGCGTTGGACTAGGTGTACTTCCTCCGCTTGTGCGACTTCCGGATCTAGATTCCTGTTTTAAATGGCTTTGTTGGTGTGAAGACAGTGCTGCTGCCGTATTATATCCACGATTGCAGGTTCCACATTTATAGGGCTTTCGACTATCATGAGTTTTCATATGAATTTTAAGATGATCGCTACAAAATAGAAAACTTTATTCTTGCTCCAGCTATTGCAAATTTACCTTCTGGAAAAGGCGCTTTCGCACTGTTGGCATTTATATTTTTTGTCACCGGTGTGCAATTTAGTATGCCGATCTCTTGATCTCTTGTGCTTGAAGAGTCGGGGGCAATAAGAACAGGTGAATTGCAGATGGTCAGTGTGACTCTACAAAAAATTACCCTGTTACATTAACAAAAAAACAAGTTGTCATTAAGCAGGTTGTCCACTTAAAATAATAAAATCACGCTATGTTTTATTGCAGACCTTTGGCTTTTGCAATTGTGATTACCCACAAAAGTCACAAAACAAGTTTGAAACAATTAAAAAACATCAGATTGTTTAAATTCCATGAATATTCGCATGCAGCTATTTAAAAAAAAATTGTTGAAATGCAAGAGTTGTACGATTTTGGTAGTCGAGGCGAGAGAAACAAGATTATATCTTAACACTTTTTTGTTTATTCTCCAAATCACAACCAAAATAAATATGTCTAAACACAATCGGTATGAAAAAAGTATAGACAGTTTTAAAAAATATATATCATGTGATCAATAAAATTTAATTTTTGAAAATAGCGTTTGGAAAAACGTTGGTTTTTATGAAAAAAATCTTTTTTGACACGGGATTTACATTTTTGGTGGTAAATTAAAATAGTTTTTTATGGTTTTCGTATGGGGTTATCTTCAGCGACTGTCTCTATAAATTTTCTATCAGTCTCTTGATGAAAACCCATTTAGTGGTTGAAAGTGTGTAATTTGATATCTGCGTGTTAAGAGCCATAATAATAACAATAAAATAGAAAGAAAGAGAAACTTTCGACGACAACATCTAAAGTGACAATTTATAATCTGTCCTTACAAAGCGTTCTCTTTAAAGAGCGAGATCATATCAAAAAATTTTGGCTTTTAAAACCCACTTCGAGTTTGTGTCTTTTAAATTTTTTTTTTGTCGGCATGATCAAAGAAACGTACAGTTATATTATTTAGTAGACAACCCAACTTGGACCCAACTACATATTAATAATTTTACGTAAACTCATAGAATTTTGCTTCTGCTGTTTAGTCCTACCTGTTCGTGTTCCCTGAGCTGTTTTTCCTTTAAATAATTTTCTCCACATACCGTGCATTTGTATGGGCCGGGTTTGGTATCTTGATCTTGATCTCCGTGTACAGGTTCTTCTTGAACAAGATCATCAAATCCTTGAATTGTCTCACCAGATCCCGTGCCTCCAGATGCTGAGCTTGCCGCTCTTTCATCTTCAGCAACTGCAATTACAATGAAAATAGAGATTTTATATATCAAATTGTAGGAGGCGGTTAGGAAATTAATAAATTGAGGAAACGACGAAAAAGATTCTGACACCTACTACACACAGCATCGTGGGAAATATCTCTATTAACTGAATTTTTTGACGATTAGCAAACATTGTATTTTGTTAGCAAACATTTTACTCCACTTATCAATTACAGCAAGGTCACAACAACGACTCATAAGCACATTACAATTTTAAACTATAAATCTCAATCTTCTCAAAAAGTCAACTCTGCTATTCAAACCATTTAATAGATCAATTAAATAATCAATTTCAGTTTTAATTGGCGCTATAAATCCTTCAAGGTAGAACAAATTTGTCATAAAAACCATTTTCTGTAATGCCAAAACCTGTAATGACAAAATCTATCTGAAGATTACTTTAGCTCATATAGGAACTTACAACTCTTGTTTTTTTTCTGACAAAATAGTAATTGTAATTATGAAATTACATAAAATGTTAAACTTACAAATCAACTGTATAATAATCCAACTATAGATACAAAAAACAGAAATCAACAAATTAAAAATTTAAATAAAAAACAATATTATAAGAAAAAAATGTATAAAACAATAAAAATTCAAAGAAAAAGAAAAACAAATAAAACTTTAAAAAGCAGAGACAAAATTTTTATAAAAATTGCTTAAAATATAGCAGAAAAGTACAGAAAAACAAAAAACTCTGAAGAAAAAAAAAATAAAAAAAATAAAATGTTAAAAAAAACAGCAATTATGGGTAGGAAGAAAGCAAAGAGTAAGCAGCCTGTTTTGCCAAAAAATACTATCAAGTTTACCAGATTAATACCAGCAGACTATAAATAATGAACGATAATAATAAAAAAAGTTGAAAAAATCTGAAAACCATGCATAGATTATTATAAAATGTAGTTTAGTAGGTAGAACTCAAGTCTATGTAAAAAGAAAAAAAATGTATGTATCAATTCATTATTTTACAATTATTAACATATTTTTAATTATAAACTCAATTATAATAAACGCTCAAATCAATTTCAAAATATAAAAAAAAAAGTAAAATATTTTTTTAATTTTTGAAGAAGAGAATTTTTTGTAATAAAATTTTCCTCTTTTCAGATAATAACATTCTAAAAATATAACCTTAGTTTTAAAAACTATTCAACATACAAGATGAATCATTAGTGTGGGATTGGTCTCATATGTCTTAGTTCATGATTTAATATAAACTCTTAATAGAAAATTTACTTTCTAAGAGTTTTTTTTTTAAATGAAAGTTTAAATGGAAAAGTTAAACTTTTCAAAGTCGAACTTAACTTTTTTATCATAATGTATCACAATCATAATTACAAACAAAATAACCATAATTATTTATTATAAACAATTTTTAAAATAAATTAGCAAAAAAAAGTTCTGTTATTATCAACAAAATCCGAATTTTTTCTGAGAGTATATAATTTTAATTTTTATATTTAAAAGTTTTGTTTAATAAAAGACAGAAAAAAATATTCTTATAACTTTTACGCTATGAAATCTTTGTTTTTTTTGAAAAAAACCTAGTCAGACGTTTTTTAAGCAATTAAATTATATTTTTAATTTTTTTTTAAATTTTATCAGGCATTACGTGACTTATGCATTGCAGAAATAGACAAATGCATTAAAGAGCTTTTTAATTTTTTTTTGTTGATTTAGTAATTTTTTTTTTTTTGTACATTTATTTTAATATTAAGAACCGTTCAAATTTACACTATTATTCTACTACCTTCTATGTTAAAATTTATAATTTAACAGCACACTATTTACAAATTTTTTAATCAATTTAATCAACATTTTCAAAAACTTTTTTTTTCTGTAAAACAATACTTTTGTTTTTGAAATTAAAAAATATGTAATGATCATGAGACCTCTAGCCTTTCTTTTGCTATGCACAAAAAGATGAAATTCAAAGATAGTTATTGCAAACATTCAGTTGTATAGCAATTTATACAAAAATTAAAAAAATTCAAAAAAAAACATTGAGTCAAATTTTGAAAAATTTGACCTTTTCATATAATGCGTAAATTAACTTTATTTACAAAACTTATCAAATTAATAAGAGATCCATCTTACAATAATAATTTTCAACAAAAAAGCTTTCCAAAATTTTTCAAACCTCAAAATTCAATTTCAAAAAAATGAGGCAAAACAGTTTATTGGGATTGGTTGATTTCTTCTTTAAATCAATCCAAAAATATGCTTTGACAACTAAAATGAAAAATAAATCAAGTGGAGGTTTAAAGTAATACACAAATCAAAAAACAACTCAAAGCGACAAAAATATCAAATTAAAAAAACTCATCAATAATAACAAAAAAGGTAGAAAAGAACTTTGTTTATTAAATTTAATATATTATGAAATATGTAAGTGTTTAGAAATAATTGCTGACTTTAAATTATAGTATTAGCTTAGTTGGGAAAGCCTTTTTGACAAATATCTGTTATTCTCTATTAGAATAGGCGGTATGTAAAAGAAATGTAGATAAATGACTTCACATTTCCTTAAGGTTGTTATTTCTAAAAGGGCAGCTCAAATCCCTCCATTTCCATATGGATAATAGAGTAAAATATCACTTGATAATATACGGTAGATGCCATCAAATTGAGATGGATTGATCATACGAACACAAATACATTATATTATAAATTCCAAAATATCCAAATTGAAAAAAATATATAAAAATACAGTTTCATTTAGTACAAAAATTAACAAATTGTTTATTTATATAATTTGTTATCAATTAAAGTGATTGTGTAAATATTTTGAAATAAAATTTTTGGGATCCGATCAAACGCTTTGTTAGAATCACCAAATTTTAAATAATTACCAATAGATGTTAAAAAAATTTAAAAATACCTGGAATTTTGAATTCACCTCCTTCTTTGTTGGATTGAATTTTTTCGATAAGTAGCTCTAAGCGGCTACTGTTACCTTTGAAAAGCATTTTCATATTGCAAAAGGTCCGCACCATCAACAATCATTAAAGTCACTGAAACACAGGTGTAACAACTATTCACGTGTAAAGTCTCGTGCCTACTGTTCAAGATCAAATCTGATCTCCCTTCCTTAATTTCGTTCGGGGGAAAGAAAAGCAGTTTGGGGAAAAAGTGGTAACCACTACGATTGTTCTAATAACCAGGTGCCGACAAGTCTGATTCTTTGGTCCATCTAACCCTCACGTTACTTACGGCTAATTTCATTCATGCAGCGGGGATTCCCAGCAGTAATTGGTGCTTTGGATTTGTGGGAGGAGTTTGTTTATCGATACCCGAAAATTGAAAATATTTGGAGAAATAATTCTAGCTTATTTTTTTCTAAAGCTTCTTCAAAGCCTCAACGACAGAATATTATTATTACTAATTAACTAATAATCATCAACTTGTCGCTTAATTAGTTTAATTAGTGCTTTAATATTTATTGGCTTAACACCTGAATGGTTTTACTTAATACCTATATACATAAACAATAAAAATAAAAACCACAATTTTAAAAAATAAAAAACTCAAAAACAAGAAAAAAATTGTTCTGTGCTAATTAATATATGCTCAGAATGAGAGGAACAGGCAACAACAGCATGAAAGACTTACAATCCAAAATGTCGCGTGTCTTGGTTTAAGAATAGAACTATCTAGGTAGCTGATTACTGCTATGAGAACGGTCTTGTTTAATTTATGCCTGCGATTTCAAGTGTCAAAATTCATGAGGGCTTAGTGTGATAAAATTCTCAAACGTTTTTACAATAACTATTATTTAGCACCTAATTTTTCTTAGAATAATAAATAATTGTCTAATTTTGTTTTTGATATTTGTTTAATTAATAAATAATTACTTGTTTACAATAACCACTGCATATTTTTCATAATTGTGGACTAGTCTCAATTACTTTTCAGTTATTTTTCAAAAAAATGTTTCACCCAATATTAATTAAAACATAATTTGGTATTAACCAATACGTAAGAAAATTCTCTAAAACTATACAGTCTCAAATAAATTCAGAATAAGCTACAAAGTTGTTAATGATCATAGTGAAAAAAGTAACCAAATTTTTAATTAAAAAAATTAGTAATTAATTATTCGTTTCTATAAGAAAACTTGACAATTTTAGATTTTTCAAATACCCGTTTACACCCAATATAGCCACCGATAACATAAAAAATTATAAAATAAATATTTATTGTAAACAGTTAAGACATTTTGCACAATATATTTTGCATTTTAAGGTACGACCTTTAAGATAATCAGAAGAGAAATCAGTTGAGATGTAGTGCCTTTAATGCTTATCAACAATTTTTTTTCTTTTTTGTCGTGTTTCGTAGTTATACAGGGTGGCTTTAACCTAGGTTTGCCAGAAAACCAACAATAGGTGAAAATAGAAAGATAATTTTTAAACAAAAAGTTAAAAATTTATTTATTTTTTGATGTCAATGTTTTATTTTTTACTATGCAACAGTCAAATTTTCACTTATTTTTTTCCTACAACAAAAACATTTTTATTACAGATTTTTTTGTAAAATTATAGCGGTACCACCCTGCATAAGAAAATATTTTTTTAGTAAAAACAATTACTAATAATTGAAATTATGTAAATTTACATTTTTCCTATGTAAAGCTCTTTTCTTCAAGCATTTTATTAAAAAGTTTTATGATTATCAACATTTGTAACTTTACACTGTCACACTTCTAAATTTTATTGCTACACTGTTCCTTTGGTAGCTATATTGTTTCTAAGCTTTTTAATATCCATTCTCACTTCTATTACGGTAGAAGCGAGTGAGAATATATCGTCTTGTCGCTTTTTTTCCACATTTTTTTCTTTATTTACAAAATCATTTTCATATTCTTCTGTTTCCAAGCGCCACTTTAATAATTTCCAAAAATTATCCTTCTATCTTCTGAGTATTGTTTATAATCTTTAACCAGATTATCTGTTTTATTTTAGTTTAATTAAATTTTATTTTAAACTTTAAAGTTTTTGTCTCGGTTAGACCTTCTAGCTTTATTTATATTTTTTATTTTTGTTGTACACGTTTTTATATGTATTGATGCTTTTGTTTTTCTGTTGATTTCTCTATTGCATATATTATTTTGAGTGAAATCTTTTTGTCTGTTTTTCTGTTTCCACTTTTCATCAACTGTGTCTAGTTTTTCCTCTATATCTGATTTTATCAGACATGTTAAATATCCATTATTTATTCCTTATTATGGCGTTTTTGATAAATAATCAATAATGGAAATTTAACTTTTTGATGAAAGTCACTTAACTTTCTGATATTTTTACGTTAAAACTAGGTAATTCTCTCAATAATAATTTTGTTTTTGGCTAGCTCTTCCTATATTAATTTACAAGCCATAGAATACGTCATATCCAAAAACTCTTCATAATCATCACTTTTTTAGGTATCCTTAGTTTTTTGGAAAAGTGGCTCAAATAGCTGTGAACGTAACAATTTTTTTTGAGAAAAGAAATTTTTGTCTGAGTGTTTATTGACTTCTAATAAACTCCCCATGCTTAATATAGATGCGACAAAACAAGAAAAATGTGAAATAAGGCTCTAAAAAACTGTTCTATAAAAATACAATACATAGAACATTTTTTCTATAATAAAGATTTAATTTTAGATCTACAAATGTTTTAGTTTAACAAAAAATAAAAGACGGTTGGTTCTTAAAAGGATTTTTCCACCGACAAGATGGCGCTATTAAGACCTACAAGCATAGTATTAGCAGCTGAATTGGTACAATAACAAACATCTAAATATTTAGGTTTTGAAGGGGTATAAAATGAAGTAGGTAAAGCCCTTAATCTACGAGTCCAAAATATGTATTTTTTATAAATATTTTGATTGATTAATCTAAAGATTTGCAAAAAGCCTAATATGGTTCTATTGCATCAACGTGGGTGGCAAAGATGTAAACAGCTTTTCGAGAAACTGTTTTTCTTTAAACTAGCGCTTTTTGATGGTACTATTCAGTTTTTCAATCAAATCTTGGTCTTTTCTTCGGCAATTAAATAGTGTTTTTATCACATTTTGGTCTTAGTTCGGCATTTGGATCAAATAAAATTGATATTAGCGTGATTATTTGTAGAGCTACGAAGATGGTGACAGGTTTGTGGGGTTTTCCGGGCTTTTGGCACCCAGTTGGAGCATATCGGATCCGTGTAGATCACAGAAGCAAGTATTAAGACAGCATTGTTATCGGTAAATTCTCGGAGTATCCGTATATAGAGCGTGGGAAGAAACAAGATTCCACGATCACATCTCGGGAAAAACTAGTAGAAGAATCTGCCACCTAATGCAGGATTAGTGTCGGAAAACGTGCACGGCGAAATTAAATCTTAGTTTAAACGCGAGATCGATGCCTATTTTAAAATGATGCCTGAAATAGGAATTTGTGGAAATATGACCATAGAAAACACCGACACAATGAGCAACTAGCAATTATTATGTCTAAATTGAGTACTATTCACTGACCGACCGATCAATCGATTTCGAATTGAAATTACCAAATTTTGAGACGCGAGAGCAAAAAAAATTATTATTTTGATCATATTCAAAGAACAATTTTAAATCTTGAGCTTTAACGCAGGGCACGAGGCTTTAATAAATTTTTTTCTGACATGCACGGATGAATAAATATCGGCTTTTAGACAGGTGAATGTTCTGCTTCGAAAATTTTGTAAATAGGTGATTTCTTACACTCATTTACTATAACGGATGGGTACTCACAACTTTGTGGTACACCCACTACGCTTCAAAGGCTCCATCACCTGCCACCAATTTCGAAAATCTCGCTTATCTGATTGCGGGCCATTGTCAATTTCAGATTTAATTACCAAAATCCAAATGATCACCAAATTAATAAAAAAATAGACGGTATCACATGTCTTAATTTTGCCTGCTTATATTGGACTAGTTATCGTTTTTTTTTTGTCAATTGGAAAAAATGTATTCTATTTTTGTTAGATTTTGGAAGAAATTGATATAAAATAGACTAATTTTATGAATAGTATTGAAGTTAATGAAGACCTTTGAGGGACTCTATATTCCAGAAGTGTGAGAATGATTGAATATTCGTGTTGACAGTAGGGATGACTACAAAGGTAGTATTAAGATGTCAGCTTTCAAAGGAACAGTGGAGAAAATTTATCGTCACGTGCCTAAAAGCAATGGGCTAAAGTGAATGAAACATAAATATTGGACGCGTCGTTAGCTTTTCCATACTTATTTGAAACGTATTAATCTTTGAAATAAAAGCAGCAGATGTACAATTGTACGATTACGTCAAGGCGCTACAGGATTTATCTATGGGGGGTAAATAGGATACGGACTTCCCATTGGGACCCCATACAATTAAATGAGATCTATGTGGGTGTACCATTGGAGAAATGCTACTTTTGGGTGGCCGACATTATAAGAAAAAGTGCAGAACTAAATCACTGTCGTTACAGGTCGCATGGATTTTGGTCGGTTGATCAACCGTTGAAATTTAAATTCATCGCGTTGCTATTTTTTGACATTTCTTAGATTGCTACTTGAGAATTTTTAAGCCAAACTCTCAGACGTACTAAAATCCTGCTTAGACACACCAAAAAAAAAAATAAACAAATTCAATAAGCTGATCGCAAGACTGATTTTCTATACTTTTTTCTCATCCAACTATTATAATAGTCAAACAGCTTTGAAAACCATCAAGAAAAATGTTCATTTTCTTCATTGAATTTGCGCATTTTTTATCACTGACAAATTATTTTTTTCTTAGCTTTAAATGTAACTAATTATTCAATTTTCAATTACTTAATGGCTTGTATAGCGCATAAATTAATCTATTAACATTTGTAATGTGGGAAAATGACAGAAAAACAGCTTCAAGCTTTATAAAAACCTGAAGTAAAAACTAGAATCTGTAATTAGCAAGTGACAATTAATTTGTAATATGAACACAAATAATCAAAATAACGGTTTCAATAGAAAAGACATTATTAATGCTCTCATTACATTATTATGCATTGAACTACCGTTAAATCAGTCGTAAAGACTGTCAAAACACAAATTTATTATGAGAAATGGATCAGAAACTCCGATATTAGTGCATATAATTCTCCATATTTCCTCGCAAATGAATCATTAATTCAGTTGTAGCTTGTTATAACTTAATATTTTTTTTCGAAATGTAATTTTATTGCTTAAAATGCGTGGTCGTCAATTGATGGAATATTTATTAGAAATGTCAGACATCCTTTGAAATTGTGGTCAATTTGTCTTGCAAAAGCCGCAATTCTAATAAAAATGCCAAAAAAGATTTCAACTCGGAATAAGTTGTCTTCATAATAGAACGAATGATTATTCTGAGTATTTAGGCCTAGGAATAATAATTATTTTTATTATAAACCAGCTTCACTCAAGAACAGCTCACAATTAAGAAGAAATTTAATTACGGAAGAATATAAATTAAATAGTTTTAAAGTCTTTTTCTAATATATTAATACTACATATGGTAGTCAAAATTTATTTATTAAAGCAACATCTATACAACGAAAACTACCTTTTTAGGCGAAATATGAAAAAAGAGTAGAAAGATTAACAGAAATTAAAAAAAAATTTAATTTAAAAAAAATTAAAAGAATAAACTTTTCAAACGAGAAATATTTAATAAAAAAATATATGCGATAATAAAAAAAAATATTAAACAAATCACATAAGAAAAAAAATTCAGAAAATAAAATAGACAATAAAAAAAAAGAATAATGATAAAAATAAATAGAGAAAATGATTAATAAAATCCAAACCGATATAAAAAAAGATAAGAAAAGAAAAAAAAATTTATAAAACAGTGAAGCAGAAACGGGAAGAAATGTGGGAGAGATAAGTTTTCGAGTTACTAGAGAGGCACCAAGCTATATAATAAACGGTCAAAATAAGACAAAAGTACTGCAGAAATGTTAAAAAAACAGCGAAAAAACAAAAAAAAAAGTATGATAAATAGAAAAAATACCGTAAAATAGAGATTGAAAGAAAATAAGATTTAAAAAAAAATAGTTATTTAAAAAATAAAAAAACAAGTGAAGAAATAAAATTCATAATCAAAAAAAATTAAAAATAACAAAATTTAAATATAATAAAATTATTAAAAGATAATCGCAGAAAAACTACTAAAATATTTACAGAGCAACAGTGCCAAAGAGAGATAATTGCTTGCAATGTTTAGATGTACAAATTAAGAAGATAACAAACAGGTTAAAAAAAATTAAAGTATGTGTAGAATGTGTAAAAAAATGAGAGAGACCAAAGAACGTATAAGCAAAAAATGCGAGGAAGTGAGAGAGAGAGCAACTTGACAAGAGAAGAGAATACAAATTAGAATAGTCTGAGTTTAGAATAAAAAAGAATAATTTAAAAAAATAACATTATAAGCACAAAAAAACAGAAGCTAATTTTTGTTTTTAGGGATAGAATAAGATATTGTAGATTTTAATGTTAAATATATGTTACTATTACTTTTTTTAGATATACATTTTGTTAAAAAAAGTCATTTAGTTTTTAATAAAAATATGAAATTACAACATACAAAGACCAATTATAGACATTATAAAACAAATGATTATTCAGTTGGTTTTTTATTTTTATAAAAATAAACGATCAATCGTTTTAAACACATCTAAGATACGAATTGGCTTGTCGATTTTTGTTTTGTTTTTTAATTGCATCTGTTTTTAAGTTTGTTTTTAGGTTGTCTGATTATTCAGCAATCAAAATTTAAAAAGTTCTCAGAATATTTTACGCTTAACTGCTCAATTATCTACGACATTTATGCCAAGAACAGAAAAAACAACATTAAGTTTTTTGATATTATTGTTATTTCTTCTTTTTTTTGATGCCATTTATTTTATCTGCTTTTTAGAATTGTTTCTTTTAGATTTTTTCTAATTTTACATTATTTACTATATTGTAACGATATTTTATAGTTTGTAACAGTAACAGATTACTTTTTCTATCTTGATATCTGACATTTTTATTTTTGTCTTTTACTTTAGTGTCATTTAAAACCTCCTATATTATATTCACTTAACTTTCTGTGTTTAAAATAACTTGTTTTTCTCTATTTTTTTCTTTTCTCTATTCTATAATATTGATAAGTAAAAAAAGCTTGTTAAAAGAAATTAATCAACAATAAAATCTGATGTAAAGCAGTCATAATGTGAAAAAATAAGAGTAAATAAAAAAAAATAGTAAGATAAAAAAGAAAAGAGATGAAAGCACAAGAAAAAACTTTCTATGAAAATTACAAAACAGTAGGAACTCCAGGGAAAAAGAAAAGAGGATAAAAATGATTTAACACTAAAACTTAGGAAAATGCATTTTATTATTGTATAAGTATTTACAATTATTTTATTATCAATTATTGTATTAGTATATTATGTTACATTATGTATAACAAAAATTAAAAAGCGTACAAAGCCTGTATGGCATGTTCCCTGTAAAAGTCACTTTGTCCTCCATTTCTGCAATTTTTAGGAAATTGAAATTCGAAAAACACAAAGCCACTTTTTTATTTTCCTCTCTATTCAAAAGTAAATTACGAAAAGTGCGATAGAGTCTTTTAAGATGGCGCTACGCATTCTGGCAAAATTTCCATCCAGTTTCCAGCATCGATTTTAGATTCCGGACCTGTTGCTTCCGAAAAATCACACTTACCACCGAAACAATCTTAAATGAAAACGCAAGTAATTTGATATACGCGTTCGTATTAATGACTGACATTACAAATAATCCGCCACTGAAATTCGATATTTTCCATGAATAGGGTGCTGCCCTTATAAAAAAAATTATAAATAAAACTCCCACAAGTGTTCCTTCAATTCAAAGGTGTATAACTTATAATGGGTCTGTCGGTGAATTATCCCTTAAAAGAGACCATCACATTTCTATCGAAACTTCTTTCGCATTTTTTCTTCGAAATAATTAGCGTATCTAACAAAATTGCCTTCTTTTTTATCCAAAAAATCCCGAAAAAAACGTAGAAAGTTTTATAAAATACATAAAACTGTTCGAAATATCAAAAATGTTTGAATTTGTAGCTTTAGTCAATAAATAAATAAAATTTATGGTAATAGTTACTTTAGCAACAATAGAATCACATGCACGCATGCACTATATTGTTGTTTAAGTTAAACTTGGCGTAAACTACAAAGTTGGATAAACATTGGATATAAACAATTAATACTGCCTAAAGCACTTTTACACACTAAATTTGATATTTGCGAATCACAGAGGCGTAGAAATGTGACTATTTGAAGTGGTCCCCATCCAAGTTAACAAGCCGCGGCCAACAGAATTATCTTAATTGTATTTATTAATTATTGTTGTGGCAAGAATTGACTCTTTTTCCTATTTTTTGCATAAAAATATATCTATCTAATCTAATTTTGAAATATATTTGACATTTAAAAAAAAAATTTTTTAATTTAATCATAATTCACGATACGTTGGTTGACAAACCATTTCTAAGCTGGTTGCACTTTAAAGATTTACTTTTTATTTAGCATTTCTTCAATTTCCTCTTCAGACAAATGAGATTCATTCCATCAAATTTAATAATCAAATAGAATTTAGGAAAAAATAATTGAAACGAGCTAAAAACAGGCCGCGACAAACACAATTACTTCGATTGGAATCGATTATTTGAAATCACGATCGGGTTTTTTACTAGAAAATAAATAATCTATCAATTATCAACGCTTCAGCTGCCACAAAACCAACAAAACACCAATGGTCAATGTGATAAACCAGCGTCTTCAATTCAAAAAATGAATGACCAATAAATAATATATCGAACTATAAGATTTTTATGGTAGAAAAAAGCGCAAAATAGACAATTTTATTACAAATAGAAGTGAACAACCTCTCCAACATTTGAAAATTATTAGATTTTGCCAGAGAAACGCGAGAGGCTGATGCTTTGATATACCAAATTTTGTATTTTAACACGTCTGACACTCTTGGTAATATTAAAAAAAAATCAGCAATTCATCACTTTTATTATATACAGTCCCATAAACAACCAAATTACGGTATATATTATGTGAGATAGAAATACATTTAATTATCTGGCCCACTTCAAATTTTATCCAATATTTGCATGCTACGTTCCTTGAAGACATGTTTCGGCTTTCTTAAAGTTGATCAGTCATGTTTCAGCACCAGAATACAGATATTATTTTTGTAACTTTGTAATAAGTTTGCATACTAAAATTAATATCTATAAAATGGAGTATGGGAGTAGAAACTAAGTAATATAGTAAAATTATAATGCTGTCTTCTGCTAACGACTCAAACAGTTTTTGAACTCAATTCCAGTTTTAACCTTCAAAAGTGAAGTTTTCCGGCAAGCCTAAGCAGCTTTGTCAAAAATTTTGCCATCTGATTCTAAGAAAAGTTAAAGTTAAGACAAACCAAAGCCAAAAAATTAATTCTCAAAAAAAATACATAGATAGAAAAACATATATCTAAACTAAAGTATTTTATTAATAATCTAATGATAGTCAAAAACTAATAAAACCATAATACAAGAGTATACAGATCGTTTAGTAATAGAAAAATTATTTACATTAAAAAAGCGGAAAAACTCTTATAAGGCAGACCTTTTACAACAATTTAATGTTTGAATCTTGTAGCAGACCCGCATTCAAAGCCTACTACAAATTAAAAAACAAATTGAAAAAATAATAGCAAGAAAACAAGAGGTTTTTTAGAAGTAATAGACCCATTAAACATTAAAAACGAAAAAATAATACGATAACTTTAGACAAAGAATAGAAATAAAGAAGAGCGAGTACTGAGAGAGACTGTGTAGAGATATAGACAAGACAACACAATTAGCTATAATAGATTAACATAAACATAGAAAAATATTAGAAATGACAAACGAGACAAGATCAATTACATCTAGTGAATGAACATAATATTAAAAAATAAAGTAAAGTTTGATATTCAGCTCAAAACATTGAGACAACAATGATTGAAGAAACCAAAGTTGCTAAAGAAGAAGAATTAATCATTTCTTAAATGTAGCAAGTTGTTCACGGATAAGAAACTAGTATCTATTAAAGAAAAATAACCCGCACGATATGGTAAAGTTGGTGAAGTTGAAGGGTATTTCTTGGAATAATTAGCAAGAAATGATTAGATTACACACAAGCGTGGTTTGTTTCCAGCCTCCAGCATTTTCCATTTCTGTAAAATATAATTTGAAATTTGTCTTAAGGCACTATCGATTCTGCAAACTTGACTGTATTCTAAAAATTCAAAAATGATATAATTAAACCTGTCCAAATTTCGTAATTTGTTTGATCGCAAGTGAGAAACGATGAGCGATGTATTTTGTAAAGAGAGAAACGAGCGAGGAACGTAAGTGGCAACAGACGCTGTGCGTCAGGAGCGAAACTCCTTTGGGATTCCCCAAGCAATCTCGGTCGTTTCCTCCCCAAGCGGCAAGACTCAATTAAACTTTAAGATGATATGCAAGCGTCCCACCACCCTTCTCTATTCTTGTGCCTTCAATGTTCTCGCCGTCGTAAGACTACCGGTCCATCAGCCGCCAGAACCGGAATTCCGGAATTTAAACCGGATCTGCACAATTTATATACGACACCCAAATTGATCAAAGAAACAACAATCATATTATCAAAATCCCTTAAGAAGTATCACCACATGTCTACAAGTTAGTCAAAAACCTAAAAAATACTTGTAGACCTAATGTTTTTTGGTCTAATACTTAATTTACTTACAATTTTTTTTTCTATTTGACTTAGACTTCTAATCTACTTTAAAAAATTTCTGTTCTAGAAAGTTGTTTGTAAACTTAGATTGTGGTGGGTTAATACTTTGCTATATGTTCATGTCCATACACTAACTTCAAGCTGTCCTATGTAAGCAAATCAGCTATTGATTAAAAAGTAAATCTAACAAAGTGGTATTTGCAAGTTATTTATCAGTAGCTTTACTGCTCTCGATGTGGCTTGTAGATTTGCAGAGAACGGCAACGGCTTAGGCCTGCGGTTCTTCAGATATTACTGGCCAGAAACTTGTGTTGAATCAATTTAAGAGTCGCATTATAGTTTGAAATGTTTGGTGTCACTAAGTTTCAATTAAATCAGGCAAAACCTAAAGATAATGGCGTACAGTGGACAGACGTAACAACATTTTACACTTAACGTGTCCGCGAATTTTCAAACTCCGCACTAGTTCGTCATATGGTTCTCCGCACATTATTAACTCTACTAATGCAGTTTGGTGTACAACCTTTCTCGATTTCCTGTCATGCTTTCATTTGTATTTTATATAACTGATTATTTAGAATGACATACTTCAAAAACTTAGTCTACCCTATGCATTATTTCAAATATATGCATTATGTAAAACCGACGATTTTAAGCTGTCGCTTATTCTGGGGTGTATTCATTTAATATTAGCAAAAACTGCATCAAAAACAAACTCAAAAAAAAGCTGCACAAAATTGAAGTAAGAAAAACAAGATTGATTAACACACCTCTTCTGGTAGTCTTATAACCAACGGTTTCACCAGCGGAGAACTCCCAAATAAGACATAGTCAAATTTTTAAAAAGATTGGCCAAAAATTTGCTGTCGAACTATTTGCAACGTATCACATACTAAAAAAATCATTCGCCAAGTCATGTCTACGGCGAGTTCTAATGGAAAAACTACAGATTAATACGGGTTACTGTTAAAACACGACAAAGTTATGTAATAGCTGCGGAACTCGTAGTTTAAAATGGCTACTTCTTTTGCTTTAAGCATCTGGCTTTTGCTTATTTAGACAATGCCAAGAACTCTTTTTTGGCAAAAAAGCTTGAGTGTATACACATTTAAAGTAAGGCAAAACTATTTAGGTATGTAGGCATCGTAGTGGAAAGCACTCTTACAAGACAAAGTTTAAGATGAAAGAAATCAAAACTTTGGCTAATTTTCCTGGTTTGAGACATTCTAACAAATGTCTTGGAGAATTTGATCACAGAAGGCCAAAAGTCTACTTAAACCTTACTAGAAATAGGCTTTGTTTCCTCACAGGTTTCTCACGTGGTGAAACTTGCCTCAGAAGATAATGAAGAAAGTAGATTCTGCGAAGAAAAGAAAGAAACTTCAAAACACCTAATTAATAGCAGTGTTTTATCTGATAAACACTTTATCAGATAAAACACTTCTATGCTTAAAACCATCCTAACTATTAAAAATTATTACAGCTCTGCAAGCTATAGACTAAGATACACTTGAAAAAGAAGCACCATAGACTAATAGGTGGCAGTGCATATCACACCCTACTACCAATCTAAATCTAGAGATCGTACTGCAGTACTTTTTCTCTTAAAAGATAGCACCAGGTCATTAAAATACCTAAAATATGATATATTTGAGAACGTTATTTAAGCTCTACGTAACTACTTTTTTGATTTTATTATGACTAATGATGAAACCTATGTTGCACAACTATTACAGCACATAATCAAAAATAAATAAACGTTATTAAAAATTGTGTTTGGAAATAACTCTACAAAAAATTTATCAAACAAATAGCTGGGTAGGTTATTTACAAGATGTAATAATAGTACTAGTCATTAAACTGTCAATTAACGTCGCTCAGTGGTCAGGTGGCTAAAGATAACGCTTTAAGATCTTAGTCAATTTGAGTCCAAGCCACGCAAAAGACTTTTTCTAAAAGAAGAAGATGGTTTTTGTCTGGACATAAGCACAATAGATTGCAGTGCCAATATCCCTGTTAATCTTTACTTCTTAACCTCTAATAGACTGTCAATTTCTAGTGACAAAAGCCTCTGACCGGTTTTGAACTTTTTTAGACATAAATAGTAGATACAACTTTTTGCTCCATACGAATAAATCCGAATTGTTTGAGATATTTTTTCTACTTTTTATTGCAACTTTATAATAGAAATAAAAATCTCTGGTCTATTCTGTATTGCTTATCAAATCCTAATGGTGTAGCTTCAAAGATTAAACACATTGAAACTGTAATTTGTTCAGAATGTTTTAATATTAGATTATTGTTTTGGGTAGATAACTATAATGATGTTTTTGTGTTTAGATGAAGAAGGTTCGGCTGTATGTTAGAAAATTGATTAGGGTTGTAGAAAAACAAGTAAAGATAACGTGTTTTTTGTGAGTGGACAATGTTTGTGTTGTTTTTTGGCGACCCATATGACACGTTGTGGGGTTAAAATCGCTAAATGCGTATCTAGGAGGATGAAGAGAAGAGGAGATAAAGAAAGGTCTCTGTCCGTAGTCCGTACCGCAAGTGAGTCGCAAGGGGCGTCGGAGTACAGTAACTTTTAATTCCCTATTTACCAGTCTCCTACGGACGCTATAAGCTTTTTTCAGGAATCTGGCATGTTTTTGATTGCTCGGGTCGAGCTGTAGGGCCCTCTGCGCCTATAACGGCTCCGAATGACCCTCCAAACACCCATAATACCGCTGCTAATGTTTTCTACCTTCTGAATTAACCTGAGGAATACGGATGTTAGTAATTAGAGCTCGAATGCAGTCTTTTCTTTTCCCAACTCAAGCCGCATTCGAATTGTTCGATTGTTCAACTGCCTCTGTTGGGGTTACACTGAATTTGTCTTTTGTGAATTGAGATTTAAGAGATCAAACTCTTTCCTCTGCCCTTTAACGGATTCCCGTGCGGTAAAAGGCGATACGGCAAGAAGTTTTAAGCGGAATTTTTATGCGAAACCACTACACTAAATCTAAAGTTACCCTCTATTATTTGCTTTTACTTCAATTTTACACACTTTTTTGAATAAAAACTTTTTGTTTCATTTTGTTTGCTTTGAAACAAAGAATCTTCCATTCAGTCTACTCTTCGCCAAATCGAAAGCTTTTAAAAAAAAATCACGAGTTTGATGTTTACGCTTATAACTTATACCGTACGTAAAGTTTTGTAAAAAAAAACTCAAAAACTGGTTTTATAACCCCCAATATACATTACTACCACTAAAATTGGAATCAGCTAGAATAGCAAAAAAAGTAGACATTAAAAGCGTAAATAAGAAAAAAACTCAGCTTAAATCAGCTTAAACTCAAAATCTAGGCATCTAAAAGTCCACTTTTTTATATTCGCAAAAAAATTGAAAAAAGCAAAATATTGATCATTACTGTTTGCATATAAAATAAGTAGCTTTCGTTTCAACTGAATTTTTCGTTATCCAACAAGCCGAAATTTACATTATACTGAAAACAAAATTTTACAAAAAAAAAGTGTAAAATTTCACTTTATTAGCTTAAATATTACAGATAATTATTTTATAGCTAAAAAAATGAAAGTTTTTTTAGTGTTAACTTTCAATAGATATTTTTTTTAATTAATGTACGTACTTTTATATCTATTTCTAAACATTATAATATTCAATAATTCATTTGTATCATTTACATGTTAATTTTTTTTTTCTATTTTTTCAATAATTCATTTGTATCATTTACATGTCAATTTTTTTGTCTATTTTTTGCTTTAAAGTTCTAATAATATGTTTTTTTGTTCTTCCTATAAATTGGTCACTTGGCATTAATTTTTTTAAATATTATGTTTTGCTTTCATTATTCTTTCTTAGTGCTTTTATTTTTTCATCACTTTTCCTAATATCTTTAAAAAACAATGTGTTCTTACACTGCCACTTTCGCCGGTTTTGACAAAAAACAAAAATTTTTATGTAATTTGGTAAAAATTGTGTAATGAACAAGCACCAATGAGTTTGAAACCAATATTGCGCTATAGCGATTATATGTATATCTCACTTTTTTTTATCTATTTTCAGTTTATTGGTTTTTCTGTAGAGCTGAATCTTGATGTAGAGACTGTTACTCAAAAACTAGTATGCTTTTTTGTTTAATAAAGATAGATGACAGCTGTCTCGCTCAGGTAAAGAGTGTGTTAGAGCGTCATTGAAGACAAAAAAGTATTGTATTATAGTTTTGCGACTGTGTGTGTAAAAAGACTGTACACTTTAGCAAGCTAATATTTCGGCTCTCGCTCGGTTTTCTGGTTAGAAGAGTTAGAAATATTCATTGCAGGGAACCGAGGTTCGTTTTTGATTAGATTGGAGTTTTAAAAAGGTATAATAATTCTGAGTTTATGGAAGCAGCCATGTCTGTGGGCCCAGATCGGTGCTATTCGAGACCTTCGGGAGCAATCGGCCCGCTGTTGTATTACTGTCTAATTCAATGCATTACTGGTGCCTTGTAACTGGCCCCCAGGGCCCTATTGCTCCGTTTGGGCGTTGTGCAATTGTCCGACGCTATCGACGCCATACTAGGCGCCATCAGACATCTGAAGACGCCACCGGCTCTGACCCATTTTTTACAATTATGACTAGCTTTGAAAATTAGTTATTACTAAAAACTAATCATGACGTTTATTAACAACGTTCTTTAATTAATCATTTATCAATAAAAGACACTTTATACCTAAAGATAGAAAAATCAATAAACTCTTCAAAAATTTTTATAAAGTTTAATATTATATGACCATTAAAATATTATCAAAACTCCATTGAGCAAATAGTTCTCTCATTAGAAAAGACGTTGGAAACACCTTCCATGTGTTTAATTGAAACATTGAAACAATCAAAACTCAAACATCACAAAATTCATACTTGTCAGACTAAAATCTATCTTATTTTTTAGTGAAACTTGATGAAAACTCAACTTACAATGAAATATTCTGCGAGGAGGCGTAAAATTCTTCCAGGCAAACATCGACAATAGAATAAGCCTCTTAGTCATTTTTTTGTGAATTACAAAAATACGCTTTAATAATTTTTTTTCTAATACGAAAACTATTGTAAAAAAACAAAATTTGTAATTAATTCACGTTTTAATTTTTTGATTTCGACAGGTACAAATTCTGTAATATTTAAAACTTTGATGGTTTCAATGTTTTAATAAAAAACATGCAAAATATGTCCATCGCTTTCTCTAATCTGAAAACTATTCGCTCAATCGTTATAATCTATTGAAACTTTGAAACAAATATGCAGGACAACGTATAAACGTTTGTATTATTGAATGTTATCTTAAAAATATTAGTTTTAATAAAAAATCAAAAACAATTCTGAATTTGCTTGAAAAAAAATTGATAATGATTCAAAAGCCAATTTATTTTAAAGCTAATTATAATTTCTGTCTTCCTCAAGCTAAATCTGCATAAATAACTCTCTTAGCTCCTGCTTTCGTACACAGAGAAAGTGTTAGCTGGTGGTTCCCAGCTTTAATTTATTTTCTGTCAAGCTGCACTATAGGGTGCAGCGCCCCTGGGAGGGCCCCACCAACAGGGGGTATTTTATAAATAAAACAAACAACAATCAGCGGTGTTTATACATATAGCTAAACTTCATTTCGCACCAAATTTTTAATAAAAAGTGTGAGGCAAAAAAGTGAAAAAATTATAAACTGTTAAACTACTCAATAATAATAAACTGTATTGTCTTTAAAAATTTTACATTCAAAGAATTAATATATTTTAATTAAACAATATCAAAAAAAAAAAGTCAAGTTAAACCAATTGTCAGTACTTAAGAATACAATAGACAAGTTGGGTACTTATAAACAAAACAAACACTGAAAGTAAAAAAATACAAACTAGAAAAAGTTTGTTGAAAAATTCGCCTTTTATCATCAAATTTTAACTCAAATTCTCTAAAGTCTTTGAAACGTGAGATAGACTGCTCAATTTTGTAAACCATACATATTCAATAGGCGACAAGTCTGGGATACGCAAAGACTACAAAAGTTGTAACTCTTGAAGTATGTAGATTATGTTATTCAACTGTAAAATGAGATTTTGCAACTTTAAGTATGGTATTAAAAATACTTTTCATAATAGGAATAGATATTAGGTTGTTGAAAATAAAAACCTAAAGCAGCTTGTCATTCTAAACCAAAATTTTTAGACCTATATATGATATAACTTTGCAAAAGCCAGTTAAGTGCCAAAAATTGATACTTATGTCTAATTATCTTCTAAAGTAAGATCTAGAGAAACAACTGAAAAAAACTATATTCAAAAGCAAGAAAAATAACTGCAATTGTTTTAAATTTCTAGCAGTTTCTTTTGATACCAATTTTAATTATGAAAAAATAGAAAACATTTGGCATTGCGCTTACGTTTTTTATTTAAATGAGTATGTTTTGTTCCAAAACAACTTTGTGCTGGAAAAGGCAAAATGTTTCTCTGATCGCTGGTTTCATTTGTTTCACTGTTGAAAAATTTGGAATATTGTGGCCAGTAAAAATTGCGTTTGAGGCAGCTGGGTCATATAAAGTCAAATTAGAAAATTGTCAGCGTCTCTAAAGTTGAAAATATAATTATCGATGTGTAGAACTGAAAAGGATATAAGGTTGAAATGCGTCGGTTTTAATAAAAACGTGATGTCCCACTTGAGGTGGTGTAGTCATAAGTACATATTCGCTGTGTGAGAAACAAAACTTTAGTGCTGTTTTGTGGCAATATCGGCTTCTGAGGGACCATTCAAGCATTGTTTCCTAACAATAACATTCCTCCTTACAAACCACGAGAGCGAGCCTGCCAACGACCGAACAACCCCGCTAGAGAAAAACTATTTAAATGTCAACACCAAATTGATAATTCAATTACAACCAACTCATAAAAAAGAATGCTTTTTTCTCAACGTTTTCCTGAATGTGAGAAATGTTTTTGAACAAGCACCTGATTAATGTGTTTTCACAAAGATTTTATTCTAGAAAATTACTATATAATAGAAACAACCAAAAAAGCTTGGTGGCGTTTTATTAGATCATTTATCCTCTTTGTGAGGCTAAATATTTTCCTTTCTTGGTAAAAACCAACTGAAGAAACAATAGAAGAACACTAACGTAGAGTTTTGCTAACTAAGACTATTTGCTAGGAAGCATAAAGCAGATGTGATAAAGTCTAGCAGATTGAAAAACTATGCCATCAGCAGTTTTGGAAATAACAAGCAAAACCTAAAAAGCTTAAAGAAAGATAAGCAAGGTACCAAAAACATAACAAATAGAGTGAAATTAAGACATAATGGCAAAAGAAAATAAAGAAAAAGCTTATAGCATTTTATGATCTTTGATAAAAAGGTGAAAAATAGCAAATCTTTTTGAAAATTGATTAATTGGGAAGTGAAATGACAACATCAGGCAAGTAACAAAAGTGATGTAGAACGGAATGATTTCAAAAAAATCTAAGCAGAAAAGGTTGAAAAGAGCAATAAATATACTAAGTTTTAATCTTTATGTGTGATAAATTACTAAAATGGCACAAAAATTTAAGTGTCTTTATTTCTCACTCAAATGCAAAATTTGTGTCAATAAAATAAACGTTGTCTAGTTTTTACTGACTGTTTGCTTAGAATGCCGGTTTATTTATTATAAGAAAGTGGTGTTTTTGTCATCAGTTGTGTTCTCGGCGAAAAAAACGTAACCGTCTCTCCACCTTATTTCGTTAATAAGTAATAAGATAAAGTATATCAGTGCTCGCACGCAAGAACATAAAATCAACACGTGCACAAAGCCACAAATCACATTTTTCTACATAAAGAATTATTGTAAGATATGATTGCAAGAATCTTTTGCAACAGCAGGTGCGCTGTGGAGAGCACGTTTCGGTCTTTATTCATTGAACAAACGATAATTTAAAATTGTAACGATTTTACGCGACAAATGGGTGTAAATTTTAGATAGTGACATAATACGATTTTCAAAAAACTATACTTTATTTGATAGCAGTTTATGACTAAAACGCTAAAATAATCTCTAAAAAAAATTTTATTACGTAGAATGACAAAAAATCCAACATTGTTGCTGGTGGTATGTCTAAGCCTTATAACTACAATATCTACGTTCTACAGAAAATCCGAAAAACGACCAGTATTTAGATCAATCCTCATTGATTGACCTCTTACGCTGCAATTAGTACAGCACCAACTCTACAGAAGCATTAAAGTCTCTGTCTGCACGACTCACTATAATATCGGAGAAAGAATCTGTTATCAAATGTTAAAAAGTCTTATCAATACTCTCCTAATGCCATAATTGTATAATTAGTCTGCTGTACAACATTCAAAAGTTTCGTTTTCCTTCTTAAGCCTTTGGCGATAATAAAGCAAAAAGTTGTAAACTTCAAAATTATCTAATTACGATGGAAAGGAAGGTATGTCATCAAATTGCCTAAAGAAATTCTTCCTCAGTTTATCAAAAGAATTTTGGCAGATTTGCATCACATTAGATTATGCGTACCACAACAAATTGCACAGGATACAGTACATTTTCAGTTTTAATACATTTGTTCTATCCACATAAATAAAAGTTAGAAATACTGTCGCTTATCTTTAGCACAACATTTTTGACAATAATTTGACAGAAATTACAGTTTTGAATCAGTACAGATATCCAAGCTTTCTACTAAACAGGCAGAGTTGAGAAGCATTTTGTTTTGTTCAGTAATCTGCAAGTTTTCCGCTTAGACCGTGTTGGGAACAGTAAGCTGATGAGTTCCAATAAGAACGAAACGTGTCCAAGTTAACAGATATAGTTTGAATACATAGATTTTTTTTTTATTAGTGAAGTTATATTTTAAAACTCATATTATTGGTTTTCCTTAGCAAGTTATCTTTTTTCGAAAAAAAATCGAATAGAGGTTATATATAAAAAGCCTTATAAGACAGTTTTTGTTTTTTAAAAACGTATTAATTTATGTATTTTGTTATTATTGAGTATGTCATCAAATTGCCTAAAGAAATTCTTTCAGTTTATCAAAAGAATTTTGGCAGATTTGCATCACATTAGATTATGCGTACCACAACAAATTGCACAGGATACAGTACATTTTCAGTTTTAATACATTTGTTCTATCCACATAAATAAAAGTTAGAAATACTGTCGCTTATCTTTAGCAGAAAATTTTTGACAATAATTTGACAGAAATTACAGTTTTGAATCAGTACAGATATCCAAGCTTTCTACTAAACAGGCAGAGTTGAGGAGCATTTTGTTTTGTTCAGTAATCTGCAAGTTTTCCGCTTAGGCCTTGTTGGGAACAGTAAGCTGATGAGTTCCAATAAGAAGGACACGTGTCCAAGCTTACAGATATAGTTTGAATACATTGATTTTTTTTTTATTAATTGAGTTATATTTCAAAACTCATGGTATTTATTTACCTTAGCAAGTTATCTTTTTTTCGAAAAAAGTTCGAAATTTTAGAAGTCAGCTTTTGTTTTTTAAAAACGTATTAATTTATGTATTTTGTTATTATTGAGGTAGTTTTTTAACGTTTGTAACCAATTGACTAGAAATACTTTTGCAATAAAATGACGTAGGTAGAAAGTAATAACAAATATAAAATTTGTGCTAAAATTAGGGTCTATTTTGGGCAAGCCAGCGATCATTTATTCATTCCGCAGTAAAAGCCTTAATGGCTATAAAAGAAGTATGCTACCCTTAAGAATTTGATGTTTTTCTAGCTGTATTAATTCCACATTCATGAATTTAGTCAATCATGCTAAATATTCATCGAGTTAAAAATAATCGCTTGGCAGCTCTCTTAATTGCTCTATTAACTACCTTTAAATAAATTTATTTTAAACTTACTTTTATTTGAATATTATGAAAGTGAATAACCGAGGCAGATAATCGATGCTTTTAACGGAACACCAACTCCCTGAGGCTTATACAACATTTAAAAGCATATCTTTTTCAAGTTTGGACATCGGGATAAAGGGATTGTCATCTAGTCTGCATTTTCATATGCATTAGTAATGCGAAAGGACACTTGAAATTTTAATTCTCTTTTTAATAATTACTCATTTTTTATTTCAAGCTTTCAAAACAACTTACGTCTCAAGCTTTGGCTTCGCAAGTCATCTTCTTCTTGAGGATCTAAAAACAAAATAAACAAATATTATTATATTATATACCATATTTTCATTCATTTATGCGCGCTAATAGAAATTTATTTGCCTTTAAAAGCTAAAACCAATTCATCAAATTGCTAATTTATTTAATTATTCAATTTGATAAGCTCACAAATAACCAATTCTTTACCAAAAATTCAGCTAAACCGATTGACAAATAAAAAGCATTGTATAACTTGTAAATTGTTCTCTCAGAGTCTTTAACAATAATAATTCAACATTATTTCCCTTTCAAAAACATTAATTATTAACTACAAAAGCGTTTTATTTAGTAAAAAGTTGGAGACTATAAAGATAAGCTTTTATTTTTTGTTCAAAGTGTGACTGAAATGTTACCTAGTGATGATAAATGCTAAAATATCCATTTAATTTTTGATAATTACCAGCATGTGTATAGTAGGCTCAATCGGTATGGTTTTTCTCTAAAGCAATTGTTTTTTTTAGCACCGTTGCACTGGTCTACTGGGTCAATATCGGTGGCAGACAGTTACGGCTTTAGTCATTTATTCATTTAAATACAAGTGAATTGTGTGATACTCTTTAATTTTGTGTGCTTTTATATACATTTTAACAAATAAGTTTTGAAGGATTGTTAATTTATTCTATTAACAAATAAAATATTTATTATGAGTTAGTTTTCCTTCCTTTAAAACATATTTTTGTTAATTCTTAAAATAAAGAGTAGATATATACATCGCTTCAATTTAATGTAATAATAAACAAATAAAAATTTATTTTAGTTGATTTTAAGAAAAACAGATAAACTAAAAATTTTTGAATCAGACTCTATAGATTACATTAATTGATCGAGTTAGTCAGTCGACAAATTGTGATGAGTAACGTAGTCTGATACAAGAAAAACGAATTGGCTGGTTCTATAGCCGGCGGATACACAAGCCGTATCAACAATATGTCTAGATTGATGTCAAAGAAAGAGCAGTAGCGTCTATTCCAAATTATTCCTGGCAATATGCTTAGTGTTCAAACTTTCTGTTTATTACAATATATTGTTTTTATAGATTTTAACATTGATTGATGGTTTAACATCAGTTATACCATCGAAAGTCTTTTAAAAATTTTTGAGATTTTTAACAACACAATTTGACAGAAAACGTAAGACATGGCTAAACTCCTACAATGACAGTAACTTTTCAGTTATCTTTTTGAGTAGTTTTATTTAAAAAATAATTTAAAAAGAAAGAATCTGACCAGGAAATATAATTAACATTCATCTCATGTACCATGTGATCGTGATCTACATTTGTTAGACAAGGAGAGGCTGTAGAAAACGAGCTTAATTCAGTGCTGTTAGTTTCAACAATTTATAGAAAGCCTGCAACTTATATGGAAAAAGCTCTTTTCTCAAAAATTAAACATTTTATAAGCCAGTTTCTTGGAACGATTTGGTGGGTGCATCATGCATCTGCTGCTCAACATTTGCTATCACCTCTTTTTTCTTGATTATTGGCCCAGCAGCACCTTTTTTGTGAACCATACTTCTAGTTTTCCTAAATATCCTAGCAGTATTTTTGATTAATTATAAAAATCTGCTTCTAAAAAGCCTACATGAACAAGTCAAGTAAGCAGGATTTAGGCGAATGTATTCTCTTTCACCATTATAAAAATATGCTTCTATAAGAAACGTTTTCTGTTCTTGTGTAAAAACCATTATTGTTTGAAAACGGCTAACCATCACACTTACAGAAATCAAAAAACAAATGTCAAACTAAACGCGTGGAATCAAGCTAAGGTCTGATTTTGTTTTCATAGCCTCCTCTTATCTAAATAATTTCGAATTACAGGTTAAGAATATGTCATACTTTTTAAACCTGATTGTTTTTTCTATTATTGTTGAAATAGTTCTAAGAATTGTCTAGAAGAAAGAAATTAGAGGATTAATTAAACAGCAAGAGTTTGCAATGTTATTTGAGAAAAATGTAGTTTAGATTATGTAAAATTTTCTGTTTCTTTTGATAATTGTTACCTTTGGTCTAAAACTAAAACTAGATCTTTAGTTAATTTTAAGATTTGTTAAATCTTTTGCTACAATTCGTATAGAAAAAAATATATATTGGATTATGGTTGGCATAATAAAGCTGGGAATAGTATTTAAAGGCGCTAGAAGAGCAAAGCAATGTTTTAGTTATTGTTATTTTGGAAGTTGCTAGTTTTGCATTAAATGCGTCTTTTGTTTTACCTCTTGCTTAACTGTACATATTATCTATGTGCTTAATTCAAGTGTTATAAACAGTATGAAGGCGGGTTTGCCCTAAGTTTGTTTAATACAGCATTAAACTAGTTAGAAGTAAACACTAAGTCACAACAAGACTACCAAAAAAGAGCATAAGTTACGCGATAACATTATAACCGAGAATGAGTTATGGAAACAAGGTTTAAGTATAGTATTTTCAAAAAATTTAGATTCTCTGAAATGTTGAGTAAATTTTGGTAGATCCATTGCAGGTTAAAATGCTGAATTATTAACTCAGAGTTATTTGAGAGACGGGTAAATGAAAAGAGTTTCCTGAGTTGAGAATATGGAAAACAAAATTGAGACGTGTTATAATGAAAGGTATAAGAGCACCAATATTTATAAATTTCTACAGAACGCGGTGTAATATGTAACATTTTACGAAGGAAGAAGAATAAGTTATGACATAGAATGTCCCTCGAGATATCCAAAGCCCGAGCAAGAATTCCCAGGAGTACACTATGCGCAAGGCGGCAGAAAATTAATGCATTCTCTTGGGAAATCGAACCTCTCTGTCCCACGTGGTTTTGCCTGTTGGCAGCTGTACATCTTTGCCATTTGATCAACTTTTCGTTATCTCTTTACTTTAACACATTCGAGGATACCGCATTTAAACATGACTTGATTTTACTGTATCGATACGGTATTGACCCATCGGATGTTACATTCGAACAATTCCCAAAAGATCTAATTAGAGTTGCGACGCTCACACCTCATACGGGACCAACCAGACACTTCCACTTTTCCCGAATTTATTTCATAACTTATTCAATACAAAAACGAAAACACTCATATGCAAACTCCACATTTAGAAACAAATTTCTTTCTTACCTTCTCACATCTAAAAAGAATAAAATTTCAGATGATGAGCCACATTATTTGTCAGCTGTCTCTATATCCTTTACAATCCCTCACCACCATTATGATGATCATTGGGGATTGCGCTTTAAAGGCAGATATTGAGTGCCTGATGGATTACATTTTGTAATGCAAAAACCGTAAATGTATTTTAAAAACCTATGCGTGGTTAAATGTGTTTTCTTTTAAACTTGCGTCTATCTTAATCGTACACAAGAACATATTTTTCCAAAATCTATAACTATTGTTCCTCCGTGCCCATTATTAAGATGTTTTCCTCAATTGAGTCTCATCTTAGAGTCTTCATTGTCTGCTAAGCTTGCAATTACCAAGATTTGCTTTGCTCGAACTTTGTAGCCTTTAGATCTACTTTTTTCTTTTTTTTTATCAATTAATTATGTACCAGCTTCTTATAATTTTTTAATGTCTGATGACTTTTTCTCTATTTTTTTAGCACATCCTACACAATCGCATCTTTTCTTCCAACCAATATTTATTTTCATTTGCTTCAATTCTGCACCAGAACCTTCCTTAAACATTATTTTTTTCTTAAATATTTTGCTACTTTTTCAGTCCACCACCTCAAGTATTTCCTATTGTGTCTTGCTTTTATCAGTTCTTCTTTCTTTTCTTGTCTACATTCATCTTTGCTTTCATCTATACTCTTTCACTTTCTACACATTTTACAGTTCTTGCCAACTGTATTGTTATTTTTCTTATGTGTTAAGCAAATAATTACAAAATCCTATTTTTTCTCCAGTTTTTTTAGGTTGAAATTTCTTCATTATCTTTTAGGGATTTTAATGTTTATAAGCCATTTAGACAAAGATACCTTGCTTTTATATTTTCATCCTCTTTTTATACTTATATCTTTATCTTTTAACCATTTTGTCTATGTTTCTGCCAAGACAAAGATATAAGCAGCAAGAGCACATTACTGAAAGTAAAGAAGATTTTAATGCAGTCTCTGCTGCACATCGCTTTTGAAAAAGTGACAAACTAAAAACAGTGAAGTTGTCGGATGTGTAACTGACGAGCGATAACAAATCCATACTCGGCATTGCGCTATAATAGCATTTGTCTGAATCTCAAGATAAAGCTAAAATTGATAAAAAGTGTAACAAGAAGAATTTTCAATAGAAGATCATTTGGTTTCAAATGATCTGTAATGTATTAGTATTCAAAAGAGCAAATGGCAGGCTTTGGCGTAATTCTATTTTGCTTAAGATTTTCCAATCTTTTAATTGATTAAATAGATGAAGTCTATAGCATCTAGAAAAACCTTTTAATTATGAAATGAGGTCCTGGATTTGGTCTTGCCTACATGGGAGCGGTATTTTTATGTAGTTGTAACATGCGGGTGTTACAATATACACCCGTCAATCTAATAATTAATTGACTGTCAACTCTCGCGAGATTCGGTCAGTGCAAATATTCGCATTCATTTCAACCACCCGTTCTATTTATTCTCTGGTCGATTGATTGGTTGATACTAGAATGCAGCATTTCATTGCAAAGGCTAATTATTTTGGATCAATCAAAAGATGCGTTTTGGGCCACGCTATATTTCTAAGAGCTTGGCGCAGTCTGTAGGATTTTAGCATTGAGTATTATTGGTTCTTTGAAGAATTAAAAGATTCTATTTTGTTCCGATTTAGGGCTATAGGAGCAAATCTTGTGTATGATTTAGTGAAAATCTGGTGTAGGAAGCACAGTAGGTGGTGTAATAAGAGCCGCAGTTATGAGAATTTAAATACGTACCACTATTATTTTATAGGGCCTTTGGGAGAAGCTAGCCCTTCGAAAGATGTATATAACGTATATTTCACAGATATAGGGATTAAAAGAGTTTTACTGAATCATATATTAATGGATTATGGATTAAAATCAAATAGAATTTATTTGTGGATTAAAATCAATGTTAGTCTTAGCTAAATATTCATTTTTATTTTTTTTAAATTGTCATCAGCAAATCCATTTGGCGGTAGTGCGCATATCTAAACTATTCCCTCGGGAACTGCTCAGAATGCCGCCGTAGCCCTAGCATATGTTCCCATCCACGGCAGCGCCAAAAACTCTGATTAGTTACAATCCCAAGGGAAATCCTTGGTTGGTGCAATAGAGAATTCTATCTTTGACCCCTATTAAAACCAAAAATGTCCAAAACAAAGCCCAAATGGCTCTCATAAATAAATTATCATCATCGACTATACAAACATATAAATTTTCATCTTAAACTTCTTTCAAAAAGTCTGTTTGATTGGCTTCCAGAAACACAGAGATTACAGCGTCTCTCTTCCTCTTGTTCCTCAAGCAATCATCAAAAATCGAATTTTAAACTTAAAAGCGAAGAGCAAAGGTTATCGAAATTGTTTGATTACCATTTTCTAATTTTCTTTCTGTAATTGGAACTCGTTTCGGGTAAAAACTGAATTATTTTAAAACATACAAATTGCTCAAAAAAACTTTCTTATAACAAATGAATTTCGGCCCAGATCCAACCTCAAAATAAAGTTAAAATCAAAAACTTATTGAAAAATTATTTATTGTCTGCCTGCATTTGATTTTATAAATTTCAATTTAACCTCGATTATATTAAAGTACAAAAAACCAACAATTTAATATGTTACAGTTTGACAAATGTAGATTATTTGTTCAATTTTTGTTATTTTTCAATAACTTTTTCAGGCATCTACAAGGTCTAGTACCTACCTATTCATGTAACAAGAAGGTAGAAAAGAGATATCGAACAAAATTTTTAAAATCGAAAAAGAAAGAAAAAGCCAAGAAGTCAACGAAAAGCCAGAAAAAGGACAAGAGAGAAGAGAAATTATCAAATGGGACTTGAAAGAATTGAAAAAGATGAGAGAAGATAAAACGTTGATGAAAAAAAGAAAAACATTAAGAAGATGAGACAGAAGTACTAAAAATACTAAAAGCAATATTCTAGAACGTAGCAGGTATTAAAAATAAGAAAAAAGAGTCTTGAGAATATATAGAAGAGTTTGACATAGTAAGAACGGTAGAGACATGTGTAGACAAAAAAGACTGGGAGAAGATAAAATAAGAAATGTCAAAGTTTAAATAGAAGATGCACTATGGCATAAAAAAACGAAGAGCAAGAGAAGGCATAATAACAGGAATAAAAACAAACTTAGAAGAAAAAGAGAGATGAAAAGAATGGTAAAAATTGGAAGAGAACAATGGGAGGAAAAAAAAATATACACCAGAGGCATTAAACAGATAAACAAAAAAAGAGAAAAAAAAAGACACAACTAAAGAACACATAAATCTACTGATAGAAGGCAATTTTAGCGCAAAAATAAGAAAGGAGAGAAAAAGAAATTGAAGAGAAGAAAAGAAAGAAGAGAGGAGAAAGCTAACGGAAGATAAAAAAACAACAGGAAAGAAATGGCATTGATAAAAATGGTAGAAAAAAATGAGTAGAAAATACTAAACAGAAATAAAAAAGAAGATAAGAGGGGAAGCTAGACTTATAGAGGGATAAAATTGAAAACGGTGACAGATTATGGAATAATGATCCAACAGGCTTTGAAGAAAATACAAAAATTTGAAATAGAAAATGAAATGAAAAGAAAACGACTACAAAGATAAAATAGAACAAAAAATCCACAGTAACATATAGAAAAAAGCCGGAAGATAGACAATAGGTGAAAAAAGAAGTTAAAAATATGGTAAAAGAACTAGAAACATTAGTTAAGAATTCTGGAAAATAAATGATGGGACAGAAAATATAAAAAAAGAGAAGTAAAAAAAAGATTGAGAAACTGGAGAAATAAGAAAGGAAAAAGAGAAGAATACATAAGAAAGAAAAAAGAATACAGAAATACATGCAAAATAGAAAAGAAATAAGAACGCCAACTAAAATTTGAAAATATGTAAAAGAAAATAAAGAAGAAAGAAAAAACATAACTAACAAAATTTGAATGAACAGGTAATTAGAACATTTCAACAAATTACTAGAAGAAGAGGTAGAAGAGGGAGAGAGAGAAGACAAGCGATAAAATTTGAAAAAAAAGAAAATTAATGAAGAACGAGAGATTGTAAAAGAGGAAACAACAAGAGAAAAAGTAGAAATAATAATTGTTAACTCTAACGTTTATAAGCCAAATTGGTCAGATTTAAGATTACAATGTGAATTAAGCTTAGGACTTTCTTGCATTATTGCAATTTAACCAATAGAAAAATCAGTTTTAAATTAGTAGATGTTATTCTTTTAGAGGCCTGATTATATAAATTATAATTATTGGCTATAAAGCAAACAAAAACTTTTCTTTGATTAATATTTTACAACATCTAAGTTATATAATATTGTTTATAGTTTTATTAATTTATATAAACTATTTTTGCATAAATTGTTGTTTTTTTTAATAAGTGTCAAAGAAATGCTTGACTAATAACGATTTCACTCAAAAACCAACATTAGATATGATTTGTATAATGCTTTTTTTAGATTTTGGTGTATCAAAATGTTAAAATAAATTTTCTTCTCATTCTTTGATAATTTTTTTTAAATTATTTCTTTATTTAATATTAACTCTTTTTAAATGAAATAGTTTAGATTTATTAACGTGTCTTAGTAAGACTTATTACATTTTTAATAATAATTTCATAAACCGGAGAATCGCTAAGCTTTATTTGTCCATCAATTAGACCTGCAGCTACAAACATTGTTTTTTATTGGGTTATATAATAGTTAATTGAAACTTAGAATTATTTCAGAGCTTGTTGTTTTTTGATAACTGTGTGTTGGTATTTGTTTTTATCACAGTAGTGTGCAATAAAGCTACTTAGCCATTATTCCTCATTTTTATAATAATCTTGCAAAAACCATTAAAGTGGTTTGGTAGCTGTTTTTTTTTGCACTGTTTGGTACTGCAGCTCATCTTCTGCTTCATCAACATATAGCAATCGAAAATCGTTAAAGATACTTTATCATAAAATATAATTCATAGTAATTTTAAGATAAAGGCGAAATGAATGTGAACGTGATTGGGTCTCATTAGAGTTTTTATTGGTTGAACCATCACATGACTTGAGCACCAAGTGCGTTGATTGGTGAGCGAGACAGATTAGAGCCCTGCTTACCTACACTTCATCTTTAACTTGAAAACGCTCTGGTAGGATTGTGTATACTTTCCAACAAGTTTGTAGAATTTTTGCTCGTAAGTTTTACTGATATTTGTGAGTATTACAGTTTATAAAACCACTATAGCGTCATATAATAGTGAAGGAAATAGTCTAGAATATTTGGTTGACGCTATAGAACAGTAAATCTTGTAGGAACAATCAGTTTAGTCTTCCCAAATTTTTAAAGATGTGAAGTACAACATTTTTCAAGCTGTTGTACTTCTTATGTCACTCAGTATAAATACAATTTTTAGTTATAGCTTCAGCAGCAAATTGTTTAAATTTGTTTTTGTATGTAGATTTGGATTGAGCGAAGAAATTCTTTTGTATCTATCAAAAAATCTTATTAATTGCTAGACCTTATTAGAGAGTAACATTAAGTGGCTTGTCGCTTATGAAATTTTGTAATTAATTTGAGAAAAAGGGACTGGGTTTGAATGTATTTGAATAGAGATAATAAAATATTAATCTTTGTAAAAAAGTGTTAGTTTTTTTTGGATTTTTCAGATCCCAAAAGGGATATAAAAGCAGAAAACCGAATTGAAAGTCTTCGAACTAAAAGTTTGTAAAGGATCGCTAAACAATATCGTTAAATAGATATAAAAATAGGTCGGGATAAAAAGATGGTAGTAAAGACCGAGGTGACATGTTAGTCTTGGAAGCGGCTAAACTCCCAAAGGATCTAGACTGAAACCGCGTCTTGGATCTTCAGAAATGACTACTTCAAGAATGCTAATTAGACTGAGATGGAAATATGACAATTTTGCCACCGTTCTTCGTCGGTTACTTTATCTCATTTCTTATGTAGTTCCCTATGGACCTCACAGCGCAATCTTCCAATCCCTTTTCTAACTTATTTTCATGCTAAGCTAAGTCTCGTCTGCTGGTGCTTTTGCTCGCTTTATCTTGTGTATTATTTAGTTACCTGCCGAGCGGTGCGGTGCTAAGACTTCAACTTCGGCATAAACACAAATTACCCGTCCAACCATTATTCACAGAACTCGTATTCACATTATTCCTACACTAATTGTTTATACTGCTCAATTAACAAAAACTGAAACACTCGTTTTTGATAATTAAATCAAAAACACCAAACTAAAACCTCTCTCCTACTCTAATTAACTCTTTTTTCCTCTTTCTCATTTTTCGAGTCCCGAAAAGCGCCGCATAAAGTAAGTAAACACTCAAAGAATAATAAATATTAGCTTTTAAAACTTAGAATAAACACTGCTTTAATGAACAGATTTGTAATCAACTAAAACATTTCAAACAAGTTTCAAACCAGTGACAACGCCGTGGCATGCTTGAAATTAAGTTTTTCAAGTGAGAGAAGTTTACAATTATTTTCAAAAACTTCTGATAGTTATGTTCTTCCAAACTGTGGAAATGAGCGAACGTCCTATCCTAAGCTGTCTCATAAATGCTCAATAGGACTGAAATCGGGACTTTTTAGAGGCCAGTTTGAAGTGACCATTCTTAAGCATAAGAGGTCGTTTTTCTCTAAAACCCATCCAAATAAAAAGATGAGATTTCAAAATGCTTCTTAATTTTCAGATAAATATAAAGAAAAAGATTTATTTAACACTAGCTGACCCGGCGAACTTCGTACCGCCTAACAGTCAATGAATGTCGTGTTACTTTTTAGCTGAACTAATTTAGGCTTTGATGAACGTAAAACAATGATACAAAACAATATATTTATATAGATAGAAACAAAAAAGTATTTTATTATGATGAATGATGATGAAAACATCCATACAGAATGAGAATAAAAATAAAAAATAATAATTAAGTACTTCAAACTCATGTCAGAAAAAAATGATTGGAAACTATGTTGTGCAGATTGGGAAAAAAAAATAAAACTCGGATTAATTCATTAATAGAATTTTCATTCAAGCAGTTTGTGGTAAACGAAATTCTTTGTTTTTTGGTCAGTCGCAAGAACAAATAAAGCGGATGGTTTGCCGACACGTGAGCATGCCACGTACAATTGACCATGAGAAAAACATGCATTTTCTAGATTGAGGCCACAAATAGAAATAGTCAAGGATTGGCCCTGTGATTTGTTGATCGTCATGACGAAGGCAAGACGAATCGGGAATTGAATTCGTTTAAACTCAAAGGGCATATCCGTTGAGATCATCGTAATCCTTGGAATAAGAACTTCCTCATCTTTAAATTTTCCTTTAAGTATCGACGCGTGCAATTTCTCGCAGATAATTGACTCGCGATATTCCGTTGCCTAATTGCATTACGGCTTCGCTGGGAAAGATTAGATCTTCTAGGACGCGGCATTGTTATTAAAATGTGCCCTCGCATAAAACCACCAAATATAATAACAGTGCCTGAACTTTCGAGACATAGACAATAGCTCAAAGAGTATATAACCACTACGTATGAATAGTTTATCAAGAAAAATCATAGACAACCTATAAAATGACATTTACACTTTTGTTAACCTGTAGATTTTTTTTCCTTAATCTTATAACCTTTACCAACTGATTTTTTATTCCCTAAATTCCGTTCCTTTCCGATGATTTTATGTTTTTACTGTAGAATAAATCTTAGGTATTATTTTCGGAAATTAAAAACAAATATAACAGTACCTAAACTTTGTAGACATTTTACAAAAAATAAATTTCTAAACGCACACATGATGTCTTCAGAAAAAAATAAAGTTGTGGCTTAAAGGTCTCAGCAACCAGGCCATAAGCTCCAAAAAAAATAAATAGTTGTTACACTATTTGACGGGATTGGACAACAAATGTTTGACATGTAATAAACAAATCAGCATCTATTGAAATGATTAAGTATTCATTACACATATCAAGTTTTCATTGTTTTTAAGATGTATTCTCCTATTCGGGACGGAAACAAATCCAACAAATCAAAAACCATGGCAATCGGTCCAGCCGTTCTCGAGTTATAAGTGTTGTAACAAACACGACTTTCTTTTATATATATAGATTATAAAACATAATATGTTAAAAAAAAGAAAAGAAAACTTGCTATAACAAACAAGAAAGAAAAGAATTCTAACATGCTAGAAAAAAACACATAACCTAAACCAAAATAAGAAAACAGATCAAATAAATAGGTAATGTAGAAAACAAAAAATATAACTAAACTAAAAACAAGAACAAACGCCAAAATGTGAAATCAAGAAAAAAAAATGTAAATCAGAGAAACTAAGAGTGGAAGCCAAAAACAACCACTAATGTTTGAGAACCAAATGAGACAGATACCATGATATAAAATATTGCTGGCAAATTAAAAAAACACAGAAACAGAACAAATAGCAAAGAAGAAAGAGAAAATCAATTTTGTAACAAAAAAATACAAAGTTTAAAAAAAGAGCTAAAAAACAGAAATAATAATATTGTTAAGCCAGAAAATGCAGAAAAAATAATAACAGAGTATGTGTAAAACAAAAAATAATGAAACAAAATTGCTAAAGAAAGAAATAAGTACGTGGATACAACAAGTAATAATAATTGCCCTGTTTCAAGTTTGTAAATAAAAAACAACATTTCAGACTGAGAAAAGACAGGCAGTAAGCATGTGTAACAAAACAATAAAACACATAATATATAAAAGAATAATAAAATAAATAAAAATAATTAAGAAAATTTTTTTAAATAAGTTTTTTAAATAACTTTTGTTTTAACAGAAGCTTGATCGAGTTATCTGCAAGTTATTGATCTGAACCTGTTAAGTCTTGCAAATGAAAGTTAATAAGCTCAAATTAAACCATGTTTCACTAAAATAGCTGAATGGAGAATATATTAAAAAAAATCAATTGTGGTTATGTTTTTGGCACTTTATTCAAAAAGTATGTGAAAAACATCTTTTTGAAAGTAGTAAAAATGTCGTCATTATATAATTTATCGCGTAGAGACTACCAAAAAAAATATTTGTTATCTAATAGACCACAGGGACCAGGAGAGTATTTCCGTTGTGGGACTACTTTTCAGGATCAAATCCAGATCGTAGTGAGCCAAATTAAGCAGTTTTCGTCTTTTTGCAAGAGACACTGTTTGGAAAATATTTCTTTTGCAAAAGTATTGTGAGTTTAGCGTTTAGCTATTCGAGGAAAGTTTTGTCAAGTTAAAACAAAAGGGAGGCAAGGTGGGCGATGGCGCGCCCTGCGGGTTTCGAAAGTCTCTGGAGACACGTCTGTCGTGCCAGGATGGCGAGGGAGCAGGGTGCAATCCCTTGGGACCTCCCCATTAATCACATTCACTAACAGATATGCGCTCCAAACCCGCTACAACTTCGTCATTTCTGCTAGTATATGGTTATTATTGGTTTGTGGATTTTGTTTGTAAATTGACAAACTAATATATCAGACCACAGAATTTTAAAAAACAAAACTACCGACGTTTTAAGCCAAAAAATTGTGTAAAAGTATCAATTCTCAGGTAGAGTCGCTTTTCTAATACCTCATCCCTTGAGGGCTTTAAAAGCTCAAGAACCCCAGGTTTCAAATAAAATACCAAAAGAGATAAAAGAAAAAAATTTAATAAATGGCACAAAGGCGAAGAACATTATCTAAAAGTAGCTACAAGCAGCTAACCTATTAATAAAATATAATTTTAAAACAATTCTATATACAAAGTGTTAACATAAAATTTTAATAAAGCAAAAAAATAAAACTGCCTTTACAAGTGCGATAAAAAACTTCAAAAAGACCATCTGTCTACGTGAGTTTTACACAAATCTAGGATAAAAACAAAATTCAATCTGCTGAATTCCACTGATGGCAGGTAATATGCCCAAAACATATTTATGTCTACTACTTTTTAGCGTGCGTTTTCTTATTTTTAAATTGTTATGTTAGTTTTTTGAAATTACAATTTTTTCAAACTATACCAACAGATGCTAATATAAAATAATTGAAAAAAAACTTTCAAATCAATATAAAAAAAAATGGTAAAAAAATAGTACAATATTTATATAATGGAAAAATAGAACAACAAAAACTATTTAAATGTACTTTATGTCCTATAAAAAACGCGCCACACGTTAACTTAATAATAACTTAATAATAATATAACTATATACGTGCTACAAAAAACAGCTATTTCTACTTTTTTTAAATTATATTTTTGTCAAGCAACAGCTTACATTTTCATGAATAAAAACACAAATTAATTTTTTTTCTTTAATATCAAAAAGCTTTTTGGTGAATTTGATCATGTTTGTTATTGTGATTTTACATTATTTTGTTTTTATTTGATTCTAGTAATTTTATTTCGTAGAGTTATAGGGTGGCGCGATTTTGATACGACACACAGTATATCAAACTGAAAGACTAAGATATTCCTAAGATATTTTGTTTATCTTCATTGATTCAAAGACAGTCACAACTATGTAGTTGAAACAAATGAACCAAAAAAACTTTTTTTTAATATAAATAGTTTTAATTTAAATTGTGAAAAGATTACACAGACATTAGCAAAGCAAAAGCATTAACAATGACTATTAAGAAAAGACTAAAATATTCTAGTTGTGATTCCGTAGCCTAAATCCAGCTAAAAGTGCAAACGTAGAAGCAGAAAAACAGAAAAGACAGATTGTGCATAATGTATAGAATCAAGAGAAGAAACAATAGAACACATTGGGAAAGAAGATAAAGTTTAAAAAAAAAAGTGAAAATAAAGAGACATGAAAAAGAAGAGAGAATAAAGAATAAGACAAAAAATGATAAGCAACACAAAGAATAAAGAAGAACAGATTATCAAGAAAGACAATAATGTAAAGATGAAATAAAAATAGAATTATCAAGAAAGTGAAGAAGTTCTAGGTTAAGCCTTGCCATTATATGCAATAAAATGATGAACCAAAGGGTTTGATCTACTGCTGTTTTTCGTCAGATCTTATGTTTTCATCGACGTGTTTTGATCTGCTATAATTAATGTTAATTTGCATTTCAAATAGGCTGTAGCGTCTGAACAAATGTTTGTAAACAAAGGTTGTGTAAAAATGTGTTGTGTAACGAGCAATGCGTATTAATTATGTATAATGTTATGCTGCTCCCTAGACGAGTTCAGCATTTACTAATTTGTCTACTCCAAATAGATTCTGCTATCTCTCTAGTCCAGTGATCAATCTGATTAGAATCAGTTGTTAGCAGAGACAAGTGGATGTTTGCAATGTTACTTGAGCTTGCGAGGAGGCTTATCTATCGACCAATATCATCCGTATATGTATGCAATGATGGTCATCCATGGTCCTCTGGGGAGGCGCGCTCGCCGGGGCTGCAAACCCCTTAGGTAACGAAATGCTGGAATGGTGGAATGGGGCCACTGAACACGGCAATAGCCAGCGGTGGAGGTTTAGAAGCGCAAGTCCAATGGTCACAGAGACGAAATTTCAAACCTCACCTGGGATCTCAATTCAAACAAAACTCGCGTTCCATCAAAAACTTTACCATCTGCTTAATTCGCAACAGCCGACACCAACTTCTAATCTCCTCTTTTATGTCAACCTAACTGCCGCTCCCCAACAATTCATTATTCTGCAAATCCCTCCAAAAAATACCAAATGCTACTCCAAACTCATCTTCATGTCATTTCTCTTTGTACACCATTCCTGCTTGTGTTTACTGCAACTTCTACATACAGTTTTGAAACTAAAAGCTTAAAATCGTCTTATACTCGGGTGGCTCTTGGATTTTAACAATTTTTTCTACTGTCATAAGCTACACATTACAACAGCAAATCACGTAACCAAGAAAGAAACAACTTCAAAAACAAAAAGTGCTATAAGATCATAATGCAGTATTCTGCTAGAAGATATTGACACAAAGCAATATTTTTAAGAACTACAATATCTATATTTATATATGTCAGGTTTTCTTGCTCACTGAGCTTTTCCAATCCCAAAGCAAATTCTAGAATTTCTATATTCTTGTTCAATCAGTCTTCTATCGTTATATATACTTTTATCTCTTTATATTAATTTTTTTTTGTAACCATTTCTGATTTTACTTTGACTCTTGTTTTTTTAATTGCTTAAGAGTATATTTTTTGTTTCTTTATCTTTCTCAATTATTTTTAACATTATTTTTCTTCTCTCATAACTCGTTTTTTTGTCGTTTTTTTTTTCAACCATTCCTGCAGATTTTTACTCTCTCATTCTGTTTTCATAATTTTTTGGTTTTAAACTTTTTTTATTATACAGGATTAGAGTTTAGACTTGATCTCTTACTGCTATTAATGGGATAGATTCACACTGCAAAAACTCAGCTTAAAATATTTAAGCCTAATTCTCTAAAATCAAATTTAGCTATTTTTTTTAATAAAATATTTTTTTTTGTGTTATTGGTGTAGAACTGTTCTAATTTTAAAGTATTGTTTAGCAACAAAAAAAAATTAGTCTTGTCAACAATTTGTAGTCTTTTAATAATTTTTTTTTATATGAATATTACTCATACATAAGCCTAGAAAATTTTAAAAATATTGAATTTTTCTTTTATTTTTTTATTTTCTTTTTTTTTATGGCTACATTATTAAAAACTGGATAATTTGAAATCTAAATTTCAGTCAATTTTTAGAAAAACTTTGCATAGCTTAAGTTTTGTAGGTTTAAGTATGAGAAATGCTTAATAAAAAAGAAAGAGATTGGAAAAAGTAATTCAACTACACACGGTGTTTTCTGAGTTTTTTTTATAGCAATAAAGGCAATGAAAGCAAAAAATAAATATCATAAACAATCTAATCTTTCTTTTGAATACTTTTGATAAAGAAAATAGCGAAAGTTCTATAAGTGTTATTATAGAACTATTTAAACCTATTTTTTTTAATTTTTTTAGAAAAAAATTTATTATTTTGTAGTCAAGGCAAATTTAAAGCAATTATACAATTAAATATGCTTAACCCGTTATCTTTTTTTCAAAATAGAAATATTGCAGTGTAAATTTATTCCGGTACCAGATTTAAGGCACCGGAATAAAGCATAAGAGACCTATTTTACATTAATGATCCACTCTGTATATCTAAGTGTATTTTGATTCAACTCTAATTTAAAATCAATCTCGAATTTTTTTTTATATTTAGCAATATTCAATTTTTATCTTGTTTTCACAATACATCAGCACGTTTTTTAATAAAAATCAACAATCTTTTCATGTATTTTTTTCAAAATTTTTGCTTTCTTATCTTACCATATTTACCTTATTTTCTTTGCTAATATTTTTGTTAATTATGAATTATTTTATTTATTTAATTAAAATATATGTACTTTTATTTTTTTTCCCTATTCTATCTCTCATCTTTTATTTTTTACCTCGCATCCTGAAAAAACAATTGAGTCCAAAACAATGTTTTTGTATATTATATTTGTTGCTGTTATAACTATATAGAACTACGAATGACATTTGAAAAGGGATCTATTCAAATTATTTTAAGCTAAAGCTTCCAATGTTAGAATAAGAAAAAAAAATTTACATATTTCAAAACTTCTTCAAAAATCTTTTTTTTTACTTCAACGATTATAAGAAAAAATCAAATTTAAAAAAAAAAATGTTTGACATTTTTAGTAAATTTTATATATCTATAGTCTATGCATTGAATAATTAGACGGTTATTTAGTATAAGAAAAATATTATTTGTAAAGTGGTAGTTACTACTATTTTAGTTGGTGGTAAGATGTTAAATCTATTATGGTTTAAAAATTAACATTACTTACAAATGACCAAGATGAATCTTATAGATTGAAATAGAAGCAAAGATGTTGGAAAATGTGTAACAGGTTTTTCAAAGAATGTTTTGTCTATTTGTTTTGAATGAGGAAGACACAGTGACATACTGCCCTAAAAAGTTGGCTATTCTGTCTTTTAAAGTCAGTTTTTTCTTAAAGATTTGAAATTTCTTAAGAAATAGCGCCAAAAAAGTATAATCGGTAATTTTGTTTGAGTTTATTTTTTTGGATATAAGAGTTAATTATAAAAATCTGTTTGAGATGTGTAAAATATCTAGCTGTAATAATAGCAGTAGCAGTTTGAGTTTGCAGAGTTAGCTACCAGGCGAGCTATACGACTCTCAAGGGAAGGTGTCATGGGAGCGCATATTTCCCTGTCTGTACGTTGTCGCTCCCTGAACCCCTTACCCTCTTGGGTCCTTCTCTCTCTCATTTACCACCCAAAGCTAAAAACCGCAATATCCACTTCAAAATTCTGAAAAAAACAGACACGAACTCATGGATATACAAAAAAGACAGACACGTGGTTTTTGAGTAGTCAGTTGTCATATTTTGAATTTTTTCTATAAATACCTAATTTGGCGGGATTAGCTTGCTTTCTTCTTGACATGTCTAGTCTCTTTTGAACATTCCAAAAATTCTGCACAAACCAACACATTTATTCACTTTGCTTAGACAAGGCTTAAATGCGGCACTATGTTGACGAGCGGCGTGATTTGTTATAGGCATGACCTTATTGGAGAAGACACGTTTTGTACAAAACGTCAAGTGATAGGAACTTAAAAAGCATGTGTTTTACTATGCAGCGTCGCGACGTTAATACAGGAACGGCGCTTAAACTGGACGGAGTCTACTTTGATCACAAAAGCGCGCGCATTTGCATCCCGAGGGAATAGCAGCGCGATGTTCCTGTTAGTACCTACTATCCTGCTGAAAACTTAATTGAATGATCACACATGATAATAATGTATTATAAACCTTGCTGCACTGCAATCTATACCGTCATTAATAACTATCATCTCTTTCTTTTCAACAAAACCAACTAATTTATTTCGAAATAAAAACAATATTTACACTTTAAATATTTTATAAACATCAATAGATGGCGCAGTATTTAAACAAAAGTTATAAGAGTTTTTTTCTAAAAACTTTATTCACATTTTAGCAATAAAAAGTTAAACATAAGCTAATAATTTACAAACTAAATTTAAATTTGAACTAATAATAATTGAGAATTCAGACAATTTTAACAATTCATATTGCAAAAAATAGCCAACTAGGCTGATACATTTATGTAGTGTCTCTCTATATACATATATGATTTATTTAAACCTAAAAGATCAAGATTTTGAATAAATAATTGTTTTCTATTCACAATCAGCATAAAATCTACAATTTACAAAATATAAAGTAATTAAGCAAATAAATATCTAAAAGTTACATAAATAATTTATTTGGTCAAAAATTTATAATTACAGACATACGCAGTAAGCTACAAACAAAATAACATTCTGCACTTTACTTTTTAATAAGTAATTTAAAATTGTTTCAATAACTATTTGAATTGTTACTTTGCCAAAAGTTTACTATTACTGCCGAATAATATTAATAAAAAGTGTTTAAGCAATTTGACTGCGTTACACTAATCTATATTATCTATCTGATAGTTTTTAAACTTTTTTTAAATTTAATTTCTAACAAGAATCAAAATTTTAGAACATTTTTAAAATTGACTATTTCACTTTTATCTGTGTTTTTATAGCAATTTTGATTAATAATAACTTACAACTAATCATTTTATTAAACTAAATAAATCAATAAGTTTGTAAATTTGTGAAACTTGGCAACATGGCACCCAACTACGTTCATTTTGAATCACACTGTATTTATGAAATTTTTAAATTGGAGTGATTACAAAATTTTAAACTATTATCTTATCAAATAGATCACTCTATAAAAAACATAGGGCTCTAATCATAGATAATGCATTGATTAATTTATTTCGAATAAGACATAACCTAACTTTTGCAGTAGTAGATTGTCATTTTCCAAGGTTATGTTTCGCAAGTCTTTTACGCTTAAAGTCATTGTTGGTTCGGCAATAGCCCTTCATCTCAGTGTCTTTGTTGTTAAACCTTGGGTTCTATCCAGCAAGACTCCGCCTAACGATCACCATCAGTTGAATAAACCAAATGACATTTAACATAACCTAAATTTTTCCGCAGTATGAGAATCAGAAAGCCACAAAATATTAAGTTTGGTCAGATCTTTCTAATTACAGTTTTTGGAATTTGTGGCGGTATTTACATTTGGAAGCCTTTGTTTGTTAATTCTGGTATACAAAATACGACAATAAAGCCAAAGGAATAGTAGGGTTATGTCAAGATTTTGTATTCATTTATTTATTACTATTTTTTTAGATGTCATACAAAAGCTGGGTGCAAAGGCAAAGAGGGAACCCGATTTTTTTGGGAGCGGCTGCTGTTGGCGGCACGCTGGGCGCGATCATAGTTTATAAAAATTTTCTCAAGCCCTGGCGCCTTCGCCGCAAGATTAACACCGCCCACAGCCACATTGAACCTTTGTTAAAAGATTAAACAGTTATGTAAAGTAAATCAATAGATGAGTTTTAAAGGTTTTTTATTATTATTTAACTACACTCATACAATAATTATTCCGTCTTAAATCTGCCATTATAATATGGTAGGTATTGCAAGACAAGCTTCCAATCTGTGAAATAAGTAACACCTATACCCGCTGTAGTCCCAAAAACAACTGCAGACCCAAACCTAAATTTAAAAAATAATGCAATTTAAAGGTTATGTTACATAACACAGACCTCACCATTGTTGAGCAAGCTCAAAGTGCCGCTTGCCAATTCTGCCCAATATTCCAGGTAATCTAGCTGCTGGAGACATGCTTCTGCCGTAGGATCCAAAAATCAATTTAATATTTTAAATTTTGACTTCTAAAAAGTATTATCGATTGACATTTGTGATTGTGACACATAAAATATTTGACATTGATATTGCGCATGCTTCTACTAAATCACAAATTAGTGTTTCTACAGCGTGATCACTACAAAAATTAAGCCCGTAACATAAATTTTAATTTACTTAAACTAAATTTGTAAACTTTTAGACATGTTTTGTTCTTTTGCTCTTTGAGTTGGCAATTTTACAGTTTATTTCAAATTGGTACAACTCCAATCAATTCCTGTTGTTGATAAGTGACTTTTTTAACACTGACAACATATTTGACAAATGCCTATTCAAAAGTTAACAACTGTGTATATTTCCCAATTTATTACCTGTATTTCAGCCATTCTATCCAATAAATAAGTATTATAGCTTACAATTTTTTTTACGAATGTTATGTCAAATGTCAATTGTTCAAAAGACGTATACGGTTACAGTGTTGCAACTAGGCAATTAAAAAAAATTCTAAGAAGTGTTGCCAACATAAAAAGTTATTGTTGACCAACAATGTAATATGGTATAACAACGTCATGTGTCGCAGAACCACTTTTTATGTTTAATGTTGCTGCTCGCTAATATAATCTTTTCAAGAAACAATGTAGGGTTTTATATTTTTTTTGTTTTAATTTTTTATACCAACAAAATTTAGCATATTTGAGAATAAAATATAAAGATGAAATTAATTTAAGCAGCGTTTATTTAATGCGCTAATAGCATTCTTGCACGGTATAGCCGTCCAAAAACTACTTTGTTTTTATGACAGTGGAATAATTGGAACTGGCTGAATAGCCCCGGCAGCTAAGGCCATGGTCATAAAAGAAGAAGACAGTAGAATAGCAATTGACTTAAAGGTAGCAAGCTGTGAACAAATCCGACATAAGTTACACTTTAACTGTTTCTTTGACTAACAAAATACGGTTCTGTATAAAGACCAGACCTCTAGTGATACTTCTATTTATGACTTGATGATGGTTAGCGGTAAGTCCTTATTGTAAATACTATTAAGTTGTACACAATAAGCACTCTTACAAAAACTAAATAGTTCTTGAACGACTATACAAAAAAATTTCTATTAATTTAAGTTTTAGTGACTTTTTTTTTATTAAGCTGGCGCTCTTACCGCTTCCTACCACAGAATTTTTCCTTCATAAAACAAAACCAAACATAACCTAAAAATTTGTTCAAAGTTCAAATACAAATAGAATAGAACTCGTTGCTGAAAGTTGCGATTTAAAAAAATTATGAGCTTAAAACGCAAATTGGACGTTTCCGAAGAGGCATCTGTGGTGAAAAAAGCTAGAATCACGGAGGAAAAAATATGTAATCTTGTTGAAGCTGTATTATCCCAGGGTATTTTAGGGTCACTCGTAATAATTGAAAATAACATCGATACCCCGTATGTTGTTCTCCAAAATTCACTTTCTTTGATTAATTTGAAGCCGCAGTTGATAAAAATCGACAACCCTACAGCTAAGTAGGCAATTGATTCATAATGTTATATATTTCTACAGTTTTGTATTGTTTCCAGTGAATACCAGCTAACGGTCTGCGATGAAGTTAAAGTGGAAGACACGTTTCAAAACGTCAAAGAGGCACGAGTGTCACTTGCCCAGAAAGCTCTAGACCAGCTAAAGAATATTTGCTTCTTTATTTCTAAGGTAAGTTCCATTCGCAGACTCAAGGTCCAAGCTATGAATCTTTCTAGTGTCATTTTTTCCTGCTCGCACGCTTGGGTGTGGATACTTACTTTTAGGCACCGCCCCGAAGGTTCGTTTACAAAATACGTTACATCTCTTCGATTACACGAGTAGGAAAAGAATGACACCAGGAGCTTTTATATCAAAATTACAAAAAAAATGTCTGATTAAACAATTTATGTCCAGAACCAAAATGTTGTTAACGTCACAAAATCAAGTGTTGCCGAACATGCTATGAAACCAGACGACGCACCACCATGTAGCAGCATTGCAGATAAAATGATGCGCCAGATGGGGTGGAGTGGCGGTGGGCTAGGTGCCCAGGGGCAAGGCAATGTAGACTGCGTTTCTTTGGTTGAGAATGTAAACCGTTCTGGTTTAGGAAGCGCTACCAATAATATTATGAGAGAGATTAACAAAAAGCTGGAAGATTTTTCAAGAAACTCTCCATATTTATCCTTGGTGTTTGATTCAAATTTCACTAAAGACGAACGTGCTATAATTCACAAGTAATATTCAAAATAAATTATTTTGTAGTTTTAACCCAATATTTTATGCAGAATTGCTTGCAAACATCGCTTGAAATCAAAAAGTTCAGGGAGCGGCGAACACCGAAAATTGACCGTTTCCAGAAATCTCACCAAAATGGATATCGTCAAGCAATTGCTGAGAATGAAAGGTTATGATGATCAATATACCTTGCATATTCCTGCCAAATTTGCCCACTTGTGGTCAAATGACAATTAAATGAAACCACGATCAAGTGGTTATTGCGGCGTATACCAAACATTACTTTTTATAGATCTTAACAATGTTTATCTTTTTTACTTAATATTAATCATTTAGAGTTATAGCTTGTTTAATTGTTATCTTTAGTATTTCGCGGTTTTCTAACTGCGAAATACATAATTATGTTCTTTAAGTTGTTTAATTCTAGAGAACTTAAAGACTTCTTCTATAGATATTGTGATAGATATCTTTTTGCTGTATTATTACATAATTACTTTGACATTTTATCTTTTTATATGTTTTTTGTGTGTTTGATGTAATGTGTGTTGATATTTTATAATAAAAAACGTTGACAGTTTAATGACTTTTTTTGTATTACAAACATATGAACAGTTAGAAAATAATAGTTTATGAAACACTCATGGACCTTGACCTGTTTTGAAATTATCGATCTTCGTAATTGGAACTTGACTGGCTAAGAGAAAATTCTTTATGAACACCGTGCAGCCTATACTGCGCAATAGTGCCAGTTATTAACCTCCTAACCTCTTAGTTGTTTAAGACGCTTAATTGAACAAATTTGTAAAAAATTACGCAATCACTTAGTAAAGTGAATAAGTAGCGTTCAGAAATCAGTTAAAAATTTATCTAAAAATTGAAAAAACCCAGTTTTTTTTAATTTTTTATAGCTGCTAGACAATGTAGCAAATATCGAAAGCTGATAAAGATAATGCCCAATGCAAAAAAATTAGCTCAAGCGCTCCGTGAACCATAGTAGATATAAGACAACTATGTGATCATAGCGTAGCGTAAAATAGGTTATGTCTATTATGTGACTGACATAGATTTCTAGGGATATTTAAAGCTTTTGTCTAAGATGTGAAAAAACATTTTGTTTGGCAACCTTGCTGATGACATGTCAATCAAGTCTGTAAATGGCTGAAAGTGTTTCGCTTTGAATATAAATAGTATTTTAATTAAATTCCTCTTCTTAGTAGAGACATATTTTTCTAGTAATTTAAATAAGTGTTGTGCAATCCAGGAACTATGGGTCTCACTATTTCCAGCGTCCTAACCCGGCTCTTTGGGAAAAAACAAATGAGGATTTTAATGGGTAAGGCCGTACACACTTGTCGATAAAATAATAAAATTATTAACCTAAATTTGGTTTTAGTTGGGCTGGACGCAGCGGGGAAGACTACAATTTTGTATAAATTAAAGCTAGGAGAGATTGTCACAACGATCCCAACGATTGGTTTCAATGTTGAGACCGTTGAATACAAAAATATTTGCTTCACAGTCTGGGATGTGGGTGGACAAAATAAAATTCGTAAACTCTGGAGACACTATTTTCAGAATACACAGGGTTTGATCTTTGTTGTCGATTCAAACGATCGGGAACGGATCTCGGAGGCAGAAACAGAGCTTCAAAATATGGTATTTTATTTAATTTTAGAGGTGGTTGGGGTATACCCATTTCCAGACCGCTAAACAGTTATTATATTATTATTTGTCATGTTTATCTTACAATACATTGCAAAATTGTGCAATAAGAAGGTAAGAGATACACATTTCAAAGTGTATGCGAATGGCCACGTACAACCTCAAAGTAAATTATTTGCGTTTTTTAATCTATATGGTTTGTTTAAGTTGATAAGGACTTTATAATCCGCTGGTATTGATTTCAATTAATATTTTCTTATCAAGGTTTATATATATCGTGCTTTCATAGTTTAGGCAGGCCCTGAAACTCATTTGTTTTATTGTTTTCATAAAGTTACTTCAGCCACCTTAAACGTCAAATTGACAATTAAAATCCCTACAAAATGTCAAAAAGCTTTATTTTCAAAATGGGTAGTACAACAATTTTCGAAATTAACAAAGTTGATGGTGTCTGGCAGTATTCTATTCCTTCTGAGTGCTGATTGCTTCCTTCAATAGATTTCCAGGACGAAATGATAACTAAATAGAATAAATAAATAACTTCAGCTTTTGAGGCAACAAGTTTTTACAATGTATGGCTGCAATTTTGTGCATCCCATTACCAACTTGGAAGAGCTACTCCAACGAATCAGTGAGAAGTGTCTCGAAGTAAATAACTTATCAGATATGCTTTGGAAGCGTGGAGACGTGCTGGGCTACGTTCAAACGCCAATGGACAGCATTTCTAGCAGTTTTCTTAAATTTTCTGTAAAAATAAATTGTTTATATTTTGCTCTTCTTTGGTTAGAAACTGTCATATCACTGTCAAACTAGTCTACTCGATTTCAATTTTGGGCCATCTTTGAATGTTTAATTATTGTTTTAAAGTTATAGCCTATATATAAGAAAGTTTGTTATTGAGTTGATCTGAAATGATTTATTTCAGCTAAGAGAGGATGAACTGAAAGACGCTGTATTACTCGTCTTTGCCAATAAACAGGACCTCCCAAATGCTATGACTGCTGCCGAATTGACTGACAAACTTAATTTAAACCAATTGCACAATCGACGCGTAAGTTATTGTGTCAGTTTTTTATGTTAAAATATAATCATACATTTTGATTTGTAGTGGTATATCCAAGCGACTTGTGCAACTCACGGTGATGGACTTTACGAAGGCTTGGATTGGTTGTCAAACGAACTAGCGAAATAGTTTTGATGTTTTTGAGTTATAGCTAGCATTTAAATTATCTTAAGTTTCTATTCATATTCTTTAAGTTAGTTATTCCTGTTTGTGATTTATATAAGTATAAGTTAAGGGAAAAAAACAGTTTCATTCACAAATCCTCTACTTTCAAAATCGATTTTGTCTTCTGCTCTTAACAATGTACAATATGTGTATTTAAACTCAGACTTGAACTTTTATTAATATTAATAACAAATTGTCATTTTTTTTATTGTCAACTAAAACATAAGCAGAATATTGTTCCGTATGAAGGAGAAAAATTGCAGAAATTTTGAACAATTATCATTTTTTGTGCAGGATTCATAATTTTGTGTTTTTAGCATAATTCAACTTGTTAAAAATGTTTTAATACATTTTTTGGATTAATATTGCTTGTTTTATTATCCTTAGAAATCAGTTAAGGCTGAGAAGAATGGGGACCGCAGATTAAAGCGTAACATCTGATTAAACCCATTTCAAAATCAGACTTGCTATGTCTGGTGGGTGGTCATGTATACCCCTATCTTCGATTTATTACTTACTGGCTAGTAAGTAATAAATAAAGTAAAAGTTTGCATTTATATACAAACAACTAATTAGACTTACTGGACAACACATTATGTAAGCTACACTTTTTTGCTCATTGTTTTTGTTATGCCAGACTATGTTATAATTTATTGTCGAAGACTGGCTAGGCATTAAATAAAAAAATGAAATTGATTAATAAAGATAATTTTATTTAATTACAAAATATGTCTGCAAGATTAATTGGTACGTAATTGATAATCTCCATTTTGGGTGATATACCGTACCCAGGGCAACGCTTGATATCCACTTTTTTCAATAATTTTCAAATAACGCACCTAAAACCAAACAAAATGAAAGAGAAATCAGCTTTAAAAGTCAATCATACTTGAATTCCTGAAGTAGTAAAATACGGAATTTCAAATTTGACTTGAATAGGTGGTTTTCCCTCTGTATCTTCACATTCAACGCTCGGTAGACCAAAATGGGCTCTCATCAAGTATTCTTTACCACCAGGAAACGATTTGATGGTCCAAGTGATAGCGTTTTGTTCTGGTGCATATTTAACACTGCCTATTGTGGTTTTAAATTTTGGCGAATCAGCATCATGGGGGACGGGTATTACAATCTCCACATTATTAGCGGTAGAACGCCGCTTAAACTGGGATTTTGCTTTAATCATATATTCCACTCTGCTGTGCGCGTGACGTTCAATGACGGACTCAATCCAAATGAGGGGCTTCACCTAAAAGAATATATTTTACGAAAAAAAACGCTAAGCCTACTCAAATTGACACGTTTTCAGTAACTTTTTTGTTCAAATAATTAAAGTCGACATAAAATAATAATGCCACATTTTTATGTCAATTTGTAGACTTGGTGGCTATTATTCTGAAATACGAACGTGTGTATTGAGACGATAGGACATCAGTTCGAACTCTCCATCAGGTGGTATAAAAGAAATAGTTCTGTCAATTTCAAATCTGGACAATCTTACGCACTGATGAAATTTGACATCTTCCAGTTCAACAGATTTCGACTTGCCTCGTCCAGTGCTTTCAAATAATACTTTATCATTAAGCCCCAACCTTAATTCGGGCATCCCACTTAAATATACTCGCATTTTAATAGCGCCAACAATTTCGCTACGTAGTACGTTCCCATTGGCATTCGCTAATAAATTGACAGATTCTATTACATCTAAAAATACTTCGTTCTTCCGATATTTAATTCCTTCGGATCTCCAAGAAACAGCATTGGTGACAGCCACAGGAATACGAACTTGTATTTCTAGTTTATGGCCTTCTTGTGTAATGTATTCTTGAAGGATTTTACTATCGGTGGTTTGGGGATATCCAAAATCAATTAGCTCGTCCAAAAGCTCGTAGATTACTACAAAATTATCTCTTATACTTTCCTCTTCCAGCTCTTTAAAGTACTCAGTCATAACTTGAACAATTTTATGTAGAAAGACGAAAACTAAAGCTATATTTGCATTTTTCTTCGAGGTGCTTACTATATACAAATTATTGGTTTTGATGTAAGCAAATGTACAGTCGCTGGTCTGTATCAATGGTGTTAACAAGCCCTCCTCTTCTTTCTCCATCAACAATGGCATAAATTTTTCTATAACACCCAAATCAATATCACCCCGATAATTTCTTGATATAAGCACCTAAAAATTAGCACTTTAATATATTCAAATTCAAACCATCTATACCTTACTTTGCCCTTAACATCTAAAATATAAATTGCAGAAGACGACATGGTTTATTACAGGTGTGTGAGCTGACGAATATACAATACACATGGGCCCCCTATATACTTCCAAGGTAAGTCTAACCTAAAATTGTGAACAAATTAAGCCGGTTCGATCATTTTCGTCCAAATTGAAAGAAAATCACTCAAAATTCACAATAATTAACGAAAATTATTAATTATTATTGTATTCACCTACCGACGTGGTGTCACTTTATGACATTAGTGTAATGCAATTAGTTATTTTTGCCTTGCCAACCGCAGTTGCCAACTATATAAAACTTCATAATAAAAAGTTACGATTCAAGAATAGATCCCCTGAGTGATGACGTAAGAGCCAAATACTAAAGTCAAGTTATAAAAACATTAAGATTCCTGATAGCAGCGTTGTTTATAGACTAGAAAACCTGCTTAACATTAGTCACTATTTTGAGACAGATCTTTGAAATAACATCTTAATTAATTATAAACATAAGATCAAATTCTGTTAAAACGCGATAACAATTCTTTTTTTTATAAAAATTTTTTTTGTTAGGTTAGTCTCTAAAATAATTGAGATTCTGAGAAAACCAAATTCCCAAGAAAATTCAACTGTCATTGCGCAGGCTTATAAAATATTTTAATTAGTCTATGATTATACAAATTATGGTTTTTAAATGCCGCCCAAATTATATTTTTTTAAGTAAATTGATAGCCCTGTATATGCTTGATAGAGAAGAATAGATATATTCTCCAATAGGGTATAATCAACTTTTAAAAATTGAATATTTGTGCTATTCTTTCTAAGCATGGTGCCACTAGGTCGATAATATACAGTTTTTACTGTAAAGAACTTTGCAGTTTTTGTTTTATACTTTCTCGACAATTAATGCAGATTAGCGCCCTATTTTAAAAGTAACGTCTTTAATTATCTGTCATCCGGAAGCCAGCCGAGGTTACTTGGCAACGCTGCGTGCATTTCCGGCTGGGTTACCTGATCTGACTTAATTATTTTATGGGTTATATCATAAATATGACAGCACTACAACGTATTAAAGAAACAGGGATGCAGTATGCAGTGTTGTCAGATGCTGCGATGACGTAGAAACCACTTGACGTCACAGGCTTAAAACAATAGGGGAGCCTTGTCTTTATGAGAATTTCAACATTTTTATACAAAGCCATCTACGGTATAATAGATGAAAAAGAAAAATAGTTTAGGCGTATCGTGCAAAAAAGTTCAGGGTTAATAAGTTTTGTACTTACTGTTTCATTTTTTTTTTATTAAATTGTTTTTTGGATTTTTTTTTTTTCAATAAAATGTCGGGTAATAAGTGCTTTTATTTTAGACTAATAATAATAAAAGAAAAACTTAAAGAAACGGAAAGCAAAAAAAAATGTTTTGTTAAAATATAGAAAAAGAAAAAATAGTAAAAGTAAAAAAAATGTACCCATTCTGCAAAAACTAATAGAAAAATTTTGTATTTTCGTGCACGATTCTGCGCGCGCAAAATCTTTGGAGAAGATTACAATTACTATAGCGCTAAGGCTGAAAAGTTTAGAGGAGTAAAGATATTTTTATTAAAAAAAATATAGAAAAAAAAACTTTTTAGATTTCCACATTTATATACTTTAGAGTGATGACGTATGAGGAAAAAAACAGTTCAGGTATAAAACTGCTTATAAAATAAAATTAGTATTTAAATAATTATTGAAAGATTGTTTTTTAATATTTATTGCTGAACGCAACATGTGCGTGTTAGGCTGTTATTTAATGTTAATTGGTGTGACGAATGAAGGTCGTTTCTATTAAAATGGGATGCAGCGACTACAAAAATTTATTCTTATCACATTTATGATAATAAAACAATTTTCTGGTAGGGGCTTTAACAGATTTTTAAATGCATTAGAATCTTGTTAGCCTTGACTGACATTTATAGTAGTTTTTCTATTGGAGCAAGAGAAACAGGAACTCCTGGTGATTGTTTGATAAATTTTAGAATTGTTATCAAAACCCCACCGATAAGGTTTTTTTTTAAATATTTGTGAAGATTAAATCTCTTTCTACCTAGGATCAGTCAGTCACAATTGTGTAGTCGTGCGGTAAAATGGCAAAAGTGAACGCGGTGTTTAATATCACAAAAAACGTAAGTTTTTTTAATAAAAATTCAAAAAAAAATTTTTTTTTTAAATTTTTAGATTTTGAAAAGTCAAAATTTGACTAGAAGCTTGTTTACTGGTTCTAAAAAACTCCAGCAACCGCTAGAGAAAAGTGATGGGTCCACTTTTGATTTTGGCCCCCTTACAAGCCTCAGCGAAGATGAAACAGCAATGAAAGAGTCAGGTAAGTCTGCAATTTTTCAAATTTTTTTTTTTTTTTATAAAAAGTTTCTAGTGGCTAGATTGGCTCAGGAGCAAATAGCGCCATATGTTCGCGAAATGGAAAATGAAGGGAAATTCAAGCAATCCATCATTGACCTTCTTTTTGAAAATGGGGTAATTTTCTATACCCCAATACCAAAAAAATTCAAAAAAAAAATATTTTTTTTAGTTGATGGGTATCGAAATTGACCCTGATTATGGCGGTGCCGGATGTAATTTCATGACAACCATCCTTGTCGTGGAAGAAATATCAAAAGTTGACCCAGCTCTAGCCGTTTTGGTGGATTTACAAAACACCCTAATCAACAATGTGGTCGTTAAAATGGGCAACGAAGAGCAAAAAAAGAAATATTTACCGCTTTTAGCGACGAAAATGGTAAGTTTTTCGAAAAAAGAGGTGTGTCTTTTTCTCCAAGGTTAATATGGTGGTTTTTGCTGGCTCTGATAACAAATTATTTTTATAACCATTGGAGACGTGTCAAAAGTGTTGATTGTTTATGACCTTGTTGGTCTTGTTTATTAGGACATCATTCCTATCTCCAATCAAATATCAATTTATATGCCCTTTATATTATTTGATATACAGAGTGATTTTTAAATAATTTTTTTTTTGAATAATGCATCACCTTGTACATTATAGTTTTATAGATTATTTGAACAAAATTTTTCATTAAGCTCCACGTGTATATAAATAAATATATTAACCTATTATGATCTTTCTTATCTTATTATGTACTTAACCTAAGCCGGGATAACAAAAACAATATTAATATAACAGGTGATGACTGATGACCCGTATTATTTATAATAGAATAGAAAAACTAATAAATATGAATTTATTTATTTGAAAATTTGGGCGCTCTACAGTAATAAAATTTTATTTAGCTCTAACCGTTTCAGAGATATCAATATTTTTTCCCTAAATTTTATTTATTTTTAATTTTTGGTCTTATTTTTTTAATTATTGTGTATTAAATTCATTAGAAATATCAAAAAAAAGAAAAAAAAACAAAAAAAAGTAGCAGAAGAGAATCAAATTACAGTATATGGAGTGAAAAAGCCTAAAAAATATTTAACAACAATATGAAGAGAAAAAACACAGAAAATGATGAAACATAAAGAAAGTACAATAAAAAATTGAAAGAAAAAATCAGTATAATAAAATATGATACAACTACTAATTTGAAAACATGCTGTTTTTTTCTTCTTCTATCAATTTTTTTCTCTTTTTTGTTTTAAATATGCTTATTTGCTGTTAGGCTTTTATAAGGACGGAATGAAATAGGAAAATAGATAAATGAAAACAAAACAATTTTATTCAATTTTTATTGTTTATACTTAAAAACTAGATAGAAAAAAGTAAAAGAATGAAATAACAACAAAAAAAAAAATAAAAAAAAATCGAGTACAGTATAAAATGTGGAGAAAAAATACTAGAATCAGACACAAAAATTGAAATTATTGTTATCTCTTTTGTTTTATTTATTTTTGGGTTTTTATAAACACAGAAAGAAATATGAAATGAAAAAATGAATGAAAACAAGGCCGTTTTATTTTCTTTCTCAAAATTTATCATATTTTTTATTATAGATTTAAAAAAAATAGCAACTTTATGGCATAAACGCCAAAAATATCAACAAATATATTCAAAAACTTTCGAAATTTCAGCTGGAATAAAAGCATTTCTTATCAGTGTTTACAAAAATTAAAGAATCTTATCTTTTCTCACATTTTTTTATCATTTAATTGCAAAACTTGTTGCTGAGGTAAAACTTGTGCACTTAATTATAATTGTATTTAAAAACAAAAACAACTTATGGTTCAAAGTTCACTTCTAGAAATGATATAATTGCATAATTTTTGCAATTAGATTAAAAATTAGTGTTATACATAATGATAATAATAAGAATTTTTACATAAAACTTAATAGAAATATAATTGAACAGCTGTGGCAATTATGAGATTTATTCTTAGCAAACATTCGAACAATATGACTATTTTTTGTATTCCTGCGTTATTAATTAATGTTTTTTTAATGGATCGCTACTTTTTTTAATTTATATTTTATGTTTGGTTTCAGTGCAGCAGTTTCGCGTTATCCGAGCCTTCATCAGGCTCTGATGCCTTTGCTCTAAAAACCACCGCGAAAAAAGATGGCTCCGATTATATTTTGAACGGTTCAAAAATGTGGATCTCCAATTCAGACGTTGCTGGTGTTTTTCTCATCATGGCAAATGCCGATCCTTCTAAAGGCTACAAGGGAATAACTTGTTTCATCGTGGACCGGGACACACCCGGGTTTACTGTAAATCGTCCCGAAAATAAGCTAGGGATTGTAGCTTCCGGAACTTGCTTGCTAACTCTGGAGAATGTGCGAGTTCCGGAAAGCAATATTTTGGGGAAACTGGGAGAGGGGTATAAAATAGCTGCAAGGTTTTTAAATGAAGGCAGAATTGGAATTGGGGCACAAATGATAGGGTTGGCACAGGGTTGCATGGATGCTACAATTCCATATACTTTTGAACGTAAACAGTTTGGACAGGAAATCTACAGTTTTCAAGGGTTAAATTACCAGATTGCCCATACAGCCACACAAATTGAAGCTGCAAGGCTTATGGTCTACAATGCTGCCAGACTGGTAGATGCTGGGCTGCCTTTTATGAAAGAAGCAGCAATGGCTAAGTATTTTGCCGCTGATATAGCACAACAAGCTTGCATTAAATGTATTGATTGGATGGGAGGTGTTGGATTTACTAAAGATTTTATCCAGGAAAAGTTCTACAGAGATGTCAAAATTGGAAGCATCTATGAAGGAACTGCAAATATGCATCTGAGTACTATAGCTAAGGCCATTGAGAAAGAGTATAAATCTAAGTGATATTTTGTACAAATTTATATTTTATATTAAAATATATTGAATAAACATAGCTTAATTTTATCAATAATATAGTTACATTACATTACATTACAAAATAATTTATTTAGGGACTTTATTTTTATTTAAGTTTTCCAAATAAGTTATCTAGGGACTTTAATTTTTGTTATTTTAAGCGTCATCTGTGTTTTATAAGGCCAACCTTCTAATTTTACTGTTGACAATGACCGCTTGAGTTGGCAACACTTCTTAGAGACTTCTTTATTTGCCTTGTTGCAGCACTACATAACACTCATAAAAAAATTGTAGGTTAAGTACAGCGATTAACTTTTTAATTGACATATGCCACTGATGTTGTCACTGTCAGTGTCACAAGTGTCACCTAATGTAGTGGTCAACAAATAACTCTTTTGCAATAACATTAGTGTTCGTAACGCATAATTGCAGTTTTATATGGACCCTAGTGACAATTAGAAAGCTTGACCGACAAGAACAGACATTTTTCCGCGTTTTCAAACAAAAAACAAAGTCTAATGACAGGTCGTTAAAACGGTACCAACCTGCATTGACTGCAATGCTCTTGTGTTACACAAAGCGTTCTTATTTTTTTCAAAATTTGAATATAGTACTTCCCACTTTTGGTATGACGTTATCACAATTCGTTAAGAATATATTCTAACTTGTTACAGCTGAATCGACTCTCTGTCTGTCAATTTTGTCAAATAAAAAAGTGTCTGTTTTGTGTTCTGCCAACAGAAGAGTACATATCCCTACTTAGCGCGTCTATTTCATTAATTTAAATAATTAAAGCAAAAATGATGTTAATTTATTGTGAATAGATATATTACATACTATAAAATTGTTAGGAGTTTTTACCCCCTTTCTGCATTAATAAAATATATAGATTATGAAAAATTATTTTGGCTTTCATTGTTGTTATTGTAAGATACATACTTACTTTATTAGGTTAAGTGACAGATAAACTGTGACTTTTACTTTATTAGGATCTGTTGTTTTTGCCAGACCAATGGCATAGCCGTCAATATCAACGTGGCAACAGCGTTAGTGGGTATTGTAGCAGCGAGCTCAGATAAGACCATAGTAGAAGTAGATAGGTATGACTTTCAGATCACATTAACTAATTGTCAACTTACTTAAGTCACTGTACAAATTTTGTAATCTCGCTTATATAAAAATGCGACTAAAAACTGCACCTAACCTTAAAAAATTTGCCTCTGAAAAATAATGCAATTTGTCATACACCCACTAATTGGAAAAACAATAAAAGATAAAAGACACATAATCACAAACAGTTTCACTTGAACAATTGAATAAACACACTTGAAACTTGAACTAGTAAATGCCAATAGACCTACTGGCAACGTTGCCACATTTTGCTGTTCACTGCTTGTTAAGTAGAGACGGCTGTGCCAGTGAACTTATCATTATTTGAAAATTCTAATTTCAATAGAAAATATATCAGATGGATGACAGGTAAAAAGTCAAGTTAAGTTTTGCCAACCTAAAAATTTTTTAGAAACAAAAGTTTAGTACTCTAATGGCTTGTAACCGCATTAAAACCTACTACGTAGCGTTCTCCAATACGTCTACTAGAGTATCAGAATAGAGGCAAATTGCAAGAACTTATTAAAATTTAGTTTTTAGTACACTATTCTTTATTGCACTTTTGTCAATTGATGTTTTTTTTCTTTTAATATTCAAAAACAAGCGGCGTACGGTTGAGACCGGGCACGGCCGAATGATCACGAGGCGGCCATATTGCAAAGTTAGTAACAATTTCCAAAATGTAGCTGGCGCCACCGACCGGAATGCTCCGGCCGTAACCATCACAGATTACATTCTGTCGAGGAATCGAAGATCTATGGCCATGAGTGGGAGTGAGTGATGTCTGGCTGGATTGGCTGGTGCCGTAAATGATCTAGGCTGTGCGTGATAAAAACTGGAAATAAAGTTGAAACAAAACGACGATTCGGTTCCTGAATGAATAGTAATCATTCTCATTAATACAATTCATCGAAGAAATGTGACAGAAACGAATTTTATTGAATAAACTTGTGACAGTAGTGGCGGGCGCTGGTGACGTATTCTCCATTGTACATCTAGTGTGCCTCGACCCGAAAGACTCAATTCTAAGATGAAAGGTATGTTGGTCTCTTTTAAACTTAATTTGGGGCGGTTTGCCGCTCTAGAGCTGGTTAACCGCCTCCGCGGGGACAGCAGGATTAATATGCATTTGCGGCTTTTAGGTCGCCACTTACTATAAAGCAAGGAATGTAAACACTCTAGCCCCGCCCCACCACATACTATTGTCATTTATAAATCAATTCTCATTTTGATCCAAAAACCAAAATTAAAACAAAATTAATTTTTTTATGATGATTTTAGGCTTACTACGCCCATGCGGCACTACTTGAAATTCAGTATACGGTAAGCCAGTGGCGTGGCGTCCGCGTGGTCTTTAGCACTTTTCGTCCAGCTTGCTTTCCGCATTTTTTTAATTCCATTCTATATCGACGACAAGAGTTTTTCCTTTTTTTTCTCTTATTTAATTGTTCAGTGGCGCACAGCTTCCAGTAATTGACCATCAATAATAAATGTCACTTTTATTGGGTGTGTTTATATTTGCCTTTGAGAGATAAATCATCAGATTTCTAAAATTTCCAGATATGGAGCTAAAAACAGCTATCGTTCTCACGTGATGGGAATTTATTGCTTTTAAAGGCGTCGGTTCAATCACCAGATATTATTGACATCAATCACTATTTAAACAGTAAACAGATAAATGTGTTATTACTATTTTAATCTTTTTCTTGCACTTGTCTGGCTGGGTTTTTAATTGACTTATTGGAACTAAAATTCCCAAGTTTGACTCATTTTTGAGCTTTAGAACGTTGATAAGCCCCTGAACATTAATCATGCTTGCTTGTTTGCTGTCTCAAGGTGAAATTTTTTAAATTTAGCAGATCGAGACAAGCGTCAACAATGACTGTTGGTAACAATGATGCTAATAGTAAAGAAATTTTAATTATTTTGGTACTCCTGCAGACTTAACCTGAAATTTTTCAACTTCACCTTTGTGTATTCGAATAAATATTTCACAGCACACAAAAAATTATAACTACTGAGTAAAAAATACTCCAAATGTTTCAATTGTTTTCGATTTAGCTGTGATTATATATTGTGGCAGCCGTCTCTACTTAACAAGCCGTGAACAGAGAAATGTGGCAACGCTGTTAGTGGGTCTATTGGCATTCACTCGTTCAAGTTTCAAGTGTGTTTATTCAATTGTTCCAGTGAAACTGTTTGTGGTTTATGTGTATTTTGTTTTTATTGTTTTTCCAAGTGTTTAATTTGTTACTTCATTAGTGGGTGTATGACAAATTGCACTATTTAGCAGAGGCGAATTTTTTGAGACTAGGTGCGATTAGTCGCATTGTTTTGTCAGCGAGATTACAAAATTTGTACAGTGACTTAGGTAAGATAACAATTAGTTAATGTGATCTGAAAGTCATACCTATCTACTTCTACTATGATCTTAGCTGAGCCCTCTGCCACAATAGACCCACTAACGCTGTTGCCAAGTTGATGTTCACGGCTTAAGTCTGTGATTTTGAGCAAAAGAATTATGTTTCAAGGAGGGAAATTTACAGCACATTTACAGATAGCGACTTTCAAAAAATTGTCGACGTTTTGTACCATATCGGTGAAAGCGTGAACAGGACAAGGAAATGGAAACGAGAACAAGCACGGTATCTCGACGTGTGAACCGAAACTTGTTTTTAGCTAGAATAAGTTTCGACGCGGTCTTTTTGAAAGCTGTCAATTTTAATGACTTCGAGCCGTGAAAGCTTTTCTTCTCTTATCATTTTCTGTTATTGTATTTTAAAAGAAAAGCTTCTTACTAGAAGGTAAAATTGTGGTCTGCAGCTAAAATTATTTAATCGATGAATGATTAGCGGAGTAGACCGTTCATAAGATATTTTTATTGAAATTTTTTTTCTAATTCGGGCATTAGTTGACAGAACGAAGCATTTCGCTGTTTTTTGATTATCTTTAAACGACAGCATATATGCTTCGTCTGCGATATTATTATATCACATAATATGTCTGCTTCTCTTCTTTTTTTTATATAAAAATTCTTGTGTAATAAAGTTATAGATACGTATTTTTCTATTTTTAACAAGATAATGCCCGCTCTCACACCGAAACACTTCTTTTTATGTAATTGTAGCGTGTTTTGTTTTTTTACTGATCGATCCTGATTGGAATTAATTCTCGTAATTCATACCCTTTCATTTTCCATGAACTTTTGTAGCGTATTTTATTGGAGATTGATGTTTTGGGGTTAATTACGTTAACAAGCAACATTGGTTATGTAAGCTTCATTCATCTTTTTGATGCGCTACTTTTGTACATCTATTTTTTCTAAGTACGAAAATACTACACTAAGTTTAACTGTTGAAAGAAATGTTCCTTTATTTAATTATCTCAGTTGAAGTAAGTTTGCTGAAGTTTGTTATATAAGTTGTTCTTTGGAGACAATTCACGTGTTGGTTTCAATAGCCGTATCTGTCTCACATTCCTCTCAATAGACGTTCAAGGAACTGTACTATAATTAGTCTATTTTGTCAATAGTTTTTATGATATCAGCTCATTTGGAAAAAAAGTTGTGTTTCATTTTAAGTTGTGTATCACTGTAGAAACTATACACAATCTTTCGACCTCGATTCATTAGTGGTGTCCCACTATCTATTACGTTGGTAATGTCCACTAAAGTCTTAAATAAAAACCCATCTGAGCCGTAGCGAATTTATTCAAAACAAGATTGATTTATTCTTGATTTTAATATTGTGACGTTACTGTTAGATGTACGCTTTAGAATCTTTAGATAAAGAATTTTTATATTACTTGTTTTGGTAAATCAGTTAGTCTTATCTGTTATAAGGGCTTTGTGTCTCCACCTCGATTTATAGAAGAAGTTCTCAAAGGGTATCTGTATCTATTATATTATAAGAATAATAATACACACTGTATGCTGTAAATTGATAACGATGTATTTCATTTACAGAATGCAGCTTGAGGTCTAGGAAAAAAATGTTTAAGAAGCATTAAAAACACTGTGAAGAAGGTATGTGTTTCCTGGAAGCAAAAGCCGTGTTTTAAACGTCATTATTAACACATTGAACACAACATTCCTTTGCACTAGTCTAGAATTATGTTTCTGTCAACGATTTTGTTGAAATGAATATAATTCTTCGAAAATCATGGGTTGCTTATGTCTAATATCTGTTTGCATGTATGTCACAGGAAAAATTAAGTAACAGCTTTTCATCATGTCTGCTAATCAGCTTATGGATTCTTGTCTGTAAGTAATTTTCCCGAATATCCAATATTAACAAAAATTTCATTTTTGTGAGGGATGGATCCAGAATATTAGTTTGTAGTTGTTGAAAAAAAAAATAGTATAAAATAGGAAAGTAGTTCTAACATTTTTTAATATTTTTTTTTGGATCCGTTTCTATTTCTATCTCCTACTTGGCTATGTAACTGAAATAATAAGTCTATAATAGTATCGGGGGCTATTAGTCAAACCTAGGATGTGGGTGATTTTTTAAAAGTTTTTTTTCACGTTTCTGCATGGTTGATGGCTTTGCTAAAATATTGATTGCTTTTACACTGGCAGCTTGGTGAACCGACGAGTGGAACAAAGACAAGAGCACAGCATCACACATACTGAAATCACGCAAAGGTAGGGGGCTCATTCACATTTTGCTTTTCATTTGCAATTAAACCATTCATGGATTTAGATAGCTTATCTTCTTCATGAGATCACACAATTATTTATTATTATGTTCATTTTGTACGAATTTTTACGATTTTGATTAAGTCTGACTCAATTGTGGGGGCGAACCTTTATTAACGAAGTAATTATGACTTAATTGCACCTACAACAATCAACAAGCATGCAACTCGGCGCCCGCCTAGACGTAGGTATTTCTTAATCATCCAATTTTTTCTTAATAAACTTGCATTATTATTAAGAATAATACATAATTAGATAACATAAATAATAAATATATTAAATAAAAACAAATATTACTTTATATTGGTATTGTAAATCTCAGAATTTAACTAAAATTATAATTTTTTCTTTAAATCCACGGTTTATAAATTGAAAGCCAATTGTTTTGAAGCAAAAAAAAAGACATTTATCATTGTTGCAGTGGGCTTTCCTTGAATGGACTTTGTCTGGTTGAGCCGTTCGACTCTTATCGTCTTGAGTTAAAAAAAAATAACGTGACTCTTGTATAATCAATTTTAATCCTTTGTGACATGAACTAATGTTGATATTTATAAGAGAAATGTCAGATAAAAACTTATATTTTAAGAATAAGTTTTTGTTTTGGTGTTTTATGTTCTTTTTAAAAATAGGGCAATTATAATTGAAAAACAATTAAATGTTTACGGAATTAAATAGCTATTTATGTATAAAGGCATCAAAGTCTTAGTTTTCATTACCAATGTTTGTTTAGCAAATAAAATGCAGGAGTAATGAAGAATGACTAGTACCGAGGTGTATATTCCATTTTTTCTGAAATTAAAAACTCTGACAAAATTTGTAAAATAATAAAAAAAAGATAACTGGTCAACATACAACCACGATGCAGAAACTAGTATACTAAAGTACTAGTTTTATAAGGGTTGATTTGGCGCACAAGTCCCGAGACACGTGCGCTAAAACGTGTTTTTTAGACTATTTTTTTGAATTTACGTCTTTTCTTTTTATATCTTTAAAAAGTACATTTTTTCCTGATTTTAACAATGTTAACCTTCTTTTGTTTCAAAATGCCAAAAAAAAAATTTTAATAACCAAAAATTTGAGGTGAAAATTAAATATAGTTAGCTATAGAATTAGCTGTCATTAAATTTTGACAAGTTATTAAAAAAATGGTTGAAATTATAAAGTTCTAACTTATTTGACTATTCTCACAAAAATTTGTCGTTGACGCAAATTTTTGGTGTTATTAAAAAAATTGTTTTGACAGTTTGAAACAAAAAAATGTTAGCATGTATTACATTGTTAAAATCAGAAAAAAAAATTTAAAATTTTACTCCGTTTGGTATTTAAAAAAAATAGCAAGTTGGCCCTGGATCTTGGAAACCAATGAACGAATTTATCTGAAAAAATTACAGCTAATAGGTTTTTTTTCAATATTTTTCACGTGGCAAATTTTATTTGATTTTGATAAGTGATTCTAGAAATATTTGGTCGTTTCCATACTTTTGCGCGATCCTGTATACAGTTTTACGATTTGATTAGTTAACTTTGGAATTTTGTAAATTATGTAAAAATGTAAATAATCTAAAAATAAAAAATGTAAAATAATGTCATTTTGTAACTCATTTGTAATTTATGTAAAAATTGGTATTTATAGAAAAGTTGATAAATATTCTTCAAGAGAATTAAATGCTTCATAAAACAGCCTTTGACTATTTTGGCTAAATTTACTTCTTGAAAGTTATTTAATAATAAAAACCTTGAATAGCTTTTGATATATCGAATTGAGAAACCTCGTTCAGAGGTTTTTCTATGTTTAGCCATTCAGAAGTAATCAAATCTCAGGTTGCAGTGTCATATTATATGATTGAATAAAACTATCTTTTTACATAATGTTTAGATCTAAGTAAATAATGTTTTTTGGGAGAAAATATAAAAAAGGCGCTATAAAAACGTTGCGGGAAGCGTCATAACAGGGTACAATAGTCTGATCAAATGTTACATAATTAGAAAATTGCTTTGTAATTGCCCGGTATGTGAATCAGTTTTTTTCGAAAATTTTAGTTTTTTATTAGCCGATAAAATGATTTCTGATATTAATAAACTGATATGATTGATTATTATATTAAAAAAAGCTTTAGAAAATCAATAACTGGAGATAATAAGCTACATTGTTATAAATTATTGATTTTTTCATAAAGAGTGCAATGGACTTTACTTTTTACGCATTATACAAAAACTAAAAAAAATATCCTTTTACTGATTCTTAATTTGAAGGTTTTTTTATCTATAAAATCAAACATTTGTGTTTTTGGTCCGTCGAAATAAATTACATAATTATGTATATCGAAAATAAAAGTCGTTTCTTATATTTTTACAAAGACATCTTGAAGAAAAAAATTAATTATTTGTGATAATTTCCACAAAATAGTATTTTATTACGAAATGAACGATCGCTCTGTATAATTTTGTAGAATTTATTATAGAAGCTTATATGATCTTATTACCATTTGCGATCATGTAGGGGCCGTACTAGCGAAGTCATCATTGCTATAGCATAATATACAGGGTGGATCAAAAGTATCAAATAACGGCTGTATCTTCTTAATTTGAAAAGTTATGAAACAATATTTAATATAAAATTTGTTTGGTTTATCATCGTTTATAGTATGACTTTTTCAGTTTGTTCTTATCTTCGTTTGTTTTGCTGTTATGGTAACCAACTCTGTTTTTAATTATTTGACAACAAATTGAAAAACTAAAAAGAGAAAAGACGGATTTAATAATGGAACAAAATCATGTTTATTAAAGAATGCCATGGAAATTTGATAATGGCGCAGTTATACAAAACACATATTTTTCTCCATAATTCTTCAAATTAAAAAGTTAGTCATTATTTGATATTTTTGTTCCATCCTGTATATTTGTAAACTTGGAATTGTGACGCTTTCCACTTTCAGTACAGCTAGTGATGAAAATGATCCGATGAGCATGTTTCTGCTTAAAAAAAGAAAATAATGGCTTATACAGTGTTTATGGAGTGGCTTTGTATATTGATTTGTCTTATTCAATATATTTCTTTTTTTGAAGATTCTTTGTAAGCCGGACAAAGAAAGGCTTCAGATTTCCAATGTCAAAGGATAGAGAACAACAGAAAGCTTACTGACATGTGTTATGAACAATACTGTTTTATAATACCTTTATACAATTATTTTTCATCTATATATATAAATACGGCGCACACATTTGATCACACTGCGACGCATTATATTTTTATTTTCAACGAAAGATGGAATTCAGTGCAAATCAACAAATATTTTCAGTTGCTAGAATCGCGAAAGGCAAGTCGTTTTTCCAATTCGTCGCTAGTCTTCTAATTAGATTTCATTTTTTTTAAGCAGTTCGGATAACGTAATTTGTTGAGGAAAAAAAAACGGTCTCGTTAGATTTTGTGGCGCTGGGTAATATGCTTGTTTGATGCAGTGTTATACTGTATTAAGTGCATTAAAATCATTGAGTGATTCACAAAGTGTAGTAGCGTAGGTTTACATTAAATGTTCGCAATTATCTAATTGGTGAGTATATTACCTTCAAAAATGCCGAAGTTTTTGTCCATAACATTAAATATTGATAGTTTTTTTCGAAAAAAAAAAGACTGTTTTTTATAATATTCATAATCAATAATAAATAAAATTAAATTTATGTATTATAATGGTTTATGTAATGATGTTTTTATTTACAATTTCAAAATAATTGACGCAAATGTTTGAAAACAATAATTGCTGAATTTGGAAAAGTAAATACACTTTAATGAGTTGGAGGAAGCATTTGTTTTGTAGCTGCTTTAACGTTTCATTAGAAGAATGAACAGAATGTTTCAGCTAAATTAAATAATCTGATTTAAATGCAACAAAACTGCTTTTATTTATAATATATATCTGAATAATTGGTGTGCTTAGGCATGTCGGCAAATCTGATGCTGATCACTAATGTGATCTTGTATGGAAAGGCATGAAACATTTCTACCGTCTGATTATTACTGATGCCTCACCATTTTATATAGTAACCCTGAAGTTGTAGGGGTTCTTTAAAACTACAGATAAACGTTTTTTTTTTGTTATATTGACAGTAGGCGGAAAAGCCCAACCACAAAGAAATTATCTATTGTGAATTGAACATTTTAAATTTCGTCAGAAAGGACACGATTTTACGGGCTCAGATAAATAGCTTACAATCATCTTAACCTCAATATTGGTTTCCATTATTCGGATTAAAAATTTGTTTTTTGAACTGCATAGTTGATTGACGTGAACAGAAGCAACGAATAGATTCAGAGATGGGACAATTTGGTTCTGCCATCGTAACATTTAGCCTATTCGCTTAGATGAAAATATGGAATTATTGTACTAACCTCGAATAGACTGATGAAATAGAATCTTAAAACAAACTGATTGGTCTGGCATTTAATTAGACTTTCTGAGAGGTAGTTATACTTTTTTTTACAGTGGAGATTATCAATCAATTTTAGTAGAAATTTTGTTTTATCATATTTTCTTGCGATGGCTATCTACACTTTGTGTTTCGTTCGATGTATTCCTCGGACTTTGTACCATATCCATTCATCATCATTTTTTGTTGTTTCTAGGCGAGTTTTGCAAGAAAAGGTCTCCGAAATGCAGCATTACAAGTGAGTTTGTTGCATGAAGTTAAACATGCTATAGACTTTTGGGTGATTAGTATCTAAAACTCTTTGTTTTTTGTTCGTGTATTTAGAGGGTCCGACGCGGGCGGTTCAGTAAATGAAGGTGCCTATCACACTCATAGCAATGGCCACTCTGAACATTCACCAAATTCGAGCCACATGTCCGTTCATAGTGATGAGCCTTTAGTGCGTACGCACAAGCAGCAAACAACCCAACAGGTGACAACGGTAACGAAAGTTGTTCGGGAAGTACAGCAATTGGGCGAAGGGCAACCAGGGGAATACATACCTGTTCCTTTGGGTTCATACGCGCATCCGGCACATGCGCGTAGTCAGTACGTTGATTATCGGGAACAGCCTGCTCACCATATGTATTCTCAATATCATCAACATCCTCATTACCAGGATTATGAGCATTATCCCAATCCTTATGGTACCTATATGGGGTACCCCACCGGAGCGGAACGACCTCCAACTCCACCTAGTCCAAGCGAACATAGTGGTGCGCCCTCTCCTCTCCCAATGAATGCTCAACCTGGTGTGCCGTTTTTAGGCTCCGGGTATGACGAGCTACCTGAGCATTTTCGAGTTACTCCTTCACCTGGGGGACCCATAGGATTAGACCCGTATCAAGATGATCCGGCAGTAGTTTACGGGTATTTGTTTAATCTCTCTTATTTAGAAAATATTGATTTGTCTTTATAGGTATGTATCACCTTCGCCGTACGGTACAGCAGCTGTGCATCCAGGACCAACATACGACTCGCGCCCGTATGAAGATAGTTTGAATGGCCCTGTACCGGTTCGAATGTTTGAAGACGACGAATTACAAAAACATATGAGTAAAATGTCGCTTCATGGTCATAGTATGGGATTACCTCATAACAGAGCACATAACATGGCATCACCAGGAAGTGTAGGTGGCGATGATGATCAAAGGGGCATGCGTTGGAGAGATCCCAATCTAACGGAGGTGATAGGGTTCCTTAATAATCCTAATAATGTTATAAAAGCGAATGCAGCGGCCTATTTGCAACATCTCTGTTATATGGATGACCCCAATAAACAAAAAACTAGAGCTCTTGGAGGTATTCCCCCACTTGTTAAATTATTAGGTCATGAAAGTGTAGAAGTCTACAGAAACGCTTGTGGCGCATTACGAAACCTCTCCTATGGAAGACAAAATGATGAAAATAAAAGAGCGATTAAAAATTCAGGAGGAATTCCGTCATTAATAAATCTTCTCAGACGATCCAATGAAGCGGAAATAAAAGAATTGGTTACAGGAGTGATATGGAATATGAGCTCTTGTGAAGACCTAAAACGTAACATAATTGACGATGGTATATCTACAATAGTAACTTATATAATAATTCCCCATTCTGGTTGGGATCCACAAGGTAATCACGGAGAAACTTGTTGGTCGACCGTGTTTCGAAACGCTTCAGGTGTGCTTAGAAATGTTAGTTCAGCTGGTGAATATGCTAGAAAAAAATTGCGAGAATGTGAAGGACTGGTCGATGCGTTGTTGTTTGTTGTACGCTGTGCCATAGACAAATCTAACATAGGCAATAAAATTGTCGAAAACTGCGTATGTATCTTACGTAATTTATCCTATCGTTGTCAAGAAGTTGAAGATCCAAATTATGACAAAAACCCACTTCCTACACAAAGTCGAGTTACAGCGAACAGCAAAGGCGAAAATTTAGGTTGTTTTGGTGGCAGCAAGAAAAAGAAAGATTCCCAATCGGTCGAAGTCAAAGAGAGTACGTCAAATGTCTCAACCGTTGGTACTAATAGTGCTACAGCGCGCGGAGAACCTATTCGTGGAATGGAACGCTTGTGGCAGCCGGAAGTTGTGCAATCATACCTTGCTCTCTTACAGAGTTGCTCAAACCCTGAAACGCTGGAGGCAGCGGCTGGTGCCCTTCAAAACTTAGCAGCTTGTTATTGGCAGCCAAGTATAGAGATACGAGCAGCAGTGCGAAAAGAAAAAGGTTTACCAATTCTAGTAGAACTCCTACGAATGGAGGTTGATCGTGTAGTATGTGCTGTAGCTACTGCTTTGCGAAACTTAGCAATTGACCAGCGCAATAAAGAATTAATTGGTAAATATGCTATGCGTGATCTTGTCCAGAAGTTGCCATCCGGAAATCCCCAACATGATCAGGGTACTTCGGATGACACTATAGCTGCCGTGCTTGCCACATTAAACGAAGTCATCAAGAAGAATGCGGAATTTTCAAGATCATTGCTTGAAGCTGGTGGAGTTGAAAGACTGATGACTATCACAAGACAGAGGCAAAAATATACACCTAGAGTTTTAAAATTTGCTGGACAAGTTCTGTTTACAATGTGGCAACATCAAGATTTACGTGATGTTTACAAAAAACATGGATGGAAAGAACAGGATTTTGTAACGAAAACTGTAGCAGCTCGAAATGCGGGTCCTAATTCACCGAACAATGCAAATAGTACGCTAAATAGACCTATGGCAAGTCAAAGTGGAACGCGATATGAAGATAGGACAATGAAAAGAACTGCTCCAGGTGCAAGAGGAGTGGCTCCGGTGTATCAAAGGGTAAATATTAACCGTATAGCTGTTATGCGGTTTAAGTTTGAACTGATTGTTCTTTGAGATATTAGAAAATTAGAGATTTACTGCAGTTCGATACACCAATTACATTTCATTTTAGAGCTTCGATAAAATTTAAAGGTTATAACATTGTATTGATTGTAGTAATTGCTCAGGTTTAATGGACATTGCAATTAAATTCTTAGTTTGAAATGGACTTTTATCAGTTTTACGCATTCTGGAAGATCTAGTTTTTTCAACATATAAAAACAACAATTTATGTAATAATATACTAGACTGTGTTATTTAATAATAAGTAAATACAAGAGTCATTTATTGATGATAGGATGTTACGACATTATTGACCGCTTTCTAACAGCCAATCACAGGGTTGGCATTTAGGATGAAAATTTTAGGTTTTTGTCAAATAAGTATTACAATTCAAAGAAAATCAGTTCGTGTTTATTCCGTCATATTTGTTTATTGTGATTTGACAAAAAAATATTTGTTGTAGAATGAGGATATTCCTATGGCTGATATGGCATACCCCGAAACGCAGCCCCCAATGGGGCGAGCGTATCCTCCTGGCACCGGTCCAAACCCACCCCCAGTAAGTCACTAATAAACCACTTGCACAAACCCTACACGTTCGTGTCAATTTATTGCGTTTAAAGTATTAAAAATAATAATATTTGGTGAAGGTGGATCTGGATTGAGCACGGACTCTTGCTCAAGTTAGCAATATGGTAACTCTCATTCCACATTCCATTACATCTTATAGTATACTAACGAAACACGACGGCCTCTCAACGTCGGTTACGGCATTCACTTAGACTGTTAATACTCTTAATGTTCATGTACAGTACAATTTTAAAGTACAGTCGTAGGTGGTGATTTGTAGCAGCAGCATCTTCTGTTCCGTATTATTTATGGAACCCTTGACTGTAAAGGTTTTTACAACATTTTTACTGATTTGATCTGGAGCATAGTCTTCCTTGTACTCTCACTATGTAATAGCTGTGTCTGTATCTATACCTGTAGCATATGACATTTGATTTGTTAACATTGATACGATACGAGCTGTGTTGTGGTGGGGTGGGCAGCGAATGAAGGCCCTGACAGCAGCATCCTTCCGGCGTCGACCGGTGCGCAGGTAAGGCTCTTAGCCCAGGAGTTTTAAACAGAAAATTTTAAAAGATTTTATAAGTCTGAAATTTTGCTGGAAAATATTTTTTTTTAAATAAATGATATTGTTGAGATGAACTAATAAATAATTATATATTATCTGTCACCAATCTCAGACTTGTAAAATTTTTCGTTTATCTTCTGTTGAAAATCTCTGTGCTATCTGTGGCAGCTGCTCAGGGCCTTGGTTCACTGCGCAGCTGCGCTGAAGCATGAGACATGAGGCCCTGCTCAGCAGCCGTACAAGCCCAAAAACTTGTTGGCTCGCCTAACTGATTGAAAACTTTTTTCTAGCCGGAACCGCTCTACGCACAGGTTAATATGGAAAAAAAACGAAACCGGCAGCCCAGTCTCGGAAATGCTAACCATCTGGACGAACCGCAGTTGCAGCTGGCTAATGTGACAGCCGGTAAAGACTCATGGGTCTAACGACACTTGTTATATATCAATGTTCTGTCGCATGTTCAGATATATAATGCACTGATTCATATTAAATATGTAATATTTAGTTTGTGGTTTACTGTGATGAGCTTCAAGTGAAATTGCCTGTATATATTATTTTGCCTCCAAATTCTTTTGTAAACAATTGTTTTATTTTTTGTTTTTTATTTTTACAATGAGGTTTATTTTAAATAAATTTATTATATACTTAAATTATAGTCATATAGACAACTTTATAGATCTATTATAGAAATTGTTTTTATTATATCGTACGCAGATTTTTTTTCTTTTTGCAATATGGTATTTACTTCCTTTATAAAGTGTTTCAAATATTTGAACCAATTCAAACATACCATAGTCAATTTTAATATTGTTTCTAATAAATTTATTATAATTTATACAGAAACCTCCATTCTATATTATTCCCTTCACTACCAGTCGTAAAGCAAATACATTTTATTAGTGCTTGCTTGGAAATAGCATTTCAAGAAAAAAAAGGCAAAAATTAGAGAGTGCAGAAAAACGGCTAAAGACAATTATTGTTGACTAATGTATTAAGTGTTTTGGATGATATCACAACAATTGAACAAGTTAATCAGCAAACAAATTGTGATGAGTAATATGGTAGATATCGAATTGGCCGGTTTTATAGCCGGAGGTATTTGTGTTGCATCAACTATACAACCAGCCTGTTCTGTAGTGGCTGTTGCCGATATTTGGCCACTTTTCGCTAAATTCTTTAAAATAACAAAAACTTTCAATGTTTTTGGATTTAATGCTTTGTCAAATTTCATTTTGTTTAATGAAGGGGGTTCAACCAATAAAAGTCAAAGTAAAGAAAATAAAAAATATGTTCTTGTATTGTAAACATTTATTTCTTTTTCTTAGGGGCATATTCCAGCCCTCGAATGTACTTTGAAGGTATTTTATATTTGTCTGCAAATAAAGATAATTATCAAATTAAAATCGGTTCAAAATGGATTCGTCTACCTGTGAGCAAGAAATGAACAAACAGAACCTGATTGCCTTGGACCAACAACTGGTTATATTTCTTGCCAGGAGGCTTGCTAATACTCGTGCTGGCAGCTACCCCATGTTGACATTCTTTAGCAAAATCGGGTACATGAATTCCGAATAATTCTAGATTGTCGATTAATGTAGCTTTTTTATTGCCACTTCTTTGTGATATTGTCATTGTGATGGGGGAGACTTTACCTTTGTTTACTACTTCTTCGTGCGCTGTTGTGACTTTGAAGCAGGTCTTCATTGATTGGCAAACGTTCTCAATCAGTTCCTCCCAAGTTATATTGTTTTCCGTTTTACATATTTTTCTTAATGCTTCTTTAGGTTTTATTAATCGTTTATTGTCTTCTACTTGACATTCGTTGTTTTTTACATAATCTACTACTAGTGGTCTTATGTCTTTCATTTGTATCACATCACCTTTACTGAATTCAAAAATAATATCAGAAATTAAAAAAGCGCCATCTGCAATAAATTGATGCATCTGTTCAAACTGCAACATTTACTGAAAATGGTTTAAAACACGAGTTTTAAAAAATTACATAATACGTACTTATAACCATTTTTCTCAAATAAAGGCAATGCAATTGGTGTTATAATATATGATTCAGTAACACTAGTTGATGGACAATCATTTGTATCATCTGCCCTTTTGGGCCTCAGTTGAGGTTCCACATAAAACTCGCTAAATCTAGGATGGTCTTTATTTACAGCAGTGATTGATTCAACTCCTTTCTTGACTTCTTTAACCGTAATTAAACCTTCCTAAAGATAAATTATTTAGAGTTTGACAGTATGTCTTGTCAAAAACAAACCTTGCACATAGAATCTAGATACGTTTTCAGCTTTTTAAAGGAAGACTTTTTAATATCAATAGTTTTTCCCTCTGGACATAATGGAATCATTTGTAATTTAAAAAAGTTTGAAGTTAAAATTGGAAGAGTTAGGGTTTTTGAATATTTAATGGCGGAAAAAAAACAATAATTTAGTAGTTCATCCACTTCGGCTGCCGTAAGAGGGGCCGGAGTTTCAGGTTTTTCTGTTTCATCAGAGATTACAGTATCTAAAAAAAGGAATTATATGCAACCATTTAACTAAATAGCGACAAAATTTGTCTAAGTTTTTTCCCTTTTCTCGTTCCATAAAATATAACAGCTAAAATTGGCATAGCGAATAAGCTTTCTCATTATTTTGCTAAATTCGGCAGGAACGCGAAGGTTAGACTGTTGGCGCCGCTGCAGAAAAGAGCTCAGAATAGAAAACTCCGAACGTACCTAAAAGGTTTTCCTGTACAATATTTTCAATGACTGGTTCTACAATCTGTTCATTATTCTTTGCTCCCAAAGCAGGAAAATCTTGTTCATAGTTTTGGAGTTTCAAAAAATCTGGAGGCCCTAATTTTTCCACCGGAATCTTAGAAATTCCATCCAGAGTGCAAAGCTTGTCACCCCAAATATGAAAGATTGTTAAACATTTTCCCTTGCCATTAGAGGCAATCATTTCAGCTGCACTTTGTGCTGTCGTTCCCACAGCAATAGCGGCTTTATTATCTGATAGATTGACATAGGCGATTGCTCCTTCTTGGACAGATCCATATTTAGAGACACCTGGCAATAGAAAATTTTAGGTATTTTTTTCCATCAGGCCCCACCTTGATTTTTTTTCGTAAATTTGCCAAAAAACTTTGAGATAAGTAGAAAGTTTAAATGCTCTATCATTACTCCGGGATAAAATTATTCCATTATTTAGGAATAATGGAAAAATAAAATATATTATGGAATTTAGTCGTAACAAATCAAAAAGTGCGTACGAAAGCGTTTAGATGGCGCTCTTCAAACGTCAAAATTACAAGAAAAACAAAAGTCAGCTGTTTCTGTCATGACTGTCATTAGTGTCATAATAAAAGATTTTTATTTTTTAACCCCTAAATAGCCCCATGGGCTGCTGTTTGTCTATACCGCAGTTCTACCTGTTAGATTTGGAGGCGGAATAACTCCGGGAAGCATCAAATCAGCACCAGACGTTAAAAATTCTAAAACTTTCGAATGAGTGGTAAATGCTGGTACCATCGTTGGATACTCCCAAAGAAGATAAATCGTGGGAAAAAGAGTTCCACGAACATCAAAAATCAGTGGCCGCTTTTGAACAGTGTACAATTGCACAACTTCACCATTGCTTGTTACAATTTTAATACTATTCAAATTGTCCTTTTTGGGGAAAATATTTTCGATATCTTGTTCCGATAATAAAGGAAAAGCTTTTAAAACATTATCTTTGATGATTTTCCTAAAATTATCCAGAGAAAATTAAGAATATTGCAGCTTTGTCTCATACCTTTCAGAGCCTTTTACTTGGCTATTACTTTTAATTTTAATTGGTTTCCGGAACATTTTTGAACTTTCCAAATGAGAAAAAATGGCCAAAATATTAAAATAACATTGTGATTGTGAGAAAATATGGAAATCACAAATCACAGAACTAATAATTTTTCTAGGTTAACTAACAGTCAGTTTCAAAAAACGCCGCAACGCGGCGACAATAAGCCGGGTGTGTTCAATTTTAAGCTGAAAACGCATTGCTAGATGCATGCAACCTCTATTACACATTATTTTCGAACAAGTGCGCCAACACCTGTGTTTTCTTAAGCGATTTTTTTTAAATTAGCGGGTTTTTAACAAAATTTTAATTTTTTTGTGAAATTTTGTCGCTAACGGTTGGTAACAGCAACAAATCATTTGGCTTAAAATTTGGTTGCCGTTCTGTCTGCTGAATGCAACCAATGAAAGTATAGAATATAGAAATGAGGTTAGATTCTTCTCTAATAAAGTGTTGTGTTACTATCATCTCAGATTCAAAAAAAGCAGTTTTAACGTATCAAATGAATGGTTATATTAACGGCTTACTTTTAACATAAAAAATATTAAAATATTGATGTTTTAGTTGAATTTAACGTTATCAAAAATGTCGGATTTCTCGAAGTGCTGCCGCTCTTCCTCGGCTTTTTCCTGTTACGATTCACTGGAATCTTATAGATGCCGTTTATGCAACTTTGAAACAAATGAAAAAATTGTTTATTTTATTCACAATTGTGAGTTTTTAGATGTTTTGGATGAAGCCTGTTTCGAAAAATGTCAACGTTGCAGAGTGGGTAGCTTTTCGTATGTGTGGAGATACTTTCACAAAAGAAAGTGTAATTTTATAGAACATAAATCATCTGTTACAACTAATACGGAAAATGGCAACAGTATTATTACAACGACTAGCCAAACAAATAAACCTAAACAATTTGCTACTTGTTTTGAATGTGATCAATGTAAATATACAAGTAAACATAGATTCCAGTTGAAAAGACATATTTATCTGAAACATAAGCCCAATGAAATTAAGGAATGGTTTAAATGTGATCGATGTTTGTTTAAAACCATTTATAAACCATATTTTACAAAGCATCAAAAATTAAATCATTCTCCATTAACATTTCAAAAACATATAGACAGCAAGCCCTCTTTACCAAAATTACAAAAAATTGCAAAGGAAATGCCTGGTGATTTTAAAACGACCGAAAAAAATGCGCGTTTAAAAAAACATAAAATTATTCGCCCAAGAAAATTACAGCAAAAATACAAATGCGATGAATGCGAATATTCAACTTTTTATAAAGGAGATCTAAACCAACATATAAATGCAAAGCATCTTTCAAAAGGATTACAACAAAAATTCCAATGCGATCAGTGTGAATATACAACTATTTATAAACGAAGCCTGAAGACACATATAAATGCAAAGCATCTTTCAAAAGATTTACAACAAATATTCCAATGCGACCAGTGTGCATATACAGCTTTTTATAAAGGAAACCTGACGGCACATATAAATGCAAAGCATTTTTCAAAAGATTTACAAGAAAAATTCCAATGCGACCAGTGTGCATATACAACTTTTTATAAAGGAAACCTGAAGACACATATAAATGCAAAGCATCTTTCAAAAGGATTACAACAAAAATTCCAATGCGATCAGTGTGTATATGAAACCCTTAGAAAAGAGCATTTGAAAAATCATATAAATGCAAAACATCTTTCAAGCGAACTACAACGAAAATTTCATTGCGATCAGTGTGAATATGAAACCCTGAGAAAAGATCATTTGAAAAGACATATAAATGCAAAGCATCTTTCAAGCAAATTACAACGAAAATTCCAATGCGATCACTGTAAATATAAAACTCTCAGAAAAGAGTATTTGAAAAATCATATAAATGCAAAGCATCTTTCAAAAGAATTACAACAAAAATTCCAATGCGAGCAGTGTGAACATAGAGCCCATACAAATGAGCATTTGAAAAATCATATAAATGCAAAGCATATTTTAAAAGATTTACAACAAAAATTCCAATGCGACCAGTGTGCATATACAACTTTTTATAAAGGAAACCTGAAGACACATATAAATGCAAAACATCTTTCAAAAGATTTACAACAAAAATTCCAATGTGATCAGTGTGAATATAAAACTTTTTATGAAAATCATCTAAAAAGTCATGAAAATGCAAAGCATCTTTCAAAAGATTTACAACTAGAATTCCAATGCGATCAGTGTGAATATAAAACTTTTTATAAAGAAAACCTGAAGACACATATAAATGCGAAACATCTCTCAAGCAAAATACAAAAGAAATTCCAATGCGATCAGTGTGAATTTAAAACTCTTAGAAAAGAGCATTTGAAAAATCATATAAATACAAAGCATCTTTCAATAGATTTACAACAAAAATTCCAATGCGACCAGTGTGCATATACAACTAATTATAAAGGAAACCTGAAGCCACATATGAATGCAAAACATCTTTAAAATGATTTACAACAAAAATTCCAATGCTATCACTGTAATTAATTATTCAACTTTTTATAAACATGACCTAAAAAAACATATAAGTGCAAAACATCTTTCATCTTTTGGCAGCTAATGCCAAAAGACAAAAAGAACAAAGTTAAAATTTAATATTACAAAAAGAACAAAATTTATGTACCGCATTCGAGATTTAGAAGCTAGCCGAAGCAACGGCTATAAATTTATTACTTGATAAATCCGAAATAATCTACAATTCTGAATGTAACAAGGCTTTTTTGTGGTATTGCTGATAGCCACTTTGTCTTCTAATTTAATAATTAAACCACTTTTCAAAATACTTTTGGCTTAAAATAAATTTATGTATTTTTTCAAAGATATAGCAGTAATAATTCTTTAATAAAAAATTTAAAATTAATGATAAATGACATTGGCATTTAACGTAATAATTATTTTTTTGACAGGTGTTTGTACTATTCTTTAAAAATAGAAGGCTTTAAATTGAAAACAATAATAAGCTTATAAAAACTCAAATTAAAAAAAATTAGTAACAATTTTTCTTCAGAAGAGAAGAGTCTACATTTTAAAAATCGTCTTTGTGACATCATTGTCATCTAATGATTCTACTCTAAAATTTCTGTTACGCCACTGCTTAAAAGTGCTTAATTGTTTTAATAAAATTGAACTTTAAAAGTAACAACACAATGACCTAAATATTCTAAAACAGAACTATTGCTTATTAAAAAAATTCTTATCAGTAATGCAATGAGTCACTATCGGTGATATCATCTTATTTAGCACCACCCATATAGGTACCAACCTAAATAAATGTTTTTTTACGACGAAAACCAATCAAATTCCAAAAATATTCCATGATATCAATTATCAATTGATAAGACTATTTTTAATTTGTTTGATTTTTTAAATAATATCGGTTAAAGTCAATTCTTGATAAGATAAAATTTGCATTGTTCGCTGAAATTCGCTGAAAATTACAATTCAAATAGAAAATGACTTTAGCCTATTGTTCAATTTTTATAAAATAAGCCTATTTACAATCATGATTTTTAAAAATTTAAATAATTTGATACGCAAGCGCCCAAATATTTGTTTAAATTGTTGGTGCGGTTTTGCCAGGATTAGTAAATTTTCAATAAAATATCTATTTTATATAAAATTGACACAAAATGCGTTTACCTAAATCCTGGTATACTCATTCTTAATAATAAAAAAACAAAAATAGCTGTTTATTATTAATTTTAAAAATAATTGAAAAACAATAAATTACACATTAAATAAACAAAATATAATTTAAAGTAAGCTAAGCAATGACAATTAAACAATGTTTTTGAAAAATGAGGATTCTTTAACAGCTCTATTAAGCATTTTCTGAAATAAGCAATTTTAATGATAAAGATGTGTGCACACAGACATGAATGTTACGCAAAACACTTTAAACTTTTTATCATAAACTGTCATTGCCATTGGCCATTAGTTGAATAAACATATCTGTTATTGTAATTAGTAACAATGACTCAAAATTAAAACAGTTTGTTACTTTATTAGAAATGTAATTTTTGAATATTTTAAAAAGTTTATAAAACCAAAAACAAAAGCAATAAAGTTGATTAAAAAATAAAAAAGTATATTTTTGTAAAAAATTGTAATTATTTTGAATAATGTAATAAGATACGTAAGAATAAACAAAATATGTAACATTTATTAGATTAGATGTGGCAACATTGTAATTTCGAGTAGGGTGTATGTTGGGCGCGTGCGCACTGAGAGCAAAATAGGTCTTAAAAAAAATCGAGTTTTCGTCGGTGTTGGTGGCGGTACATCGGTATCGCAATGCGTTACATAGTTCAATTTCGAATTTTTGGTTTAAATTATTAAATGAATAATAGTGTTGTGAGAAAAAAAGTGAGGCATGGATTGAGCAATGGAAAATTAAGCAGAAATTCTTGTGATACTGAAAAATAATATTAAAGAAAACGACCAAAAAATTTTCAAATGTATGGAATGGCGCCAATTATTCATCCTCAATATGTGTTTGCAATATTTTTTATAATATTTTGGTTTGCTATGTGGTTTCTACATTTAATAGCAATATTCTATGGGTGAGTTCGGTCTTAGGGGCTGTTTTGACATAACCTCAAAATTGACATTTTTAGCAAATACAGGCTGCATCATAAAATTTCAAGCCTCCCTCCAGACGAGCCCTGTCGAGGGGTATCAATTCTAAAACCTTTAATGGGCGTCGACAACAATTTAGCTACTAATTTAGAAACCTTTTTTACATTGAACTACCCTTTGGTAAATAAAACCTAAAAATTCAAATTTTACCGCAATACATTTTCTTACATTTCAGTACGAAATATTATTTTGTATAGAGGATGAAACTGATCAAGCAATAGCTGTTGTCAATAGTCTAATTAAAAAGTATCCTAAAGTGTCTGCTCAAGTTTTTATTGGAGGCTCTATCGTTGGGGTCAACCCTAAAGTCAACAACATGAATAGGGCCTATGAAGCTACCAATTATGATTTAATACTCATATCGGACAGTGGCATAAGAAGTAAGACTTTTTTTAGTGGTTTTCGGATAAAACACAAATATAACCGCAAGGTGTTTTGACGTTTTTTTTTACAACGAATTTAATTTATGATCTCTCTACAAATGCAAACATTGAACGCATTCCAAGGTTCATTTTTCAAATATTTGGTCAACATTCTTCAAAAATTGAATTTTTTGCTTCACTATCAATCCAGTTGTAGCAAATTATTTGTATATAATTATTTTTTGTAGTCAAAATGAGTCATTTGATAAGATAGGATATTAGGAATGTTTCAATAAATCGATTTGTTATCATCACTATCACGGGACGTTTTGTATTTTGATTTATTATAAATCGGAAGATTTCCGAGACCTCTAACAAAGGGAAACCCGTGACAAACGGTAGGAAATTCATCAATGACAAACAATACAGTACTACTTTTAGTAAATAAGTCGTCGTCACTGAAACATTGGATTTTGAGCAGTTTTGTCATAACGAAAATACTCACACATATAACAATTATTGAGCTAATAAAATAACAAATTATTAATTACTTAAAGGTTACACAATTATTAAAAAAATATAATACTACCACAAATAACATAAAATTTTCTACTTGAGACGAACGAATTTCTAACATGACGTAGTTTTTTGATGATAATGTAGTGTTCTTTTTTTAATTTTCTTAATCTATTGTCTTCTTGTTTATTCTCAAGTTTCCACTACAACGCCCGACGAAAATAATATTTGCGTTAATGAAATCGGAGTTATCAGCAAAATATGCATTAGCGTCAGTAAATATGCAATAAAAAACTTTATTTTGGATTTTAATTAGTATTCTATTGTTTTCCAATATGACTTTTCTGCGTCACATGCTGTAAAAGGTGCATATTTTAAACAACAAATTAATTTCGGATCATTGGTCATCTTCAACTGTTTTACTTTTCTTTAACGTTCTAATGTTAACTAGCACAGAAAATCTTTTTTTTTTATTTTTTTATAGTTGTCTCTAAATTTTCTATTAATTCCACTGACTGGTTCAATAGAGAAGGGTCTGAGATTCAAATTTTATAATAGTTTTCGAAATATTAGGGAAATGAACTTTCATATGAGTTAATTTCTGTTTTTTGAATAAGTTTTGGCAATTTGCTATAGATTTTGATGTGAGATTTGGGAAATCTCCAGCTAAATGAAGAAAATTTCATTTATTATGCACAAAACAGATCGTAAAATAATACGCAAAATGTGTAAAGTAAGTTAATAATTAGAAGCTAGCAATTTGTCAACAAATCGAGGACTTTTTTCAATTTATACAACAGAATAGAATATGCATATGCCCAGCGTCATAGAGCTCGAAAGGTACACCTGAGTCATTCTTAGATGCGCTAACTTGTGATAACGATAATCTTCAGCAACACAGTCCCACTGTTCAATGTGAATAATTAGCTGTCCCAGTCGAAGAGAAATCGTACTCTGGGATATTTTTGGTTTTAAACTTCAAAATGTTGAAAATTTTTGAAATAATGAACAAAAATAAATAATAGATTTTTTAAACAATATTATACATAAAACAATAAAAACTATAAATAAGAAACTATGATGAGAATCTTGATAGTTAAATAATTCCGGTAATTTTTTCTCCTTACCTAACATGACTGAAATTAATAAGTGATAATTTTTTGCAAATCTGAACGAGAATTTGGAAACATTTTTTCACTCATAATTAATGAAAAGGAAAATTTTCTTATTCTTATGATGTTTAATTTGTGGTTGTTACGGTATAACAGCATAAACATACACTTTTTCATAAAATCTCAGAAGCATCATGGGACTCTCTACCCGAATACCATTCGTGCATATGTTATTTCCTGTAATTTTTTCTCTTGAATTTTAAAAACAAGTAATTCATATACGGAAAAATTATCTGAAATAATATATGCATTTACGGTATTATGTGTGATAAAATATTACATAATTCTTTAATATTTTAATTAATAATAATGTAAATGAGAATACTTTGTAGATTAATGAGTATGATGCAGTTTTTTCATTTTTTTTTTTATTTTTGGATATACATATATATATATCAACGTAATTATTTTATATAATTAAAAAATTATACTTTTTAGTGTTACTGAAAAAAAAATTGCAGGGTCCTTAGACCAAAGATTTTTTAAAGCAAAATTGTTTATAAATTTGAAACGGAACGCTTTTGTCACAATTGAAGAGGGGTTTTTGGTGAAAGATTTGATAACAATTTGAATTGTTTTTGTTAAGTTTTGGTAAAACATGTTTTTTTTTCGGAATATTTAAGAGCATTAAGATATCTATTTATTTGTTTGGTTAAGTATGTATTAAATATAATTTGTGCTCTTAATATACTCTAAATAAACATTATGAAAGATTAGTCAACTAAGATTTGATCAAATTACAAAACATGTATGATTAATGTTTTATAACTCGTTTTTGTAATTATGAAAATAAATAATTTATCTGAGTGTTATCTAACAATTAATTTGAATTCATAAATATAATGGAGAAAATACCACTTTTTCTTGTCTTGCATTTTTGATGAATTCTACATATCTAGAACCGTTCCCAAATAAAACTGACCAATTGTGATTTTGGCAATATTGGAATTTTTTTATAAAACTAATGCTTTGTCGGTTACTAGAAAATATAGTAAAGTTTATGCGATTTTGTTATTATTGTTTTATAAAATTTTGACAAGTTTTTGTCAATTTTATTTTTGTTAAGCTTTGATTTAATTTGGAATAATGTGGTTAAGTGTTTCTTATCAGAAATGCGTGTATTGTTTTTTATCGCATTGTTTATTTGAGATGCTAGACAAGAATTCTAGAATTATTTACTTGTTTCTATATTTAATTTGTATTGTTCTTTTGAATACCGAATTTCAATTAAGATTATTGTTTATTATTTTTACTCGATAATACTTTAATTATGAAAGATTTTTTACAATTAGGTCACGAGTCGCTCATGGTTTCGGAGTAAATTGTGTTTACCTTTGTTCAGCTTGGCACGAAAGCATGTGTGGGAATTATGTATGATTCAACTCATTAATCAGTAATTAAAATAAAAACAAAGGATATCACTTCCTTCTATTACAAACCTTTCACTTGAATACATTTTTTATTAAATGAATTGGCCTTGCAGGAGATTTAATTTATTTATTGGAATTAATTAACACGTTTTGAATAAGGGCTTAGTGGTGCTTTTTGAAAGTTATCATAAGATCAAATTATTACCACCACTTTTCAAACATTTTTCTATTTGATCTTGAAAGCCGAAAGAGCTCTTGAGATAAAATAACAAACATTTTGGCAGGTGGTAAAACTGTGTTAATAGTTGAAAGTTTTCAAATATGAAAGCGATTAATAATATCAAATGTTTTATGCGTTGAGTTTATATTAATATGGGTTGGTTGGAAACGTCAATCGTTGAAAACTCAGGTTTATTAATGATTATTGCATAAATTGAATTTTATCTACAATGATTATATTATTTATGTGGTCAATATTTGAAATTGATGTAATTTTGTTTGTTAAAGTGAAAGAGGACACTTTGCTTGATATGGTAAATCACATGGATGACCGAACCGGCGTGGTGCATCAAATGCCATTTACAAGTGATCGACCAGGTTTTGCGGCAACTTTAGAAAAGGTTGATTTATTCATTGCTAATCTAAAGAAGACAACTGATAATTTTTTTCTAGATTTACTTTGGAACTGCACAGGCTAGAATTTACTTATCTTCTGATTTTGTACGAGTTAATTGTCATACGGGGATGTCGACATTGATGAGAAAGCCTGTTCTTGAAGAGCATGGTGGCTTAAAAGCTTTTGGATGTTATCTTGCTGAAGATTTTTTTATTGCTAAAGCTTTTCTCAACAGAGGATGGAGAACCACAATTAGTAGTCAACCAGCTATGCAAAATTCAGGAGTTTGCGATGTTGAGAGTTTTCAGGCACGACTTACGAGGTATTTTTTCAGTATTCTCACTGTATAATTAAGCATTCTGCAAATATCTAACTTATTCGACAGTCTTATCTAATCACCAATGAAAACAACCTATTTGACCTATTTTAGCAAAAAAATACAATTATAGATGTATTTTTGGTAGACTTATGTAATGTTTTTTTCTTATTTTGAAGGCTTTGTGGTTAAAAACAATATATGTGTATATATAATTTGCTTTATCCACAAAAACAAATTTTTATGATTATTTAATAGCTAGTAGCTATCGTTTGAGCCCACGAAGTGAATTTGTCAGTAATAAATATTTTCTTTGTTAAATTTTATACTATTGTTTATGCAAGAAATGTATTTTTTAGCTATAGAAACGACCAATTTGTTTTTCTTATATCGAATCATCACAATTTGTTTACTCTTTCAATTAGTGTGGTAACTGTCGGACACCGTCCGGAATTCGATATTGTGGTGCAACACCACGCAGTCCAATACTGCTCACGTATATGCAATGTTCCATTGCTTATTTGAATAAGTATTTAAGCAGTTTTAAAAAGAAGAATCGCTTAAAAAACTACTATAATTTATTAAAACAGGAAAATCGAAATTACATTATATTCATTCACGTTTCAGCAAACAATAAAGGTATTATATATCGTAAAAATTAATACAGATCGTCTTTCGGAGATTACATAACATAAATGATAAGGAGAATATATTATATGGATTTGAAAAAAAAAAACGTAATAATTTTGTGATGTTATAGGATTACTTAGTAAATAAATATTAATTTGATTAGGATTTTTCTAAACTTTGAACACATATTATTAATAATTTCTAATAAATTTTAAGTTTTTAAGACAAGTACAATAGAATTTTTAAGTATTTACAGTTTTCTCTTTGTAGGTATTACTTTGTAACAATTCAAATTTCTCATAACAATGACATTTTCGTTTATTTTTCTTATCACAAATTACATAAAGTTCGGATAAAGACGTCTTTTCAGGACTTTTTTCACAAAGAAAAATACAATTATAATGGTAGTTCTACAGTTAAATCAAAATAAATCATGTCTGGTATTCTAAGAACTTATTTCACTATATCTAGAAAGAACTATCTAAATTCAATTGAATTTTCTAATAAAGTAAAGCCAGTATGCATTATTTTCTACGTACACACTGTATTAAAAATATATGGCAACAAATTAAAAAAATGCAATTATGAACGCTACTGTCATAAAGTGTTCAGTGGCGGCGACATGAAATCAGAGTTCTCTAAAAAATTTATAAAAAACTATGAATAACAGCAGGGCGGTCAACTGCAATGAAAAGAGTTTTGTCTATCCGAATTGCGGAGATTGTAATTTTATATTAATGTAAAGCAAAAGCTATTTGGAGGAAAAGTGGCTAATTTTTGTGTGTTAAAATTCTTTTTCTTAAACAATTCCTAGATTTACTCTATTTTGGCCTGACAAGACCAGAAGTGGTATACGCGATAGCAAGCCTAATATGAAATAATATAATATTTGTGGTGTCTTTTATAAAAAAACGTGTACTTGGTTTGATAATTGTGTTTATTTAATAAATGTTAGATTTCTTTTTTTTTCTATAGATGGGCCAAATTGAGAGTGGCCATGATTCCATTTATGATAGTTGTGGAGCCACTTTCGGAATGCATGATTATTGGTGCATGTACAGCATGGTCGGTCGATGTGCTATTTCAATGGGACTTCTGCGTATTCTATTTAGTACATATTTTAATATGGTTTATCTGTGATTGGACCTTACTGTGCATTGTCCAGGTAATTATAAAAATAATGACCAGCAATTTGGTAGATTGCTAGGTGGTATTTACACCGTATGTATGATTAATATATATTTTTCGCTTTGTTTCAGAATGGTTCCTTGCCTTTTAATAAATTTAATTACGTCGTTGGCTGGCTATTTAGGGAGTTATCGGGTCCCTATTTATTTATACACGCCGTTTTCAACCCCGCAATAAGATGGCGCAATAGAGTTTTCAAATTATCTTGGGGAGGGGTTGCTCAAGAACTAAATCCTAGAGCAAAATGTTGATTTATCAAGCTTGTTTTCTTGTAAATAGTGTATGATCATGTATCAATCATTGTTCATTAAGTAGTCGAATTGAAAATGGACCCACCATTTACGTGATTTCCGTACTTTATACTATTCCTTATATGAGTTATTTTTTGTACGAGACATTTTAGATTGTACTATTTGCCATTTAGGTACTTAAGCTCACTTCTAGTGCAAAGGACATCTCATGTTATCAGATTACAAATAACAAAAAGAACACCTAGCGTTATCTATCTGTGGAAAGAATAATGACAAGTAAATTGCAATATATACGCTCAACAAGAACATATCTAAGGTATGTGGTTATTCAACCCATCTTCAACTATTGCCAAATCAAATTTGGTTTTGTCTATTCTTTCTATTGTAAATTACTAAGAGGGGTTGAATTATTACGGGTTTTAATTTGCAAGCATATATGACGCTTTGTGTTTTTTTCTACTGTACTATGGTATATAGTAGATTTACCAAGCGATTTTATTCAGAGTGATTGATTAATTACAGCTGATTTAATATTAGCCTATTGAGTCTCACTAGTGAGGGGTAAAATAACTCGAAATATGTAAGAGTCTATTATTCTGAATGAATTCTTTTTGGTTATCAGATGATAAATATTATAATTGTGTTTGCGTAAATATAAAGCAATATGTTGTGATACAATCATACTTACACTATAGACTCAAACATCACTTCATTTTTATCTTTCTTAACTGTTGAATGTAATATTAGCGCGTAGAGTAAATTATGAGATCATCGAACAATATGTACTTATTGTTGGTCCAATGTAAATAATATTTGTTGTGTTTGTTTCTTTTGTTTTGTTTTTTGTTGTGTTTGTTGTTAAATGAGATTGATTGAATGGTGGGTTCGCCACATGTGATTTGTCAGAAATCCTAATCATTGTTGAAGATCAAAACTCCATTTGGATAATTATACATATCATAACGTAAATCTAAATCTATTGTCTTGAGCTACAAACCAATCACAGCAGATTAACATTCAGAATTTTTATTCAAGACTGATTGCTCTGATGTTTATTTATTTTTGTTCATCTGGCCATTTTGTATGCATTGTTTTTTAATATACCTAATATTTTAATTATTTTTATATTTTATTTCTTACACCCTTTGCACAGCCAATCTTGAGGGATTGTCTTTCTAGATCACGATCAAATATTTATTTATTTTACTATTATGATATACAATTAAACTAGAGTCTGTTCATGGAGATCAGCCACACAAACAACAGCGTGACAACCACGTGAACTTCAGCTGCAAGCTGTTTGATTGGTGATTGCTTCACGTAATATTTTTTGTTTACGTCTAGCCTATTATAAACAACAACTATATGGAAGGAACGCTGCTTTATGAAAAAGAAGAGTGTACCAAATCGTCAAGAAATATAAGATAAATAGGTAATTTTTCTTGTTTATCTAAAAAAATAAGATATCAGAGTACTTTATTGGTATAAGCTCTTGATTATTGAAAAAAACATTGCTTTTAAAGAAATAAAGAGAATAATGTTGCATAACCTTAAGATGTAGAACAAAAAACAATGAAAATGCGAGTCGTTGAATGAAAAAAAAACAATTACATAATTTTTAATTGCTTTATGCTTTTTTGCTTTTGCTTTTGCTATTGATTTCTTTTTTTAATAAAACGTTTTTAATTTTTTATTATAACATAAGACAAAATAGATATTTGTGATTTTTATTTTTTTATGTTGAAGTATATAGTTTTGCAGAAAACAATTCTTAATTTTCACGTTGTAAAAACTTTGGTCTTTTAAATAAAACACTTTTTTAGTTATTGAATTTGGTTTTTTAATCTTTTTTGGGATTTAAACCTTTTTTTAAAATTCATTATAAAATGTGACTCTATAATAATTATTTAGCTATTAGCTATGAAATCTAAAATGTTAAATTAGGAAGCAGTAAAAGATTAGTGTCAAATAACTTGTTATTTATGAGCTTGTTTAACCCTTCTTGTCCCAGAGGCACAGCAATTTTGCTGGATTCATTATTATTATTATTATTTTAAAAACAAGCCTATTATTTTATTTTACTTTTTACCGTATTAATTAGTACACAAAAATAACATTAGAATAAATAAAACTTAAATTGGTTGTCTTTAATGATTGCAAAAAAATAACCTTTGTTTGTTTTAGCATTTTTCGTACTTATACGTTTTAAAATAAATAGAATATACACTCTTTATTAGGCTACCCTGTATATACACTCAAAAACATAATGTTGACTAAAGTTGCTATAAATTAAAATTGCAATTGAATTTAAGATTTTTTCCTTTTTCAGCAACTGAATCTACAACAACGCTGCATTGTTTTGCAAAATAAGTTCAACGTTTTTCAACATGAGTTGCAAATAAAACGAAACAGCGTTGCCGTAGATTCGAATTTTGATTAATTTTACCTAATTAATCTGTGTAGAATGAATTACATTTGTTGATTTAATTTGTTATTATTGCAAATAGCAAATAGTTCCGAAAATAAAATCCTTTGTTTTCAAACTGGATGCATTACTACTAATGTAATTACATAATATTACGTAAAATCGCTCGTTGCATTCATTAAACCTTCAATTAATTTAGACTAAATATTGAAACGAAAGCTATTATGTTAATTGAATAATAAACCCCAACATCAATAAACACATTATTGAAGTGTTTATTGTAGATGTTGAAAAAGGTGTTTTCGGTTGTAAAACCTGAGGGATTTGTCTTATGTGTCTGTGTGTTATATTCGAGCGGAAGAAATAACACTTTGGGATTAAAAATAAAACTTCTATTATAGTCCATTCACAAAAAAAAAGCTTTTTTGAGGTCAAATTACAAATAGATTTATTTACAGTAAAGCAACAAACAAGCAAGGAAGCTTCTACGATTTCCTCTTGATAAGGGCGTCTAAGAGGAGTTCTTGCGGTTTTCTTTCCGTATACTAGATTATAGTTTAATATTTCAGCTTTTTTTCTAACTGATTTTAAGAAAAAAAGAAATTATCAACGTGTCAAGCAAGTACGTCACATATAGAAAAATATATAGGTCTATAAGTATTCTATGTTAACACATTTTTCCAAAATTATATTTAAATACATGACAACGTGCTATAAAAATAGATGGTAAATAACGTCAGATTTTTATCCAGATATAACAAAATCACATTGATATTAATGAGTTAAATCAATTATAAATTACAATATTTACATCTTTTTGTTTAAGACAAATATTAAAACAAATATTTAAAAAATTACGCGATTTATCCTTGCAAAAAAGCTACTATTTGGTGGTTGAAAGGTCTTTTTAATAAAAACATAAACAGCAAAGAACATCAAATCTATATTAATTACCCAACAATGCTGACTCCCCTAACATGCCCTCACATATGTATGTACAAGACATATTCACAGAGAGACCATGCCGATTCCTTCTTGCTCCCGCAAGAAACAATCGTTATAAGAAACACTATTATACCTAACTCCTTAACGACTCCCAACGAGTTTTGGAGGCTCGGATTTTACAAAGAATCAGAGTTGATACCGCTCCTCAGTGAGGATTATCGTGCACTTACGCAGAGCCAAACAAAGTTAAGAGTAACAAATATACATTTAACACCAATCACTGTAAATGTTTCTATTAATAAGATAAAAACTAGATAGTGTTTTCTAAATATTTGTTTATTTAAAACATTAGTGTTGCTTAAATACAGCGTTTAAAACAATCTAATAACAATTTATTTTTACTGTATATTCAAATAAAAGAAAAACTTGTTGCTTTAATTTATGAAAAGAATAGAGGAATTGAGTGACAAGCGATTTTCAATTATGTCAAAAAAAATGACGTCAGATAACGTAATAATCGATAAAAAGATAAACTTGAAAAAAAAATTTCCGATTGGTTTAAAGTTGATGAAGAGTGAACGATTATTAATTCTGACAAATGAACACAAAAAAAAGTAAAAGCATCCAGTTTACTGTTAACAAAATTAACCGAAAAAATAAAAAATGTAACTATCAGTATAAATAAACTTAAATATTACAAAAATTGTCCTGTATAAATTAAACAAAATGTTTTAAAAATTAAATCAAATCAAATATTTTTGAAAATAGACTGAATAAAGCAATTTTGATTGTTTATTACACACAAACAATTATATAATAATTTTAAAATATCCACTAACCTTATCGTCCTGTCCCACGATGCCTTCATTGCGTAGAAACAAACCTTTTCAGTTTAATCCGTTCTCCAGCATCCACCAAGCACAAGCACAATCACATAATATTTAATATTGTTCAAAATTATTTTATTACACACAAATAACGTCTTTTCGCGACAAAGTTTCAAACACGACTAAATTGTTTCTAAAAAGAACAAAAAATGTTACATAAAACTGCAAAAAAATTGGTATTTAAGTGAAGAGAACTGATAACGAATGGGAAAAAAGTTTTTTACTGAAAAAACTGTAAAATTAATCAAAACTAATCTCAATGTTTACTGATTTGAATGAACAAAACCCAAAAAAAATATTTAATTGAAATTCCATTTGTAATGAACACCATTCTCAAGAATATGATAAGGATCACCAAGGTCATTTAAAGAGATAATGGTCTCACATTTCAAGGCCATCATTTTATTTAACACTATTTGTGATAAATAAAAAACTATAATTTGTCATAAAATCTAATTTATTTCTTAGCGAAGCTAAGAAAGACACTGTTAAGGATAAAAATTATTGTCAAAAATAATCTTTTAAGAATTACTTTATCAAAAATTATTTTTGAATTTTGGTTTTTTTCAATTTTATATCGAAAAAATAAATCGATAAATAACAATAATGCCTGACCCAATTTATAGTTTAGAAAAGAATTCAACGATTTGCCATAAAAAGCTATTCAAAGTCATACTTTTATTTATTACCAATTATTGTACAAGTTATTATACAATATTTGGATAAAGAATGAGTCAACAATGTGGGATTTTCATTTATGCTATTGATTTATTGTATATTAAGTTAGAACTTTTTTTTTAATAGAGCGCTTATACTTTTATTCTATAACGTGCAAGCTGACTCACACTGTATATTCCAATATGAGAAAAACTTGTTGCTATGTACTGGTTTATGAAACTAAATAACGTGCGATTTTCAATTATGAAATTAAAATATTCTCACAAGCTGGATCTATACAATAATGATTTTTTAATATTTATGGTGAATCAGATATTATTATTGCCATTATTGATATAAAATTTATTAGGTTTACCGAAAAAAAGTTGATTGGTAGGGTAATAATACAGTGCGTTCATAAATTATTTAAATGTACTCTTGCTATGACATTTTGAACGTATGTTTATTTTTTTCATTAATTCATACGCAGAAACGTACGATATTATAGACGTTTGTTTGACATTTATCGGCAATTATGCTATCAAAAACAATCATAATCTGTCAAACTAAATTGCACAGCAAGACTAGATCTAAATAATTTATAATAAAAAGAATTTTGCATAAAAAACAGAAAACTCCCTTTTTTATACTTTATTGTTCTTTTCTTTTCATTTTCTCTCTTTTCGTCATCTCTCTTTTTGATTCATTTTTCATTTACCCTCTGATTTAATCTTTTTCTCTCCCTCATAAACATTTTATACATTCTATTCTCTCTTTCTTTCTTTTTATTACATTCTCTCTCGCTAACATACTTTCTTTTACTGCTACGCATTTTTTCATCATGGGCTCCAATGTTTCTCTCTCTTTTCCACACATTTCCTTTCATTATCCATCCAAAATCTGCTGTCTCTTTCTTCACTCACACATCATCTTTCGATCTTTCTTGTTTCCTATCTTTAATTAGAATGTTTTCTATTTCTTCTCTTGTTATATAATTTTTTTGCACCATCCGTTCATTTCAATTTTGTTTGTTATGTTTTCTCTTTCCTCTTTATTTTCCTTTACGTATATGCAAATTTTGTCATGCGTTCTTATTGCTTGTATTCTTTTTTGTTATTCTTCTTTTTTTCTTTTCTTATTTCTTTAGTTTCTCAATCTTTTTGTCACTTTTCTTTTTTTTTCTTCACAATCTTTATCCTACCAATTATTTATTTATTTTTTAGAATTTACCACGGCTTTCTTAACTGTTGTTAAGAAAGCTTTCTTATCTGTTGCTAGTTTCTTTACCATATTTTTAACTTCTTTTTCTACCTATTCTCCTTTTACAGCTTTTTTCTATATGTTTCTGCGGATTTTTTGTCCCATATTATTCTTGTAGTCGTTTTCTTTTCTTTTGCTTGTCTTGGTTTATTGATATAAGTTGCTTTAAAACCCAACCAAAACCACAAGCAACAAAAGAGTTTATCCTATATTCGCCCTTAGTACGTCTCTGTAGCTTAACTTAAAAAAAATTCAATTAAGTAACAAATTAAGAATTTATTCTTATACGTTTATTTTTAGAGCCGCATTTCTTCTGTTTTGTAATAGCAGGTGAAGATGTGTTTATTTTTTCTGTAAACACATAGTCTGAACTTAATAATTTCGCATAAAAATGTTTATTGTAGTTTATGAAGCATGAGTAATCAGAATTTTTTGCTTGTCTTTATGGAACATCAATTTGAATTTAATAAAAATTTGCATCGCACTTGCTTCCGATCTTATTAGAAATTCTCACAACGTCCAAAACTCTCGATTTAGAAATTCTTTAGGCTTATAGCGCCGGATTTCCGATTCTTGCTTGGTGTAGGTCTGTGACTCACCACGACATTGTTGTACTATACACAAGAATAATTAAATTTATGATATATAGACAATCTTGAGCTTTCATTAAAGTATAATAAATAAAGCTGTCAGAATCATCGATCTAACTTTATAGAAAATTTTCTATATACACGTTTTTAAATCTGAGTAAACACTTGAAAAAAAATTTATAGTTTGGCAAATTTTTCCTATGCATGCTTTTAAGTTCTAACCTTGTTGCATAGTAATTAAGTAATCAGCATTATGTGTTTTTTGTTTACCAAAAAATCACGGTTTTTATTTTGTTGATAACATTTTTCCTTTAAAATGTAATACATAAAAGTATTTATTTAAAAAAAACACGGCTTTTTACCAAAACTAATGCTCAATCTTCCACTCAAAAAGTGACATAACTTTTTTCAATAATTAATTAATAATTAATAACAATTAATCGTTAATTTTAATAAATCCGCGTCTTTAACAATATCAAGGTCACACCATGAGTGGACACCTAATATGAATAACCTTGTATATTTTTTAAAAATTTGTTTTTGGCTCAGTTTTGCTAACTTTAGACCGAATTAAAGCTTTAAACCTATATCTGCATAGACATTTTTTGACAATTACAATTTTTTAGTATTTTTTTAAATTCAAGTTTTTAATAAGCTTATTAATCTTTTTAATTTAGAGTCTTTTATAGAAAGAAAGTGTTTAAACTGTTGGGTATATGACTCAAAAAAATAATTTCGACAAATGTCAATGTCATCATTGATTTTTAATTTTTTGTTAATTGTTATATCTTTGAAAGAAAATACGTTATCATTTTAAATCGAGAGTATTTTGAAAAGTGGTTTAATGGTTCAAATTAGAAGACAAAGTGGCTTAATCTTAACCTATTTGCTTCGGGGCATGAGATGATAGCAGCTGAATATCTTCAGTAAACACTGATTCTAATTGTCTACAAACTTTGTACTTCTGGCGCTGCACCTCAAATTGTCAAAAAACATCAGAAATTGTTTGCGTTTTGTTATCTTTGAGGCAATTCTCAAATTGTTTTCTGTAGCTTATTTCGGATTTATCAAGTGATAAATTTTTAGTTATTGTCTTGGCTAGTTTTCGAATTTTGAGTAGGGGTGTTGTTGGTGTTACCAACTGTTAGCAACTCTGTATATTTTAGAAATAAAACTTTCAGCTCATCTAATAGCCCGAAATCTGTATTTAAATGGAAATTCTTTGTACATGACAATTATAAATGTTAAAGAAAAATTTAAAGTGCCTTAAATAAATAAATATGTACATGGAGGGATTTTCAAAAAAAAAAATTCGGAAATTATTAATGAGAAGGCAAATTTTGCAAATATCTGTTGTGCTATTATTAGAAAGCAATATAATTATTCCGTATTTAGATTATATCATTGAATATCGGAGTACATGTTATTGTTAATTGGTTTATAATCTGGTTATCAAATAGCTTGATTGGGAGTTGATAATACAATATTTTTGAATTATTTAAACAATATTAGAAATTTGATTGACAGGTCGTAAGTATCAATGCGATATTAAACTTTAAATCGATATAAATGTCTATCAGAGCCTTTATCAATGATTCCATTTAGAATTTCATTGTTAATGCAATTGCAATCAATGTGCTGTCTCGTTTTTTATTATTAAAGCTTTTGAAGCTGCTTTTTTCAGTGGGTGCAAAAAGTTTTTATTACCTTTCACTCGTACAAGTTTAAACATTTTTTTTTCATATATTACACTATTTCAGCTTTGAAATAAAGCTGAAAAGCCGATTAAGACTGGTTATCATATCCACCATGAAAACGCATTTGATTTTGCAAAAAACGTTATTTAATATTAAAAACCGATGCTTTTAATAAAAACCAGCCCTATTTTGCTCTAAATACAATTTTGTACCTGCTGGATTATTTTGCCCTATAAGCTGTAAAAGTAGGATTATATCGCGCACATTTGACAAAATATTAACGAAGCACGACGCATCAAGATACAAATAGTTTTTGCTACTTTTTTTCAAAACAAATAAGTATTTTTTTTGAAAAAATACCCTGAAAGTTTGAGCCTTTTACAATAATAATAAGAAAAAATCTATCAATATCGTTTACTATTTTTTAGTTTCGATGATGTTATTTGAGCGTCAAAGCTGGTGAACCATTGTGTCAAAAAAATTTATCAACTAATGTTTTTGTAGGAAATCAAATTTTTTTCAAAAAAGATCCCATTGAAAATTTTTGTTAGACGAACCGTTTCCGAGAAATCAAGCTTTTAAAACTAAAGTTCTGTTTTTCTCTTTTTAACTACAAACCAATTATTATAAAAAAAACTGTTTTGAAAAAAATTTAATGCTTAATGTTCTACAAAAAGGTCTGATAATACTTTTTTATAAAATATGTAATTATTTCTAAAGTTATTCGCGATTTAAGTTCACAAAAATTAAAATTTATTTTTTTTTATTTTTGCTGTATAAAATTAAAATTTAAACTAATTGTTATTGTCTGTAAATAGGTAAAATGTAATTTTCAGCTGTAGAATAACATAATTGTAAGTTTTTGATTAATTTAAGACCAAAAAACTTCAAGTTTTCTACTGATAAAATCAATAAAATAATGATTTTTTATAATGTAGACTATAAAAAATTAAGATCGAAGAAAACAAGGATTTTCTGCGAATAATTTTTGAGGGAAGTATTTTATCAAAAAATATTATTACACTTTTTTTGTAGGGCATTATAATTATTATTATGTTCAACCCTCCCTGTCTCGGAGGAACAGCAATTTTGCTGGATTTAAAAATCATTACGTTCTTTGACAAGTAATGATAATGACAATATTATTTATCAAATAATATAAAAACTGTTAAAAAACAAGTTTTTAATTTTCAATTAGTTTAAAATCTAATTTAAGAATTGAAACAAAGACAACAAATTGTGTTTTAAACTAAATACAAGTTTTTTTTTTGAAAAATCAAGCTAAATTACTATCTCCCCACGGATTTGCAATCATATTATTTGAATTGTTAGATTTAACATTTAAAAACATTCGAACAATATGACATGAACATAATAATGCTGCTTTCTGTATTTCTGCGAGAATTTTTAAATACAAATCTAAAATTTTGAGATTTTTTCTTAATGATATGGGTACAACATCCATAATTAAAATAACTAAAGGTAAATCTTTTACCATTTTTAAATTCCAAAGAATCCTAATGGCCACCGAAAGCAGCGAATATTTACCTGCTTTTGTTTTAAAGGCTATTGGCTTCAATTTTTAAAGCAGTTAGCAAAGTTTGATCCTAATATAATTTGTAATATAATTAATATAATTAATATAATTAATATAATTAATATAATTAATATAATTAATATAATTAATATAATTAATATAATTAATATAATTAATATAATTAATATAATTAATATAATTAATATAATTAATATAATTAATATAATTAATATAATTAATATAATTAATATAATTAATAAATATAATTAATATAATTAATATAATTAATATAATTAATATGATTTATTATTATTATTATTATTATTCTCAAAAGCTCAAACTTTTAGGGTATTTTTTTAATCTATTATAATAAAAAAATTGTAATTTTGTTAGTTTTTGGAGCTTGGTATCACTGAAAAGCTTATTTCTACCAGAAATAAGCACAAAATAGGTCAATGTTTTTTCAATTTTTAACCCATTATAGCACATTTCGACTGAAAACTATTATGGCAGTAAAATTTTTTTGTTATATTTTGACTATTTTTTAACAAAAACAGTAATTTTTTTATAACTTTTCCTAATATAGGTTACAAAAATAATTGTAATTTGGTTGCTTTTTTCGAGCTTGGTATCACTGAAAAAATTATTTAACCAGCATCAAAAATTTTAAGTTTGGCCACAAAAAAGGTATTATAGTATTTTTTTGACATTCCAAAAAGTATTTTTAATGTGTTTTAAAAAAAAAAATATTTGTTATTTTTTTTAAATTTATTCTAATAAAAAAATTGTATTTATGTTGCTTTTTTGAGCTTGGTATCACTGAAAAAAATAGGTCAATGTTTTTTCAATTTTTAACCCATTATAGCACATTTCGACTGAATGGCAGTAAAACTTTTAGCTATTTTTTGTTATATTTTGAATATATTTTTTAACAAAAACACTTATTTGTATGACCTATCCTAATATCGGTTACATAAATAATTATAATTTGGTTGGTTTTTTCGAGCTTGGTATCACTGAAAAAATTATTTTACCAGCATCAAAAATTCTAAGTTTGGCCACAAAAAAGGTTGTGTTTTTTCAATATTTAACCCATTTTGGCCTATTTTGGTACACTACAAATCATATGGCAGTAAAAGTTTCAGCTATTTTTTGTTATAATGAATTTCTTGGTGCTTTATACCAACAGCTATTATTATTTGTTATCAAATTTCTGATAACAAAATTAATTAATTTAAAAGAGTATGATCTGTATCATATCTTGCAAATTTGTAAAATTATTAATTTACAAACGTATCTTATCTGATTTACATCTGATACATTTTGCCAAAAGATAGGGTTAAAAATACCAAAGCTAAGCCTCTGATAAAAACAATGCTGCTTAAAAAAAATAAGTTTTGGCTGTTATTTTTATTCTATTATGATCTAGCCGATAAAAAAATCTAATCACAGCTAACTAAAATATATTTTTTTCTTTGGAGCTACTACATTTTTTTACTACAACCATAAAAGTCTAAAAATATTTTATGAAAAAAGGTTTTTTACAAATGTAGTTTTTTTTGACACTTGCACGATAGCTGTTTTTTGTTAAGTTTTTATCACAAACGTTTGTTAGTTTGGAGGTTGATGATGGGGAAAAAATAGTAAAACAATATGCATTTTATTGTCTCTGTCTTGGACATTCTAACAGTTGAGAAATGCTAAATTAGTATATATTTTTTTTTGAATTTTGATAGTTGGAGTATTAATTTTTTTTTTTTTTGATACAGAAAAGTTTTTTTGTGGTATTGATTGAAGCAGTTATTTGGTTTTATCTATTTTGCGATAAATAGCATTTTATGAGTTGATAAGCGAAACAGCTACCTACAGGGTTCAGTGTAGAATAAAATGAGAAAAACTTTTTTAATTGAAAAACAAAAAAAACTTTTTTGGTAGAAGTTAAGTAGCTAATGCTGTAATTATGCTCAAGAATGTCGCTTAAAGTAGGGGAAAAACATAATAATGATACGTGTAGTGCGCATGCGCAGTCTACAGTTGCCTTACCTGTCAGGTAAAGGTAAGAGAGGCGAGTTGCCCACCTGTAGATATCATTATCAAACAATTTGATTTCGTTGTAAATCGTGTGAAATGTGTTAATAAAAATCGTCTTTGGAAATGTGTGTTCGTGTCACTTATTCCTAATTTTTTTTTTGTTAATGGTAAGTGGATTTTTTGGAAAATAGTAAATTATTTTGCACAGCTTGGCGATGTATTGTGTTCATATAATACTGTTATTGTTACTGTATTCATACCTATTGCATTATTATGGTCGCCACGATGGCTTTTCCTATAACACTATTCCCATGAAAAATGTCTGCAAAAATTTCAAAAAAGTTTCTCATTTTTTTTTGCATTTTCTCTATTTTCACCTTTCCGGGTAAAAGTTTGAGAAATTTAGCCAACTTATCAATTTTTAATCTAACAACATTCCAATGCCCTCCATTGAAACTCAAAACACCTATTTTTTACCATTTATGCAGTTAATCCATAAAAGTATGGATTAACAACATTCAAATTGTTGACATTTTTCACATTCCTCAATGGCCGAAGGTGTGGCATTCATAGAGGAAATCACAATAAATCATAACGCAAAAATGTTTACAAATTTTAATTCAAAAAATAACCCCAAGTTACAGACTTCTGTCACATAAACTCTAACACATTTTTTTTTACAATCTACTACCACTTATTCAAAACGATATAATAAATTTAAAGTGACATCTTGTCACTATTCTTTTAGGTCAAGGTTGTTTGTTGTCAACGAAGCAAAAAGCAATAATAAAACTTGACGATAAGTGGGCAACAGGTGACTTTAGTATAGATACTTTCTTTATAAAAATCTTTATCTTAATTGTTTTTCTACATTTTTTTTCACAAATTAATAGCAAATATCATCAATAAACCTTAATATCTCGAATATTTTTAAAAATTTCACTTCTGACAGTCGATAAAGATAAAGCAATCAATAAGCAAATTATAAAAAAAAAAGATTAGAAAATATTTAATTAGTGATGATTTATTAGAAAAGAGAGATACAATTTTTTTGTAAATCACCAATTATTTTGTAGAAGCTAATTTGTCTATAAATCAATAAAGAGTGTAAAAAATTTGACTCTCTAAAGCTTGCAAGTTTCCAAAAAAATATACAATCTAATTCTCTTTATACTCTCAAAACCAAATAGGCAAGTTAAATCTCAAGCTAAGAAGCATTTAACAGCGTTCCAAAAAAATCACTTCTTGGGTATCTTTTTCCATTGGCATAAATAACAATGCCAAAAATGTTTTACTTTTGTTAAAACAACTGATTGTCAATATTACAAATTTATTTGTTTTTTTTACGTAATTTTTCAAATCCAAGAGGCATTGATAAGAAATAATGAATAAAAAATCGGTTTTTGCATGATTAAATCTTTTGATCACTTCCAAAAATGTGAATTCTAGAACTGTTGCTTGAATTTATATAAATTTTTGATAAAGTGTCTTGTCTACAGTTTTGGGCATCTAAGACGTTTCTTATAATATTCTTTTGCGTTTGATTTAGGCCATAATGGTTGAAGTACTTATTTTATTTATTATACAAACAATTTATGAAAATTTTATCTTTATATTATAAACCCAGTAATATTTTTTGAACTATTAAGTGAGAATATTAAGATGTTGCTTTATTTTAGATTTTTGCTCAATTTTTAAAAAAAGAGTTTGGCTGATTTTACATTTTTCTTTCAAGATATATTTATTTTTAAGATTACTCAACAAAGATGCTTTTGATAATGATAAATAAACAACCTAGATATTATTTCATTTATCTAAAAAGTTAGCAAATTATTTCTAAACTAGGACATTGTGCTTAACGTATTGTTATTGTTGATACAACGAAGACGATACGGCTTATTTATTCTCCGGTTATAAAACAGACCAATTAAGTTTTTTTTATATTGATTATCACTATTTGTTTATTGACTAACTCGGTCAATTGTCAAATAAAAAAATCAATCGCCGTAGGCAAGTAACTTTACGGAATGAGCCTACTATACCCTTATTTGCTTTTCTAAAAATGTTATTCTAATTTTGCTAATAAAGTGGAGTTGGCAATGAAATAAGTGTGCAATTAGTGATTTTCGAATTGAGCATGTGCAGATAAATTAAGAAGAAAATTAGGCCTAAAACAGTTCTTTATGGAACACCTCACTAATCCGCTGCTGCAAACTGCAAACATCTAGTTTCAGTATTATTATTAAATTAAACCATTATTATTAAAAGATTTACTATTATTTTTATTATTAATTATTAGTTTACAAGTCGAAATCTATCTATAAACTAGCCAAAAACTGTAAATATAAACCTGAAAAAGAAAATAAAGTAAAATATGCGCTATCCAGCGGCTAAAAAATTACTGTAGATTTGTTTGAAGATTATCTAAGACGTCAGAAATCAACTCAAGACTTTTTTCACTTCTATAAGCTATTGGTAAATAATGTATGCAACGATGTATTAAAACTAACTTGAGAAAAAACTTGATATATGTTGGTTTTAGAAGTTTCTACATAAAGAACGCCAAAATCTCTTAAATTCACTAGAGGATTATCAGAATATATCTGAGACAATAATAAAAATTAATTAATCACAAAATGCAAAATTGTATAAACCAGAAAACTAAAAATTTATTTATCTTTTAGTGATAAAAGCAAATAAAGCCAAATATATTTAATAAGCTATCTTGTTACTGATTTTAAGGCATTAATGTATTTTAAACAAATAGGCGATTAAATAAATAGTAGATTATTATTATTATTCAAGTTGAAATCTATCTAAAAGTATTAAATAACCTATTAAGATGTATTAAGACAATATCTAAGAATCTAGAAAAAAATTATGAATAAGAGCTAGAGAAAAATGTTGAAATTTTAAAGACTCATGATATTAATGTTTTTGAGATGTAAACCTAGCAGAACGACAACCTTAAACGCTAACATAACAAACCAGGTGAATTGATAAGCTTATAGGAACTCAGCTTAGGCAGTAATGTGTTACGCTCAATGCGGTCAAAAGCTTTTGAGAAGTGAGTATAGACCACGTAGATCTGCGTCAAATTATGTCCAGTAATGATGTTCAACGCGATCAATCGATTTTGCGATTTATAGAAATCGATCTACAAAACTTTAACCGTAATTTATATATGGTATTTATAACCCATTTAGAAGTGGCGCGTTTATCAATATCTATTATTTGAGGTTATGCCTCAAATTATTAAGATCGCATCGATGGGGTCATTCATTGATTTATTTGGTAAACGCTCTTATAGACTTCTCTACAAAATTGTAAATGCGATGATATTAAATAGACTCAAATATTTAGAAATATTAGACAACATTTTTAAAGGTCTATAATTGACAATGCTCAATTATAGACATAATATACAATTGCTATCTATATTTAAAAATAGAACTGATCTTACTGACTTTCCGAAAACTTGGAAAAGTAAAAGTGTCTAATATCAGATTAAATAAAATGCGTAAAAGATAGGTATACCAAAAGAACTTGTTTTACATATTTTTTAAATATTTAGATTTGGCCTTTTCTATATGGGAAAATGTCAGAATGAACATCTAAATGTGATAACTTAATGGGACCTGAGTTAACTTTTGTAATAGAGAAAATATTAGACCGTATCAAAAGCCTTCTAGGTCTAAGAAAACTCTTAAGCATTTATGCCTTTTGTCTTATATTTTTTAGAACCATGCTTTTTTTTAAACATTTTTAGTATACGTTATTTTTGTGACGCTTTTTTTTCTTGCTGTTTTTTGTTGATCTTTATGAATTTGTTCTGTTATAAAATCTTCTGGATCTAATTCATTTATAATGATTATGTGAGGATGAAGTGTTGCTGTAACAAATACAACATCAATCATGATAGCAAAAGTAGAGTAATAAATCGGATTTGGCATAATTGCATCACTAAATTACCTCAATAACAGCAATAACATATCATCGTGTAATTTGCATAAAAATGCGAGGTGCAGTGCAACTAATTATTAAATTAAAAATGACCTAATTGCGGAATTCCACTTGGCAAAAAACCTATTATCAATCTCGAGGAGATTAAAAAAATACTTTAGACAAATAAAAAAACAAAACTGGGTTTGCTAATTAAAAGGATAAAATGACACATCTTTTCACAATGTTTGAAGATAATATAGTAATCTTATCAGACGACTTTTGTTTTGGATTAATTTCTATAATCAATTGTTTCCAGATATTAGTGCACGGTTCACCGTAACCTATCATGGCGTACCGAAATGGTTATTCGGGGGATGATCTGGATAGGTATAGCCGAGATGAAAGTGGTGAAAAACCGACGTATCTTATGGAACACTTGGCCACCTTCACCGTAACCAAAGAAACCGGGATTATGTATCCAGCTGACGGAATGAGAAGGCTTTTACAATTAGAAAAAACAAATGGAATATGGTCTCAGAAGATGCAACTTTGTCTTGACCGCTCGTGGGTGTTAATTATGGATTATGAAACTGGAAGTGTTATGGAAAGGTTTCCAGCTAATTCCATTCAAGAACCTACGGCTTTTACCAGCCATGATCCAATGGAAATGTATAATAATATTTTAGTTTTTATTGTTACAAATTCCAATCAGTCACATCCTCCAGAAATGCATATATTCCAGGTGAGTTCCTTTCTGGCCCCTATTTTTGGAAATTATGTCATAACATCGTAGTATTATCGCTTATTATCATCGTCAGGTATTTTATCTAAACAATCCTAATTTAATTAACATTGTCAAGATAAAAACAAGATTTGAATTATTGTAGGTATCGATCATATTTTTCAACAAAAAAAAATTATGTGAATTTCATTCTAAAACTGTAATATTCCCTCGAATATTTTTTCTGCAAAACGTTTTTAATTTTGATTTTTGTAAAACTATGCAATATAAATATTGATAATGGAATGTTTTATTAGTTGGAATTTTCCTGAACAAAATTAATTTTCCAAGACTGGTTTAATAACGCCACTCTTTGAAAAGCAAATATTTGATTGAGAATAATAAAAAGCATTTCACATCGTATTGCGATAGATATTTTAATTATTCATATTTGAATAATGGACTACTAAACAGCGAAACACTACACCTGCATCAAATAATATTCCATTATTAGCTCAATTAGCAAATATTTGATGTTATTGTGCAAATCTTATCCCAGTTTCTCTGTATATTAAATTTCATAACATGTTCTAATGGATTTTTAAATAAACTTCAACATTTTGAAAAATTAATTAATTTTGGCTCGTTATCGCTAAATAATAATGACTTTTGCAAAAAACAGTATTTTTTTACAGAATTTTACTTCAGATCAAACAGTTGTCAAAAACTGTAACAAGTGGCGTTATCTCACTGTCACAGATTTTTACAAGACTGCTTGCCAAATTTTAATAATATTTGTATAATTTGACAGCAAAATGAAAAGTTAGAATGACAATTGCGTTAAAATCGCATTATCGAACTGTATAAGCTATGTAGAGTCTGTTAAAAACTTGTTACTTCAACTGAGCTTAAAATTAAAAAAAAAATGATTTAAGAAATGTATAAAAAAGTGGTTTTTTTTGTTGCTCAAACTGTATTTATGCATATAAAAAATATATTTTTTTTGAGATTTATCTATTTTTTTGCTATTTATTGAACATTCATTGATGGAGGCTGATTAATAAAGTCAGACCAAATTAAAACGTGTCTCTATCGATTATATTTTAATTAGCTCATATTAAAATTAAATTTACAATTGCTGCAATAAAGCAATTAATTCCTTATGCTTTAACTAATTAATCAGTTTATTGATTGAAGATTGAAGTTCAATGTTAAATGGCTATATAACCTATACTGGTTTGAATATTGCATTTTAATTGATCCTCAACTTTTCCTCTTTTTGTTCGCACACATTCTGCACTTTTTCATTCTGCTAAGCTGCAACATTCTATATAATAGCTAAACTTAGTTATAATTTTTTAATTTTTTTTGCAAACTCTCGGCGAGATTATTTTTTTATTACTTTAACTTATTATTTTGCCTTGTTGCTGTTTGTATCTGGGTTTTTTACTTTTATTTCTATACCCACTGTCTCTAAGCTGTGTTCAATGTTTTGTCTTTTTTCAAATTTTTTCTCTCTTGTAATAATTTTCACTTATTCTATTTTTATTCTTGTTTTTGTTTTACAATGTATTTTAGTGTGTTTTTTTTCTAAATTTTTCACATTTGGTTATATATTCATCTCTGTTTTTTCTCTGATTTTACCATAAATCTGTAGTTTTTTAGAACAATTTGATGCAATTGCTACTTTTTCGTTTGCTATATGTAATTTACTGTGTAGCTTTACAAGTTTATCTCTTTTGTCTGTTTTTTGAGATTTTTATTTACAGTTTGAGCTTAAAATGCCGGGAGAAATTTTTTTGAGTATGGTTTTTTTATTTATACAGTTTTTAGTTTTGATATAGAATTGACGCTGGGATCAAGCTTGATAACCGGCAATAAAATTATAAGATAACCAGCCATCTGTTGATGCATTGAATTCATTACAGTGTCAAAGCATATCCGCTCAGGACCTAGTGGAAGACTTAAAACAGTTACGTATGGGAAAAACATTAACCAGAAGTCGTAAAAGCAGTATTCCACCCCCATCATTAAAACCACCAAATACTGTAATAAGCCCAACGCGAGATGGACGAGATTATCACGGTTCTGATTCAGAATTGACCGCAAATAACGATGATTCTAGCTCGACGACAAGTGAGAAATATGAACGGGATGTTACCATCTTGAACCATTGCTTTGATGATATTGAGAAATTTATTGCAAGGCTTCAACATGCAGCTGCAGCAGCCAAAGAACTTGAACGCAGAAGGCGAAGTAGGAAGAGTAAGAAAAGAGACATGGGGGATGGAATGTTGACAATGCGAACTAAGCCACCACCTGAAAAAGAATTTATTGATATTTTCCAAAAGTTTAAACTGTCTTTTAATTTACTTGCAAAATTAAAAGCTCATATTCACGATCCTAACGCTCCGGAGTTGGTACATTTCTTGTTTACACCTTTAGCACTTATTGTAGAAGCGTCACATGATACATATCCAGATGCTCAATTACCAAGAAAAGTTGTGTCACCTTTATTGACAAGAGAAGCCGTCAATTTGCTAATGAATTGCGTCACAAGTAAGGAAACAGAGCTGTGGCACTCTTTAGGGAACGCGTGGCTAATACCCAGGTAAATAAAATATTGTTTTATAGCACAATCAAATTGACGCTTTGCAGAGATCAATGGAAAGGACACGTTGCCCCATATCATCCAATTTTCATGGACGGCTGGTCTCCTGATTATCAAGTTGTAGACGAACTGGAAACTAGTGATAATAAACACTACAATGATGCTCAATATGGTAGTGATTACACAGATTATGATCCCACTCAACGCCAAATGCTTATTGAACCCGAGCGTGAAATGGCTCCCAATATGGGGGAAAGTACTAGAAGCGACATTTCTGTAGATTCAATTGAAAGAAATGGAGGCGAAGAAAGAGGCTTTGGACGGAGTCAAGATAGTTTCTTGGATGACTTACAGTCTAGAGGAGCACATGTTGTTCAAGTAACATATCCACGCACTGCTAATAATGACAAAGAGCTGACAGTTGTCAGAGGAGAATATTTAGAGGTGATATTCATATTTTAAAATATCCGCTAAACTGTGTTAAGTTTTTTTTGATAGATTTTGGATGATACTCGCAAATGGTGGAAAGCTAGGAATAGCCGAGGTCAAATTGCTCACGTACCTCACACAATTGTCACCTCATATCATCCTGGTGGAAACGATATTTTCAACAACCCACTGTATATTCCGCACAATAGAAATTCACATAGAGCGGTAAGTAACGCATAGATTGGTAATTTTGAAGGTATATTTTTTTCTTGTAAAGGAATCTCCTTCGGATAGATACAGTGGAGGCGGTCATAGTCCAAACGCAGTTGAAGTTTCTGCTCCCATATCTGCAACATCCGCTGATTGGGTTAGGAAAGAAAGACTCGGTAAGAAAGGGGAATTTCGCTATTTTTAAGGCACTGCAGCGTGACTTTTACATAATTACCACTCTTGTTTGTCTGCTTTGTGTATGATACTGTTTTTATGTTGTTTTTGTACATTGTTATTGTAAAAGTGTTAGGCGTTGGCTAGACTTTTCTGTAACAGTTTAGTGTATAATCATTTAACTTATTATATATTTTTTTATATTGTATACATATATTTAAAAAAAAACATATTTTAACACTAAAACATAATGTGTATTTCAAAGGTCATGAAAATTCCGTCCATGATGTATATATGTTATTTTGTACTTTTTTACGGTCTTTTATGATACTAACTATGCATATCTAAGAAGTACCTATAATTTTTTTTCTTTAAATAAAAAATAAAATATTTCTACTATTGTGTTTGTGTTTTGTTTTGTTGTGAGCTTGTGTGGGGTTGGGCTTTAATCTGCAAAAATTATAGCACCATATTATATTACATGGCGGTGTTGCGTTATTGCAGGTCATGTGTTTGTCATAAACTGGCCTTGGAAACAAAGTAAGGTCAGTTAGTTTTAGTCTGGAAACTCAACTAAAAAAACAGCTGTTTTGCATTTTTTGTAGCATTTTTGTTGTCAGTTTATCAAAACATTGATAACAGAAAATTGGTCATAATTCAAAAGCGTTCCTACTTACAAAGTGAGTCACGTTTCTACGTCGTATATATATAATAATAGTTATATTAGATAAGATTGTAATTAAAAAAAAAACAGATAATTTTCTTAAGTCATATTTTATTATAATTTAAGAAACATTGATTAAGTGTCGGAGAAATGTCTACACCCTACAACTATAAGATCAGAGATACCAAACAGTACATTTTTTAGAGAAAACATTTTGTTACCGCTTTTTTACTATTTAATATTAGTTAAGAAATTATCATTTAAAAATAAATCTGCTAACTTGAACCATTTTTAAAACGTGAATGTTTTAAATTTAAAACAATTAATATAAAAATAGAAGCAACAAACTCCAATTGTTAATACAACTTAAAAGTGTATTTTGTTATAATATACCATTTGTTTCCGTGACAAAAGCTCTTTGGTTGTTGGTGTAATTTAAAATCTCCAAGAATGAGAATTGACAAACAGTCGGAAGCTTATGTGAGATCACAAAATATACGTCCGGCATAACATTTTTCTCTCCAAATGCCGCTTCTCTTCTCGAGATGATTTAATTTGCCCAAAACTATATGAGTAAATTATTTCAAAATCAGCTGTCAGGTGTTCAAATTCGATTTTTTTTTGAGTTTACATCACATTTTAAATGAATTTTCTTTATATAAGACGTTGATTCAATCAGGCAGATTTTATTATCGATTTACATCAAGAAAACTAATTTTGTGTAGACTTTTATTAATGAAAGATGAATGAGTATTTCTAATAATCATATTTACGTCTTTTTCTAAATCATCATTTTATTGGAAATAGCAGCGTTTTTTAAACCTCGATACTAAAATTCTGTTATAGATTTCTAATTAAATTTAATAAAACATATTTATTTAGCTGATTTTATTCAAATTTCAGACAAGCCTGTTTTTTACGTTGTTGCAATTAGGCCCACTTTTTGTATTATATTTATTTCACTTGACTGTTTGTAATTACCTACATTGGCGTTTTTAGATGCTGAAATGCTAATTCCGATTGTAAAGGCAAAGCTCGGTTTAACCAAATGCTGTGTTCGGATTAAAGATTTTGTGCTGTATTTTGCTTTTAATAAATATAGGAAACAGGAAGCTATTATTAGACATTACATATTTATTAATCTAGACCGTTTTCACGGACAAATGTATTAATAAATAATATCGATAATCTAATAATACCAAACGCTTATTAATTAAACGTTTTAATTGAGGTTCTTATGTATTAAATATAATATTACTTGAATGAATGAAAAATCAATAGTTAGAAGACTTTGAAAACACCTGATTGTGAAGAATATTAGAAAAAGTTGAAAAAAGCAAAATTGAAAGAAATAAAAAAGCTACAGCTTTTTTAAAGATCATTAAAATCTTTTCTGAATGAATTGAGCAGGAAAGTTTTGAATATAATGAATGTTTGATGTGATATCAAAAGCGTGTTTGCATAAAAAGTGTTGCTTGATTTCGATCTATAAGGTCGAAAATATTTTAGAGGCAATTTTGCAATTATGTCTGAATTGGGGTTGAAGAGATCTCGTAGTGTGCGAGATACAAAAGAGTTTTATGACCGAAAACGAATATTTTTAGTTTTAAGGGTAGATCCCACTTTTCGCTAAGAGATCACGTATCAGGATGAGGTTGGTCTATTATTTGTAGATAAATAGTAAAAAATGGATGGAGTGGAGTGTTTAACAGCCACGATGAATTATAAGTGAGGGGGTGAGTTAGGCGTCGATTCTTTCCACGAATGGATCCGATTTAATAAAATTGGATGTTATTTTTTGTATAGTCACTCTTGAAGATAATGAAATATAGGCTCTTTCGCGCATGTAAAGGTCGAAAAATGGTTGCGCCAACGAAATGATGCACCTTGTTGAAAATTAAACTTCGCTCAGATCAATAAAATTGTTATTGTTGTCAAAAAGGGTGGAGAAATATGTAAAAATGTGCTATTATTGCAAGGTTTATGAATTCCCACTCGAAGATAATCACCTTAAAAAGTGAATTTTCAAGCAACATATAAAACAAGCTAATTTCAACAAATTATTAGATATCTGATCATCGAGTTGGAACATAAATTTAGATATTATGTATTTAGAAAAAATGGCTTCAACAATTATGTTGAGGACACGATATAAAAATACTTTATCACAAGTGCGATGCAAACATCAATTTCTGTTTACTATTTAGCATTTTCATTTATTTTGGCGTTATCAGACCGATTGAATAAAGATTTGATCTGATGTTCTGATAAATTTTGAGCTTTTAGCAAACACAACGTTAGATGTTCCAATTATAACACAATCGATTGTACCACTCACCAAAAGCACAAATATAAAGAGTTTGCTCAAGCATAATTCCGTCGTAAGAATGATAATCCAGCTTAGTTGTTAAGAGAATCGTAGAACAGAATGAATAATTAAAAAGTTATCGATTGTAACCAGAAATAAATGAAGTGTTATTATTTATGGCGATTGCTACTTTTAGCGACATTTATTAATATTATTGCACTTTTATTGAGACAGAATCGATGAATTATTTACACACATCAATCCTACTCCGTTTCGCTTTGTACAAGCATAAATTTGAATTTGAAATTTTATACTGACACAAATTGTACACATATTCTGTACGTCTAATTTCTTTCGGGTCAATAAACTGACAAAAGCTTCTAAAAACAGACTACAAGCTATTATCCCTTTTGCTCGTCCTGACTAGACCAAATCTAGCCAATAGTCGTAAACTCTACTTTTCAGCACACAAGAAGGGTGTTAAGCGTTTAAAATTGTCTCTTCCTATCTCTTACTTTCCATTATATAGTGTTAGTACAGTTGCTGGCTCTTCGTGGCAAATAATTTATAGCATAACGCAAAGAGGAAAACCGTACTCACTTGAACAGAAAGCGAAATAGTTTCAAGTCGGTGCTTTTAAGCACACAACATTTTTGCATCAAGCTGTTAGTCATAGCCAATTAGCATTTCTTACAAATATTTTGTTTCTAAACAAATTGAAACAAATTACTTTTATAGAAAAAAAAATTTGATTTTTTTTTTAATTCGACTCTATAAGTAGCTTTGAAAACAGTTAGGGCTAGAGCTCTAAGAAGAAACATCAATTTATAAGGTGGTTCAATTATTAGTAACCTTAATAATGCTGTTTGACATCTTTGAATTGAATATCCTTGTTTGGGTGATCCTTGCTTCTAAGATCTAAAAAACCAATCTACGTCTTAACGACAAAATGTAATAAAAAGGATAAAAGTTGACAAATGCAAAGTCATATGAATCAATATCTGTGGAAAAAACAGCTTTTTTTAACCAGATTTTTTATCATCATGATATCTTACAAGGTAGTTTTTACAGCTTTCTTATTCATTGTTCTTCGTTTTTGACTTGGAATGAGCGAACCAATAGTACAGAAATGCCTTATTTAAAGTTTTGTGTCAAACAAAATTTGTAAACATTTTTATCAGATGATTTTTCTGTTCAAACTTTTAAAGTGGTTTCAATTTTTATTTTATAATATTGTAATTTGTACCATTATGTAAAAACTGGAATATTTATGTAAGTAGTGAGTTGGCAGCTTTGTTGTAAATACTTAAAGATCTTGCTATAATCATTTGTAGTTTTTTTTAGGTTTAAATTAGTAAATATAGATTTTACATCTATTTCTTTTATTGTCTGCTCAAGGTGCTTGTTAGTATTGTAAATAATTTAGCTATTTGCTGTATTGAACGCTGATTAAATTTTATTTACGTGACTAATTAGTATGATATAATTTACAGTTGTTAATGTGTAAAAGAGAATACTCTAAAATGTTTCTGAAATATTATTTTATTGAATTCATTTGCGCAAATTGAATGGTCTAATGAGACTGGCGTCAAAATATAGAGAAGGACGAGTAATATAATTAGATTTGTTATTAGATTATTACTATAATTATTTGAAATGTGATTAATATAAACTTGATTATTCTTTCGGCAGAAAACAATGTGCCAGCAGCATCAGCTCCGCCACCTCCACCACCTCCGCCTCCAATACCTTTTGCCGCAAAATCAGCACCAATTTCTGCCCCAGTAACGCCAACTCCACTGAGAAGAACCCCTTCACTCAAATCGACAAAATCTACAAACGAACGAATGCAAGATGAATTGGCCATGGTGCTCTCTATGGTCCGCGGTAGAAACCAAAAAAGACACATCGAAGTACGCCAAACTCCTGAAGTATTTATTGGCCAAAAGTCGAGTCCAGAAGAAATTCAAAACTGGCTCAAGGCCAAAGATTTTGATTCACAGATTTGTGCCAAATTCAAAGGACTTTCCGGACATAATTTATTTGACTTCCAGAAACACCAACTAGAAAAGATATGCGGACGAACTGAAGGGAGTCGGCTTTTCTCCCAGCTGAGCATTCAGAAGAGTGTCAGTGGGGTATGTCTTTATAATTATTAATTAATAATTTTTTTTATTAAAAATTGTTTACTTCTAGTATCAAACTGTAAGGAGTTCTGAGCTAAAAGCCATTCTTGCCAAGGCTAGAGAGAAAATTGAATCCGCCGATCTCTAATTTGACCTACATCCCTTATAATAATATAATTAAAATTAAGCCAACTATTAAATTTTGTAAAATTATATTTTAAATAAAGTTTGTTCTATTTAAACACCTATTTCTATTATTACGCATTTAACAGCTACTCATTAATTATTCAATATTTTGTTGTTATATAATTTCAGAAATATCATTTAAAGCTTATTTTAAGCTTTAATTAGTTTGGACAATAATGATTTAAAAGCTCGTTATTTAGTGTGAAATAGTGAGATTTTAGTAAAATTAGAGAGCATATTCCAGCCAGGGAGAAAATTGTAGTTTGACCTACATCCCCTAGTAATTATATACATTAAAAATAATAACTTTACCATTAACTTATGTAATGAAGATTAACCTACATAGATCCCACTCTTGGAATGATTAGCTTCCATAAAAGCAGTTATTATATACTTCAAAAGATTCATTTGTTTCTATGCTTTATTTTTTAGAGTAAACAAAATCAAACACTCATTACTTGATTTAATTTTCTTTTACGTGTACAACAATGGAATTCCTAAATCTATACCCACAGTTCATGTGACAAAAATTTTTTTATTTGATCTACATAGTTTTTTTTATCATTATCTGGCCATCATCAGGAGATGTATAATCAAAAAGCTAAATTACTATTTTGACAGTTAGATGTTTTTTTTTTTTAAAAAAATAATAAAAGATCTGACATAATGGACATATAATCTTTGAATTTTTCCATTAATATTGCTGGATGTATTTTGTAAGATTTGGTCAAAGTTGGCTATAGGGTTAGATTAAGATTTACAAGAATATCGGACCTTTTGATCTATTGTGCTCTCTACATTTACGTAGAACGCTGCTCATACACGCCAGGCTCTGAAAGCACAATCTTCAGCCACCTAAATTTTGGCCACTTTTTTTGGCAAATTACCGTTATATTGTAGCCATTTTTAAAACCGTTGTTGCGTAGTTTAGAAAGCGTAAGCGAGGTAAAGCGGAAAAAAAAAACAACAATTTTTTTTATAATGATAATTATTATTACAACACATAAAAAAAACTACAAAACATTATTTATAGAAAAACAAATGATACATTTATCATTTGTTTTCAGAAGAAAGTGAAAACTTTTACAAATCATTTTTGTCAATATTTGTAGGAATAAAAAAGGAAATTTAGAATAAACCAAATATTTACATATTTATAAAAATATATAAGCATGTAAATTGTTTTATTGATTACTTGGTCTAGCGTAAAAATGTATTTTTATCTATATTAATATTTATTGCTTCTGGAAAACGTAAAATATATTTTATTTGATTTGATGGTTTGAAACGTACCTATTTATTGTTTTATCTTTATGATTGAATAATATATTTTTTTGGTATGAAAAACCTAGATATTTATAATCTAAAATGCTTCGTAACATGAGAAATATTTTAATTGCAAAGCTTGTAATGAATCCTAATGTAATAAAAAAAAGTGTCTAGTATCTCCCCTATTAATTAAATAAATAAAATAGATTTTTTTTTGAGAATACAAATATGAATATTTCTATTATAGTACATTCATAAGAATTGTAGGTGAACATTATATTAATAGATTTTGACAAATAACCAGCAAAGTGTGTTTGCTAAAAGTGTCAAAAAGCAACATAAACTTGAACTATGCTAAATCTGACTCACACTCTTTTGTGCGCGCAATTTGCTTAAAAATTGGTATAGATTCTGTCATGTTTATTAAATTTTAGACAGAGAGTTTAGAAATATTTAGAAGCTATGTTTTATAATTATTCATAAATATTTAACGTTCCAGTAAGCGTTTTTTAATAAAATAACGATTTTTAAAATGTGGATAATAGTTATATATTAGACGCTCGACGACGCCACTGGAAAATCCAGATAAAACTGCTGTTTTTTAATGACACAATTTTCAAGATAAATGAAATGAGAGTGATTTGAAGTTTTAGATAATTATTTGTATTGATTGAATCTTTTCAAAAATGTGAAATTCGTAATCAAGCTTTAGGATTGAGGTCAGATAACGTTGCAATTAGAGCTTCTTTTCAAAATAAATACATTAAGACATAAAAATTGTTTTAAACAAATTATTTTTGAGAAAGATGTTTTATATCTAACCTTGCAAAACTAGATTAAACTACTATTTTCCAACATTGATAACATAATTTTTAACAATAAGATAAATTAGACTGGGAAAATAAAAGTTGGTTAAATTGTTTTTAAACATGTTTATTAAGTATTTTTAATTTCGGCCTTGATGAATCACTAGAGAGAAAGTTGTGTGAGTATTTTATATTAGGAAATGTCTAGTCTGCTTCTATTAGCATTCCAAAATTTTAATATTATGAAATTTTGATTGAACTGTCAAACAACCTGATAAAAATCATGCACATGACGTCAGTAAATTAATTAAATGTAATCAGTGTTATGTATGACGTTAGTAGAATTATATTTAGCACGTCATTCAAAATTTCCAAGACAAGTGTCTATTATTAAAAAGATAAGTACTTTCTTAATCTGATCTAACAATAAATAATTCTATTTTAAAAAATTTCCTCCTGACAACTACAAAAATTTTTAATTTACTGAAAATATTATATAATACTTAAAAAGAAGACTCATAATAGGTAGAAAAAATATTCGAAACTCATTATAAAAGTATGAAGCCTGTTGTCAAAATTTTACCAAATATCATAGTAAAATTTTAATACTCTATTTTTATTACCTAATTTATCTGGCAGCTTTTCTATTAAAAATCAATTTTTAGTATTTTTTTTATCTAAGAATGATGATTTTTAGTATTTTGCTTGTATTTAATTCTCAAAAGATTTTAAATAACAAATTTTTTTATGTTTTAATATTCTACTACTGGTTTGTGGTAAAATTATTTAGCTCTTGACCTGACCTGACCTGACTTGACCGCGGAGGCAAGACGAGATACTAATTTAAAATTATGATCAAGTTTTGCTTTTTTTTAAATTTATTTTTTATTGAAACTTCACTTGCTGGGTTTAATATTTTCCTTCTGATATTCTTTGCCAAAAAACAATTTAAAAAAATTTTTTTCTCAATTTTTTTGTGTTTTTAGCTAACTTTTTTGTACTTTTTGTACAAGAAGATGATGGTCTAATATTTGCAGCTAGCGTTTATTAAGATTAGAGTTTGAAATTTGTAGGTTATAAAAATCTGCTATAATAGGCAATAATAAATTTTTTCGTCTTTATGAAATCAGAAAATAATTCTTTGATAAAATTGATAACAGCGTATAGGATTTCAATGCCAAATACTAAACTGCAAGATTTAATCTATATAATCAAAATGTAATCGGCAATTATTATGACATTTTAAATAAGTGCTTTGCCTTGATTTAAAAAAATAGCTTACTTAAATCGATAAAATGGTTTTATTATCAAAAACACGTTTGATATCTTCTACATTTTATTTTTCTAGAATTATTTAGTGATAGTACAAATTTTTTTATTTTTTCTTCACATTCCATTCCTACCATATCTATCATGTTACAAAAAACAACATGTTTTGCTTTAGTAGAAAATTTTACCCAACTATTGTTGAATAATTTTCTAATTTGAACTTTTAGAAACAGTTTCCTTCTTAAAATCAAAAAAGGTCTAAGAGCGCTTTGGAACAGCTACACCAAAAATAATAGTATATTATATACTAAGGATGTAAAAACTATTGTTATTACCCGATCACAAGCTTATTAGTGAAAAATCAAGAAATACCTTCTTCTACTACTTTTGTTTAAGAAAATTAATATAGTAGGCATCTGCTGATTAAAAATTAGTTTTTTTATACTAGTTTTAACACAAAAAACTTCATATTTTAATGATGCAGGCTTAAATGTATCTTTGAATAGAACAATATTGTCTATTAGATTTAGCAAAATAAGTATATATAAACATTTAAAATTACGCATAAATAATATAAGTCGGTGTTATATAACTAAAAGCTTATCATCAAATGATTAAAGTCACTCGAATAGCCACATTTTGTGTTTTTTTTTTGCAAAACTTATTAAGAGTTTATAGCTAAAACAATTTTAGTTCTCCAAGATGTTTTGACTATATGCAAGGAATTCTAACGTCTAATAGTCCTTTCTAAGCCATAGAAAATAATTAGAGCTTAGAAATAACAGTTTAAATTGTGCAAATAAATTTGAAAGCAGCTTTTAGCATTTTATGAAAAACAAAAGAATGCATTACTTGAATGAAAACTTGGTAAACATTTTTAAAAGCTAGGCTTTTAACATAAAACATAAACAGCTTTACGGTCCAGAATATTTATGCTAAGCATTTCCAAAAAAAATACTTTAAAGTAAAAAAAGAGAACTGTTTATGACCTGACCTGACCTAACCGCAGAGGCAATACAAGATACTAATTTAAAATTATGATTAAATTTTGCTTTTTTTTAATTATTTTTTTTTATTGAAACTTTTTGTGCTGGGTTTAATATTTTGTTTATCAGATATTCTTTGCCGAAAAACAATTTCAGCCGCTATCATTATAACATTATATTAAGTTATTCAAAATTCAAAGTGATATAATATAAATTCAGTGTTATCAGATATAATATAATATCGTTGTACTTATTATATAATTGTAACAAATGCAAGTCTCTAGTGTTCTTATAGCCACAAATTATTATTTATTTTGTTATTTGTTTATAATCAATTTTGGTCGAATGACGAGTTTTAGTTTATTTGCACCTTATAGGTTCGGCTCCTCGTATTCATTATAACCGGATAAGTCCTTCTTGTATATAATTAAAGAAATATGGTCATAAACTGACAATTAAATAGCAGTAACAAATCTTTATTGCCCTACGGGCTTCTGCGTTTCTTGCATGCTAATTAATTATAATAATTTTAATAATAATTAAGATAATTGCGCATTTTTTCTTTCCTGATCTTTATTTGTGTTTCCTTCCTCTGTTCTCATTCTTTATTGCTCTCTTCTTATCCATCTTATTTTTGTTCCATTGTCTCTCAGCTTTTAATGTCTTTCCGCTCTATCTTTCTCTCTCATCTCACTGCATGTGCTCTATTGTCTCTCTTTCGTCATAACACATTTTACACCACAGTCTCTCTTCTTTTCCATTTAATACCTATTCTCTCTCTCTCTCCTCATTTCCGCATTTGAACCTCGCCATTATTTTCTTTTCTTTCGCACTTTCTCTTCTCAGGTACACCGGCTTTTCCTCTTTATACATTTTTCATAATTTTTGTTGTACCTAAGGTTTTTGATTCTTTCTTGCTTATCTTGATCCACACGTCTCTTCGTTCATCCACTTGCCTTCTGTTCTTAATCTTTCCACTTCTTTACTTGCATATTTATTTCTTCTGTAATATTTTTCTCTCTAATTTATTTTCTTTTCTTTCTAACATTTATTCAATATTCTACATTCTTTCCTTCCATTCATTCTATTCTCAAACTTAGTCGACTTTTTCCTTGCCTTTACTCTCAGCTTGTGTCTCTTATATTCTTTGCTTATTATGTACCCTGGTGTTTCTTTATCTACCCCTAAAACACTTTTCTTGTACTTTTTCTATTTCCTCATGTTCTTTCCATCCCCAAATTTCTGCCCGTACATCAATACGCTCTTTACCAAGCTCTCAAGCAGCATCATTCTTCTCTTAAAATTCTTTCCTTACTTTCTCTCTGTTATTCCCCATACACACTTTGCTATCTTGTTTATATTAACATGCGCTTTGTCTGTAGATCTTTCATTAAATGTAGGTATACCCTAAATACTTGAACTCCTTTACTTGCTTTATTCTCTCTCTTTTTCATTCGCAATCATTTTTTTCTTCTTTCTTCTTCTTAATCTTTGTTTTATTTACATTTACTTCTAGCTTTTTCTTCCTCACATACTTTTCTAGGCTTTTTATTATTTCTTCTATTTTCTTTTCGCTTTATGTTACTATTATCACAGCATGACAAACGCCAGGCTTTATACTTTTTTTTTATACCCTAGTTGGGGCTTTCTGAACATTTCTTCCATGTCAGCTATATAAATTGTAGATAACAAGAGGTTGAGCAAGCACCCTTTTGGTTAACAATTAAATGGTAGTAAGCAATAAATATACAATAAGAATTATGAATGACAGCATAGTTTTCCCCGAGTTAGTATCACCCAAGCGCTTGAACAAGCAAAACAGTCAGAATCCAGAGGCACAGCAATATCTTTGGAAGCATAGATAACAAAAATCATCAATATTTTTCAATCTCTTATCTGTATAAAGTTAAAATAATTTGAAAAAAAATTTTTTGATAGTTTTGATAATTTTGTAAATTGATATGTAGACACTAGTAACCATTTGTGGTGACGTATTTTAAGATAGAAATATCATAAGTGAGTTTTTATCTTAAGCATTTTATATAAGCAAATACTATATATACAATTTTAGTTGAGTTAAGCGTGCATTTGGTTTAGTGACATATTTGTGCTGAAATTGTTGAAGGTTTTTAATAATAGTGTCAGCCATCGGTGAGTACCAAAACTACTATGGCTCTTCAAAACTTAATTTTATTTATTAAATTTTTCGAAATTTTATTGTTTGAGTAAATATATGAAGGTTAAATAAACGTGCCTTATCACATTCATGTTGATAATACTATGACAAATTTTATAATTCCTATAGTCTATTTTTGATTTTATGACATAATTTTTGATGGTACATGCATGCAGTTTTTTTCTTGTCTCAATCAAATATTGATCAAACATGTCTTATATAGTGGGGCATGTTTAAAAAAAAATCAAGAATGATTAATCAATATTATATATTATGAATGAAAAATATCTATTTTTAAAATATTCAAAGAATAGTAATAACCAACGTGACCATGACTACTATGAAATTTTCTGAGTTATCAAAATGAGAACACATCATCAATGACGACAGACTTACAAAAATAACAATGACCTTTACGATGCAAAACGTTAATGATTTGTTAATGAATTATTCATAGCTGGTAGTAATGACGAATATTTGGTTTGAGGTTCGATTTTTTAAAAACATCATAAAATTATTATCTCGACAAGATCGTGATCGATTTTTGCAATAAATGCTAAAAAAATAAAAAAGAGACAGATAAAAATTACGCAATTTATTGATATAGAGATAAAGCAATCATGTAAGCCTCTTGCGATTAAAACATTGTTGTAGAATTATAATAATAGAACAACAAACATCATGAAAAAGGATTTATAAGTTGGTTTGTGGACACTGGGCTTAGAAATTATCATGCGAAAAGTTTTAATCGTGTGAGCAATTGTTTGACTATCCGTCCACAAGAAGGAAAGAAAAAGGATGTGCTAGGAATACATACGTGCTTTGTGTCTTTAAGCCAAACTAAAATAAAATACGTCAATTGTTAACCTTATCACTATCATTATCACAATGAAATGAAATATTTAAAGTTTGATTATAATTTTCTTATCAAATAAGCGCCTAATACCATAAAATATGAAAATCTGCACTCATCACCAACGAATTTTACTATATTATATTGAAATGTCTGTTTGCTTGAAGAGATAATGCATAATAATATTTGAACTATAATAAATTTAGGACTTTTGTCTCATATATCTAATGAATGAAATAGGAACTTAGACAGCGAAGTAACTTGCGGTGGTGTGCGCTTTTTCTCTTCAAAACTTCACTGCGCTTGCCGTTTTAGAAATTTTTATCAGTTTGGTGTTTTTTAACGAACTGTAGTGCATCGAATAGCTGGATGTGACATCATTAGATTGTGGACTTTTAGGTAAAATTTTTCTTTACTTTTTTTATCATAATACATTGTGAAATTATTAATTTCAGCTATGCTTCTAAAACAATATTTACTTTTATCTTTTTTACATAATTAATCAAAAAGATACCAATATTTCATATCAGTTTCATTTGAAATACTAAAAAATTTAATCAATAGCTGAATGCGAGACTATTTATAATCAAATTATTCAACTTCTAAATTAAACTAATATAAGACTCTCATGTCTTCATTTAATATTTTAGCTCAAATATTTGTTTAATATACAAAAAAATTGGGGAAAATTTTAATTCTCATTTCACCATGTCGTCGGGAAGTTTTAGTATAAACTTTTCGCTCTTACTTTTAGAGAAAAAAAATTAAGCGCGATCACAAATGAAAAGAAGAAAAGGGTTCAATATAGACAAAATGTAGTAAAAAATGTAGTCAATTGAGAAAAAAAATGTCGAAGAACAACTGGACAGTTTAAAGTCTGCAAAAAAACGATAAATAATTTTAAAAAACCTTTAATAATTTTCTGAAAGAATAATCAGTGTAATTGATACTGGTATACATTTTTTCAATTTTATTATTCAGGAATATTAAATTTTAAAAATTGTGAAAATTTTTCTTATGTTTGTCAAGCTTTCTATATTTTAAATTTTTTAAAGGAATGAAAACTGGAAGATTACGGTCACAAAAACAGCAAAAATTGCACCAGCAAGAAAGATATTTAAAAAAAACAAAAATAAAGAAAAAACAAATGACAAAAATATATCTAAACTAGTAGCAGAAAGTCTTTAAAAATTAGTGAACTATTTTTGTACTGATTTATTGAAAAATGCATAGAATTATAAAGTTATAAAAACTTAAAAAAAAGCTAAAAATAAAGCACGGTATATCACAAAATAGTCATTTGTTTAAACTATAATAATTGAAAAAAACTAGTTTTAATAAATTATTTTTTCTTACTTTAGAATATTAACAATGACAGCAACAGTTTATATTATTAGTATGTATAACCATTTAGCAATAAAAAAAACTTTTTATTTTTACCATAAAGTCAGTACTATTTTGAAAATTATCAAGATTATTAAACTGCAATTTCTGATCCGTAGTAGATTCTGCTTCAGAGAGATAAATAGTTGGGGAATTCTAAACATTTCTCATGATAAAATACAATTTGGTGTTTTTTAAAATTTGGCGTCATGAGTTTGGACCATAATTTTCAAAACAATTGCTTCAAATATGAAAATAATTACTAAATTTTTCAATCTCTTTATTTTCAATTTAAAATAGTTTTCTCACAAGAACAGGTGGAGTCTGATTTTCCTAACGGCCACGGAGTTGATGGTGAATGATGAATTAGTGACAAATTTATTTTTTCGTTTGGTGTAATACTACAAGTGCTTTTAAATTAATCGCATTAACGTGTTGGACTATCGATTCATTAAATTTGAAGTAAGATTAGATTCAGAAGTCAAATTAATAACTGTCACTTCAATTCGATGTTAAAAGTACCTTTACAGCTTAAAGTTGAATATTCATGGCAAGCTTCGACACGAAATTAAAAGCAAAACACCATACCAGATATATTTTTCTCAAAGTTCTTATTTCGAAAAAATTAAATTAATCAATTTGAATTACATTTTGTATACCTCGATGCTCAATTTAGATGAACTAGCAAATAAATAATAGAAGATTAACATATTATTCTATTAAAGTAAAATATTATCTTTACTCTTTAATCAATTTTGTGAAAATGTAATTTTTAACATTGTTTAATATTTTTCTCAAGTTTCTTACGAGAAGAGATAGGAGTATTAAGTGTTACAAAAATCTCAAAGCGTATTTTTAACAAATTTTTACTTCAAAATAATGCTTATATAAATATATGTTTATTTAGATTGATTGATGGTTTATGACGTCATAATAAAATAGCTCTATTGATATCACAATTATGTCTATAGCTAATTAAAGTATTGTTTAATGTCAGTCGTAACTTTTCAATACAGTTTAACTACAACAGCTATTGATATGAGTATCGTCTATAATGTGTTTTTATTACTTTTTATATCGTGTAGCTGATTTATAAGTTTTAATTAAGAACATGTAATAAACAGTTGTTTATGGTTTGGATTGCAAACACCTACATTAATAAGGCCGTTAGAAGCATTAAATAAAGTATTCAGTTCATTCAGAAAAAATAGTTCAACGCGTAAAATAGCAGTAAATTTGATAAATAATTTATAATTCTTTTTTAAAAATGATAAAAAATTCTAGCGGATGAAGTAATTTAAAATTTGTATTTTTAATTTGTACCATGGGTGCAAAGTGTCAAGGTTTATTGTGTGAGTTTATATTTACTCTCCTCCGTAGAGCCTTGATAGACGGAAGCTTGGAAGAAATGATAAATTTCAACTATAATTAATTTTTTTACTAATTTTATTTTGTTGCAGTAGACAATTTACATCAGCCTTATTTAGTTTTCCCTTAATTTGATAATTTGGTAATTGACTATTTAGTTTTTGCTAATCGGCAAAACAAATTGAGTAGAAATCTTGACACAATTTTAAAAATTAAAGATTTTCGAAAGCATTGTTGCAAACCAAATTGCATCCTGAGTTTAATCAATTTCAACATTGTTTTCTCTCTAAAGGATCTACACCCAATAATCTTATCACCTGGCGACAGATATTGCTGGATGCTTGTACTTTTAGTTTAATTACATTTATTGTATTTACTCGATTCGTCATTACATTCTTAGAATATAATTTTTTTAATTTGTATTTACGTCAATACTTCAATTTATCTAATTGTTATCAGGCTGCTATTTTTAGGTATACATTTTTTCAGCTTGCTATTAATATAGAATTTTTCTGTTCGCTCTAGTTTTGTCGTTATTATTAAAAAGTTGAAAAAGTTTTCCTATGTTAAGTTTTTATTAGCAGGTAACCAAACTTTACAATCTCTAATTTCATTAATTATATTCCTTTATATATCATGTGTTCTTTTGAAAAGTTTACCAAATTTACTTTATATTGATGTCAGATTTTGCTGTTCAAAGTTTATTATAAAAATAAATATATATATACTATTTAATATTAACACGTTTATAGTTTGTATAAAATTTTGTAAAATTTTAGCACATTTTGAAATTCAAAGATTGCTTGATAAAGTTTTCAATCTCATGCACATTTTTCTTCAATATTTGTCATTACTAACCTATAACTCTTAAATAGGCTACAATATCTCTATATTTGTAAAATCTGTGCGGAGTATTGTGGCTTTTTTACTTAATTCTACCGCAATATTACAAAAAACAGTTTGTTGTACCGTACATATATCTTCTAACAAATAGAATTAGTGATTCAAGTTTAACGTTAAAAACTAAACTTTTTTACAAAAAATTTTATTCACTCAACATTGAATATTCACTCATTTATTCAACATTGTTAAATAGAAAACTTAGATTTCTTTTATAAATTTTATTGTAAATTGCTAATTTCCAAAGTCATGAAATATAAAGACTCATCTTTGATTGTAAATTGTAAAAAACAGCGCACAAAACTTTAATGCGCTGGCCTGACTTAACCTGATAACAGTAACAACTAGCATTGACTAAATTTGATTTAATGTGGTCCATATGCATTCAATTGGGTTTAGAACACACTAATCTGGAGAAAATCTTGCAAAGAGTATAATTTGTAGACGTGAATTATGTGATAAACACTAAGGCAGGTCAGGTCTCTGAAGGCTAGAATGTGATTATCCTATTAAATTCAAAGCAGCTTCCAACACACATTATTCATTGCAGAAACAAAACTGCTGTTAAAACAAATTCATTTATGATTCATATGCACTCACTGCCCATGTATTTTTCTGCTTAGAAACATAAACAAAAGAATTAAAATACAGAATAGTTTGTTGCTAGAAAAAACCCGTATTTTGAATATTTTATTACTTATTTTCGTGAGAAAAAAAATAAATGCTATTAATTTTGTTTAGAATTCTTGGTACACAAGCAGAAAATGCAATTGTAAATATGGTTTATGGTAAGCCATTTTAACAATAGTTTTTGATAATAAAGTCTCGATAAGTATCTGGAGGAAAATCTTTGAAATATCAGACTTCAATTGCTTATTTTATCATTTGAGCTTTAATAGAATGTAAACAACTTATATCATACCTACAATTCTTTCGTCCTTATTGGAAAAATGTAATCGGATATTCGAGTTTCTTTCCCATTTCAGATTTTATTTGTTCAAAAATAATATCTCTCAGAAAGGTCGAATTAAATAAGTTGAGGTATGGAAGGCCAAAGGTCGCGTTCAACCCAAATAACAAAATTCTTTTTTCTGCCTTCATTCTCTATTATCCATAACTAAGTCATACATTTTATAGAAGATATCATTAAAACAATTTGCCTATTATTTATATTAATAGATATTTATTTTATTTTCCAATTTGGGACGAGATTAGATAAATATTGTCAACATTTGGAATATTCCTTTATTAATATCTAATATTAATAAATTATTTGCATACAAAGTTTAATTTGAAATTATTAGTTATAGCTGTTTTTGTTATCTACAAAACGTTTACAAATATTGTTTTATTTACAATTTGTGATATTTTAATATTTAGCTACTGATAATACACTACAAAATAACTAAATTGAATAGTGACTCTAGAAAAAATTTGAAAATGTAGAAATCTAATAATTGATGTCAAATGTAAATTTCAAAATAACTATATTTATATTATATAGTAATACGTTAATAGTAAATATAATGACTCTTGTCCATAATAAATAATTCTAGGTACGTTATTTTTTATTGCAAATAGGTGCAGTATGACGTAATAAACTTTAAAACACAAACTACTTATAAATAAAGCGAGTGGAAGGGCCGCCATTTTGCAAAAAATTGTTTGAGCCTGTATCTCCGTAAACGTGCATTTTAGGTTTATAATTACATATAAATAAATCTTTTTTGTTTAATAATTTTTTTCACTTATGGTTCACGATTTATAAGATTATAACTGTTTGTTTATTGACTTTGTTTAAGCAGAGCGCCATCCCTCATCCCACTTTCAGTTTGTGACGTAGGCGTAAAAGAAGGGATGAGGGTGGCTTGACCAAAGGACACGATAAGACAAACATTAATTCTTCTTTCGTCATTCAAACATTAACATTGGTCATTCAGACCTACATCATTCAACTTTAGTCCATTTATTAATCAATCACTATTCAATTAATTCATATTCATTATTATTATTGTTACTAGTTATATTATATTGTTTATTACATATTAATTAAAGAAAGTGCAAAACAACGCTTCATCTTTATTATCAGTAACATTCACGAACATATATTTTGGTCCTTCGATACACATTTGAACCCGCTTGGAACACACAGTTCTTTCACATATCATCATCAGAGCAAACCCACCATCAACACATGGTCGAAACATCATCAAAATCAATTCACAAGTGAAAAAAAATCAAGAATTATCGGAAAATCACTAACCAAAACCAACTCAGCTCTACGGGATCACCTCACACACGTCAATCAAGGACTGCAAGAGGTCAAAGATCACTGGGAGAAAATTTGGCTACAAGGTTAGTACCTATTCAAATTTTTCCTAATTCCATTCAGATCTGTGCTGCAACTATTGCAATATTCATTTATTCGTAATTGAGTTCAATAATTTAAACGGTTAAAATCAAATCAAACAAAAATCATGACGGAAGAAATTCTTAAAACTTTGAAAACAAAGCGCTCAAATATCAAAGGAAATCTCACTCGATTCGTAACATTTTTGGGAATACCAGAAAACAGAATTAAAATCGCAGAAATCAAAGAACGAATAAAGGTAGTTCAACAACTTTTACAACAATTTGAAGAGGTTTCCACTCAAATCGAAGTTATTGACGAGACGCAAGTTTCAGATCAGGATAGGCTCGAATTTGAAGACAAATATTATCAAATATTAAGTCTAGCTCAGTCAATTATTCAAGAAATTCCCCACAATTCACAAATGATTCATCAAGTTGGTAACAACCAATCAAATATTCAATTAAAATTACCGGACATCAAACTACCGGTTTTTTCTGGATCATTCACTGAGTGGATAACATTTAGGGATAGTTACAAATCTCTGATTCATGAAAATCAAACATTAAACGAAATTCAAAAATTTTATTACTTAAAAAGCAGTCTCACAGGTGAAGCAATAAAAACAATTAATCATTTAACTCCATCTTTAGACAATTACAATTCAGCTTGGCAACTGTTACAAAATCGGTATGAAAATAATAGATTAATAACATATCATCACATTCGGTCTATATTTTCAATTCCATCAATTCAAAGTAAAGACGGAAAAGCGCTGAGACAAACATTACAAACAATCGTCTCCAACCTAAAAGCTCTAGAGGCAATCAATCGACCCACTCAGTATTGGGATGATTTACTTGTTTATTTCATATCATCAAAATTTGATTATCATTTAACACTTGCTTGGGAAAACATGTTATCGTCAGATTTGCCAACAATGTTAGAATTGATTCAGTTTTTAACACAACGCTGTCAAACATTAGATTCACTCGAAATGAATAAAACATCAAAGTTTCCTAGTTCTGGGTCAATAGATTTCAATAAGCAATATAAATCACAAAATATCAAACAATCAAATATGCACATTAGTACCAATTTTGCTAAAAATTTATGTTTATTGTGTAAAGACAATCATAATATATACCAATGTCAAAAATTTCTTAAAATGTCTGTTTTACAAAGACAAAACGAAATTAAACGTCTCAAGTTATGCGTTAATTGCATGCGTAATAATCATAAAACGGAAAATTGCTCTTCGGGTACTTGTAAATTCTGCGGAAATAAACATAATTCATTATTGCACCAAAATCATGCGGAACCATCTACTTCTTATGCAGATCAGCCGACTCAAATAACGGTCTTGAACAATCATTGCGCTCAGATTTATACAAGAAATGTCTTACTATCTACTGCTTTAATTAAAGTAATGGGAAGTAGCGGAAAATACTTTCAGATTAGAGCTTTACTTGACAATGGATCTCAAAACCATTTTATTACTGAAAAGGCATGCTCAAAATTAGGATTAAAATTCGAAAAAGTAAATATATCCGTTGCTGGATTAGGCAATAATGAATCCACTATAAATCGGGCAACACACATAAAAATACAGTCTAATTACAGCTCTTTTAAATCAAATTTGAATTGTTTAGTAGTGCCCACAATTTCTATGAATCATCCTTTAAATTCATTTGACGCGAAACCATTAAATATTCCAGCTCATGTTAAATTAGCAGATCCTCAGTTCAACATATCTAATCCTATTGATTTATTAATTGGCAACGAAATTTTTTGGAATTTACTAAAGTTTCCCCAAATTCAGGTAAAAGGTTTATCAGGTACCATCCTTCAAAACACTCAGTTAGGGTTTATTGTTCATGCAGTAATTTCTATGAATAATTCTAAAAACATTTGTAGTTTAGTTCAACTACCTACCTTAAACAAACAATTAGAGAAATTTTGGGATGTAGAAACTTTTAATGATGGGAAAATCCCAATGTCCCAAGATAATAAAATTTGTGAGACATTATATCAGCAAAGCACTAAAAGGGACAAAGAAGGAAGATTTACCGTAAATCTTCCTTTCAAAAATGACCATATTGATCTGGGTTATTCCAGAGAGAGTGCTTTGCAACGTTTTAATTCTTTAGAGCATAAATTACTTAGAAATCCTAATCTGTACGAAAACTATAAACATTTTATTGTTGAGTATTTACAGCTAGAGCACATGGAAAAGGTTACCGACCCATCGGTACTTAGCCCAGGTAAACATTTTTATATGCCTCACCATGGGGTCTTGAAAAACAATAATCTAAACAATTTGAGAGTGGTTTTTGATGGAAGCGCAAAAAGCTCAAACGGAAAGAGCTTAAATGATAATCTATTTACCGGACCGGCTTTACAACAAGACTTGAAATGTATTTTGTTACGATTTAGAACATACGAATATGTAATTTCCGCTGACATCAAAAAAATGTATCGTCAGATCTTGATTCATCCAGATCATCAAAATTTTCAATTAATTTTGTGGCGTAATAAGCCGCATGATGAAATTGAAACATATCGGCTAAAAACGGTGACTTACGGGTTGTCAGCGTCACCTTATTTAGCAATAAAATCATTGCAAGAGCTTGCAAAACAAGAAGCTCATCATTTTCCAAATGAATATGACATTGTACTTCGCGATTTTTATGTCGACGATTTATTAACAGGTGCTAACGATCTCGACAGAGCAAAATGTATTTTAAAAAACGTAACCGCTTTATTGGCAAAAGGATGTTTTAATTTATGTAAATTTGCATCTAACTCACAAGAAGTCCTAAAAAACTTGCCATCAGAAAAAATACAAACTAATAAAATTAATTTAGATAAACAATCGTCGTCAAAGACATTAGGAATTTATTGGGACACAAATTCAGATAATATTAGTTTTTCAATATCTTTTTCTTCAAATAATACAAAAGTAACAAAACGACATATCTTAAGCTTAATATCAAAATTATTCGATCCGTTAGGACTTGTATCGCCTATCACCATAATTGCCAAAACTCTTTTACAAAAGATTTGGTTAGGTAAATTTGATTGGGACGAGGAATTACCAATTAAAATTCGAAATGAATGGTTTCAATTTGTAAATAATTTTCAAAATTTGCCCACAATTAGCATTCCGCGAAAAATTGTTTATAACAAAAACCTGAGTACACTCGAATTACATGGATTTTCAGACGCCAGCGAAACATCGTATGGGGCATGTGTTTACTTACGCACAATTCGTAACGATGGAAGTTGTAAATCACATTTGTTGTGCTCAAAGAATCGCGTAGCGCCTCTAAAGACATCAACAATTCCTCGGTTAGAATTGTGTGCGGCTCTTTTGTTAACACAATTAGTTAAACAAGTCACTGATAATATCAATATTGAAATCAATAAGTGCCTTTACTGGACAGATTCAAAAATTGTTCTTGCATGGCTGCAGTTAGAACCGAGTAATCTAAAAATATTTGTAGCACATCGGGTAGCTGAAATTCAATCATGTAGCAATGTAGACAATTGGCGGTATGTTCGTACATCAGACAATCCAGCAGATATTCTTTCTCGCGGAACCGCAACACAGGAATTAAGTAATAACTCATTATGGTGGCACGGTCCATCGTTTTTAAATGATTCAAACACTGAGTTATCAAAACCTGATACTGTGATAAAGGAAACAAAATTGCCAGAACTTAAAACAATTTGTTGTCTAGCTACTCAAGCTGGCAATGAACAATTTAATTTATTATATAAATTTTCTTCTTACACTAAGCTTATTAGAATAACCGCATATTGTATTAGATTCATAAATAAGTTAAAAACAAAAGAAACCGCTACAAAATTAACAAAACATTTAAATCAAGATGAGTTGAAACGCGCGGAAACATATATTTTAAAATTAACGCAAAAAAGCGCATTTTCAAGTGAAATTCATGCTTTATTAAAACATGGAAATATATCTACAACAAGTAGCATTAAATCGTTTAATCCATTTCTAGACGAAAGCGGTTTGTTACGCATCGGTGGCCGTCTTAAAAACGCAAATATAAACTTTGATAGTAAACATCAAATTATTCTACCAAGAAAACATTACGTGACCAATTTAATTATCATTCAACATCATAAATTGAATTTGCATGCCGGGTGTCAAAGCACCTTATCATCAGTTCGAAATAAATTTTGGCCAATAGCAGGTATCACTCAAACAAAATCAATTATTAAATCATGCGTTATATGCAAAAAAGCAAAGCCGATCTCATACACTCAAATAATGGGAGATCTTCCACACCCACGGGTGAATCCATCGAGACCATTTCATTACACAGGCGTTGACTATGCCGGACCCTTAAGTCTAAAAAATGGATTCGGTCGCACAAATAAAACCATAAAAATATACATTGTCATATTTGTCTGTTTTGCCACTCGAGCAGTCCATATTGAACTTGCGTCAAATTATACAGCGGCAACCTTTTTGAATGTGGTAAAGAGATTTATTTCAAGACGCGGCAAGGTTTTACATCTGTTTTCTGATAATGGTACAAACTTTACGGGAGCCAAAAATGAACTTTTTAATTTGAAAAAATTATTTGAACATCAAAGTTTTGATGAGACAGTCATAAAACATCTTTGCAATAATAATATTAATTGGCACTTTATACCACCTCGCTCACCAAACTTTGGGGGTCTGTGGGAAAGTGCTGTAAAAAGTACAAAAACACTTTTAAAACGGGTTGTAGGCAAAACGTTGCTCAATTACGAGGAAATGCATACTATATTAACAATGGTTGAAGCATGTCTGAATTCCCGACCATTAACCCCTTTGTCCAATGATCCATCCGACCTCCAACCTCTCACCCCAAGTCATTTTTTAATCGGAGAAGCGATGCAAGCACCTCCAGAACCAGACCTTGGCCATGTCTCCATAAATCGATTGTCAAGATATCAATTGATAGAACAATTGAAACAAAGTTTTTGGAAGCGCTGGTCTCGAGAGATCTTACAACAATTACAGCGAAGAACAAAGTGGACAAACAATGTGGACGACTCGCCACAAATAGGAGATCTGGTAATTTTAAAAGAAGACAATCTTCCACCTCTTTATTGGGCAATGGGTCGAATCACGGAACTGCATCCAGGAAGTGATGGAAAAACTCGTGTAGTGTCTGTGAAAACAATGCGCGGTGTAGTGAAACGTGCCATTTCAAAAGTGTGCTCTTTATTGAACGAAAACCAAGAGTAACTTAATCTTAATCATAATCATTCTATTAATTTTAATTATTGTAAATTGTTAACTCTATACCATTTAATTATTAGTTAAGTAATTTAGTTTATAAAATCAAAATTTTTGTCTTGTCTTGTCCAGCGACTTAATTTCATTTTCATTTTCAAAGCTACAGCTTTGCAAGGAGGGGAGTATGTTTAAGCAGAGCGCCATCCCTCATCCCACTTTCAGTTTGTGACGTAGGCGTAAAAGAAGGGATGAGGGTGGCTTGACCAAAGGACACGATAAGACAAACATTAATTCTTCTTTCGTCATTCAAACATTAACATTGGTCATTCAGACCTACATCATTCAACTTTAGTCCATTTATTAATCAATCACTATTCAATTAATTCATATTCATTATTATTATTGTTACTAGTTATATTATATTGTTTATTACATATTAATTAAAGAAAGTGCAAAACAACGCTTCATCTTTATTATCAGTAACATTCACGAACAGACTTTTTTGCCGATATCTCTTCTAATAATTGTTTAAATAATAAATTGCCGATAAACGAACTTTTAAATTGATATATTTCAACACAAGGATCAATCATTATTAATGCTAAAAAATACTTTCAAAATATTTCGGAGGAGTCTTGTATAGGCATTAGGGCATAAGTGATTAGTTTGTAATACTAGGTAATAATAATAATTATTAATAAAGTTTTTGGCATCTCTATTTAAATTTTTTTTTTTAAATTTATTAATATGTAACAGTCTTTTGGTTAAAATTTTGGTTTTTATAATGTTAAACGTCGAGTTATGTACTGAAAATGTCAATGCAAACATATAAAACAGTATGCAAATAGCTATGTTTATTAAAAAAATTGACAAATTTGAAAAAAAAAACTTTAGAAGATGATTTAAAACAAAAACAAGCTTAAATTTTGTTATATGCCTACTTTCTACAAGGTTGCAAATGTTGAGGAAAACACAAAAACTCTTGTAATTTAATACCAAATATTTTTCTAATATAGAAAATATTTTAAAATAATATTAATATTTTATAATATACTATAATATATACTATAATATTTTACTATGAAAAATTATTGTAACTAAACTAAGCCTCTAACCAAAAAAAAAAAAAAATTTTAAAAATTTGTGTGTTGATTCTGCTAAAAATTGACATACATAATAATTTGACAATTTTGACACCACAACGAAACAAAATTTTAAAAATTTGCAGTAAATTCTAGCCACAAAAAAAAATTAAAATAAGAGCTTTTTAACAGAAAAAGGCAACGAATCGAAGAGAAAACTGAAAAACTTAACATAACAAAAATGAAACCTCTGAAAAGAAACGAAACTAAAAAGCAAAAAATAAAAAACTTTCTTTTAGTCATACACGAATGTAAATAAGTAAACAATTTTAAGTAGGCATCATACAAACAAACTCTATATCATGTTTATCTTTTGAATTAGAGTTTTCTATAATCGTATTTTTTTCTATATTATTAATCCTTTATATTTTTACACGTTTTAAAATTTATAAAGGTTTAATTTTTTGTTAAAAGTTCTTATTTTTTGATTTTATTCGCCTTTTGGTTTTTCTTTCTTACAGTTTTTTATGGCAAAATCTACTACATATTTTTAGATTTTTGTTACGTTATAGTATTATTAGATTGATTAACAATATGTGTCAATTTTAGCAGAATCGATTCACAGCTCAAAACTTTAATCAATCATATTTGCAAATGTTGAAGAAAACACAATAATAACTCTTATAATTTAATATCAAATAATTTTTTAATATAGATAATATTTTTAAAAATAATATTATAATATTGATATTTTATAATATTTACATATATATATATATATATATACCATAATATTTTACTATAAAAAATTTTTTCCAACTAAACTAAGCTTCTGACAAAAAAACAAAATTTTTAAAAATTTGTGTATTGATTCTTCTAAAAATTGACAAACATAATAATTTGACACCACAACGAAACAAAATTTAAAAAATTTGCAGTAAATTCTAACCACAAAAACAATTAAAATAAAAGCTGTTTAACAAAAAAAGACAACGAATCGAAAAGAAAACTGAAAAACTAAACATAACAAAAATGAAACCTTTGAAAAGAAACTGAAAATGTGTAAAAATCCTCTATATTTTTACACATTTTAAAATATATGAAGGTTTAATTTTTTGTTAAAAGTTCTTAGTTTTTGATTTTATTCGCCTTTTGGTTTTTCTTTCTTACAGTTTTTTATGGCAAAATCTACTACATATTTTTAGATTTTTGTTACGTTATAGTATCATTAGATTGATTTACAATTTATGTGTCAATTTTAGCAGAATCGATTCACAGCTCAAAACTTTAATCAATCATTTTTTATATTTTTACTCTTAAGAGTAATTTTTTGTCAAATATGCTAACAAATTTGAAGAATATAATAAAACTGTTGAAATCGGACTTTTCTGTAAAAATGTATGCGTGGTAGTATCGATTCACAGCTGAAAGTTTTGTGGGTGAACAATCAATCATTCTTTGTTTTCTTGCCCTTAAAAACATTTTTTTTGTCAAATTTAAAGGGCACTAACTTTGGAGAATACCTTATTTAATTAAAAAGGTTTGTTAAAATCGGGCCTTTCTGTGAAAAATTATAGTCAAATTGAGTAAAATCGGTTGAAAAAAACTTAAACTAAAAGAATATATTTCACGAAAACTGCAAAAAGTTCGATAAAAGTTCTGGAAAAATCTAACAACAAAAGCTAATTTGGGATAATTCTAAAAAAGGATCGATTAGCTAAAAATAAAGTTTTGTTGTTTCTGTATGTGTGCCATTATTGATACTTATTAGATAAATGCTCAAGTTGATGGCAAATTGATGACAAAAGGGAAGTTAGAGTTTCTAATAATACGGTAATTTAAGAGGAAATTGTTTCCTATTGCTCTTGTTTGAGGTAATTGAGGATAAATGGGTGATTGTTTAGTATAAGATGATACAAAAATATCGCCTGACATTTGTACTAAAAATGTTCGATAATTGGAATAATTGAATGAGAGGGTGAATGGACGATGGGGGAGTGATAGGTAAGGGTTTAAAAGTGATTCGTAGCATAGTGTAGAAACGAAATGGGTAGGTTCAGGTCGCCGTGGATATGCAATCGATAATATAGCTTTTGCTGCCACCACCACGATATACCGCCGCCGCCGCTGCTGTTCTTATCCTATCTTAAACGATACCGAATGCTCTGTTTAACTTTGAACGGAATTTAGTTCATGTATTTGGGGACGGAGTTGGGGGTTGATCGTTTATGTTTTAAGATAAAAATAAGTTGAGTATAGAATGGTTTTTTGATTGATAAAGACAATATTGAGAAAACGGTGGAGAAGTTTGGGGAGTTAACGTGTGGTGCCGCGGCGCACCCGGAGTCCGGATCGGTACGGGAAGACGGAAAGTGTCAGTTTGAGTTCGCTGATCGGCGCCACGCCTCAGGCCTCACCATCATCGGCGCTCCCCGGTTGTCGGCAAGTACTCGAAAGTGGTGAGAAAGAGAACTTTGACCGAAAAAACTATGAGAATTGTAGAAAAATGATGGATCTGAAAGGAAAAAACGTTGCTTTTGAGTTGCCGTTGCTGTACTCGCTGTTGTAGCTGTTGGTGAACTGGACGGATACGGGACTGTTGGTGGCTGTTGAAGGGTGGTCATGGATCGCAACCGTAGAGTCCGGGGAGCGCACGGAGCGCGTATTTCAGCGCTGTTCGGTAGAGGTCGCAGGAATGGCGATCGTTGTGCGCGTGTTATTTAGACGCCAACGCCATCGCAATCGCAAGTTCTCACATTATCATTGGAGCATTGGAGTTGGATTCGCTGTATACTTACGCGCTGTATTCGCTGTCGCTACGATCATCGACATCGAACCGAACGAGAACAGACAGCGCCAGCGCCCCTAACGGCGTTATTCCGCGAGTTATCACTACGAGTTCGGACCGTTCATGTCCACCGGCCAGAGCGGCTCGGAGTGGTGCGAGCGAATTGAGTTTGAGTGTGTGTCGTAGTGCCTGGGTGCGTTTTAGGGCGCCCAGATCCTCTAATCATACATTAATCGGGCGACAAATGTTAACTTGACCGTCACTACGGAACATCTGACGGACTGGACTGTGACAAGGGCTCGGGGCGACCGCTACCGCAGCCGGGAGATATTGGACCAAGGCAGAAAGTAAGTGATTTCTATGATTGTTGGCTACAACATGTTGGATCTGTGACTTGATATTGGACAACTTATTGACTGATTGAGTTATTGAGTAGTTGAGTTAAGCATGGTGAGCACACTTCTTGTATTCTTTTGGTGCCGTCGCCGGCTAGGGCGCCAGGCGTCTATTCTATTGGATATAGGTCAAACGGCCTCTTAACGGTGGGATGGGCTGTGGGGTTGGCCTTAAGAGCGTAGAAGGAGCGCAGCTTCGTGGTACCGTGCTCTTCTCGTGTCAGCACTCATGTAGGGCGCGAGCCGATTACGATTATCGTGACGTCATTCGCAACTGCCCAGCCGATACATACCAGTGCAAACTGGTATCGTGCGTATCGAGGTGCTGACCTTTTGACTTAAGTTCTTTAAAGTTTAAATCAACCTTTAGCACCTCACTATTGTATCTAAATCTATTAAACATCTATTTATTTTTTGTACATGTTTTTATTTCATCTTGCTTTCCGTGCATGACCTAGTTGTTTACAATTATTATTACTTTATTTGTTGTTAATTTTATTTTCAGTTACCGCATACCTAATATTGTGAGTAGAGCGAAATCGATCGGCAGCGCCGACGGAGTGGCGGTAGTAGTGTGAAGCGGTCTTCATGACGTCATTTATCCATGAGATTCCTGACTAGCATGCATTATAAATAACCTCAATACCTCCTTTAATATCTAAAAGCCGAAAGGCAGTTTTAACCGTAGCCGTTTACCGGCCGGGGTCATATTAGCATGCAGGTGTGTGTCTCGTTTTATCATTCCTCGAGCACCACCCTAAAATCCAACAGAACTCGATAACGCCGCCAAACACTCGATAAAAATTATCCAAACATTGTCGTATAATAATTAACAGGGAGACCAGTAATTGGAAAGCTGACCGTTTACATTTTTTTTTTTTTTTGAGTCAAACCAACCGGATCCACGCATTCAGCGATAAAAGTTTGACGTTTTGTGGCTTCCTGCATTTAGACTCATGCCCGGTTATAATCACCGGAATTACGCTTTGATAATAAAAATTGTAATAACAGCGCGTTTCGATTAGATCGTCCTTGCGCCGGTTCTGTTCATCTCAAGTCCCAGATATATACAAAATTAACTGAAGCTCAATCAGTAGTAGAGTACGTCACGGGGCACTGTATTTTGGCGTGTTGTCTGCTAATTCCATTGCGCGCAGTCTGATGAGAGCTGCTAATTCAAATCGAGATGTGCTCGACGACATTTCCCGCGACAATAGCGTCGTCGGCGTCGTGAAAACCCTTGCCGAAGTTTAGTTTCGGCCGGTGTGTTGGTTGCGTGTCTCGTGTGTTCCTGGGTTCCTACACGCCTTATGCCGACCTAGAAACCTACCCACGCGCCTCTTCTTTTATATTTTCTACCTATTTGCTAACTATCTCAAAAATCCAAGTGTCAAATGTGTTTGGAAACTTCACTCCCTTGACTTGTTTTGTCTTGTCTCGACTTCATCAGTCTTGACTCAAGGTGATGTACCACATACCCCCTTAGTGTAAACAAAAAAATGACAACATAAATACTAATTTTTCCATCTCAATTCCAATCTACCTAACTAAAACTATAACTACCTACCTACAATCCCTAAAATAACAATGACTAACACCGCTCAACCAACTTCCATTATTCTAATTGTTTATAATAAAACATTTATTATTCTTTCCTCTTACATATACCTGCCACATCTATGAAATTACCCAGAACACTTAACTTCAAGGTTCTCTTTAATTGTGACATCATTAATCTACCCCTCTATAGATTTTTTTCCTTTCTATCCTCATACTCTAGTTCCACTCCACTTCTACCAAATGTGTTGCTATGTTTATTTTTAAAATACTAAAATAATATACTGTCATTACTAGCACTGCAGATTATTAAAAATACAATTAAAGTCTAAAAATACTTCAAATTCGCCAATTAACAACTCAAATGCAACAAATACCAAAACAACATTCACGTGATTGTTAACAAATCTTCGATTTTTTTTGCCATTTTGCCAATTTTCTCGATTCCGTGTCTCGGCGACATTCATTTCTAGACTGAGAACAATTCCGGGAATTTTATCATTGTCACGGAATTTCGTTGAAATCTATGACTTCATCAAAAATTCTTGAAAGCTTATATTTAATTATCTGAATTTCGTTAAAGCTCGTTGCGGCGTCAAGGTTAAATTTTTGCAATTTTTTGGCACTATTTTAATTTAGTGGATTTTTTCCTACACTTTAAAGTGTTTGGAAAATATACGTTTGGCTAATTATAAAGGTAAATGTTTAGATAAATAATCGAATTATGCAATATTTGTTACCATGTGAAAGGTTTTTACACTTTTTACTATTAATTGATTTACTATCGGGCGATCGAATTCGATTTTTAGCCGATTCAGCCTTGACTTTAAATCCGTATATCGAACTCATCCAGAAGAGCAAAGCAAGAACTACCTACCTTCAATATTCATTAATCATGTAACAGAGCAAGCTAAAAAAAAATTTATTTTAATAAAAAAACGCATCATTAGAGTAATAAATACGTATATAGGGACATAAAAATGTGCAAATTTCGTTATCTAATGTCAAAAAAGCTAAAAATCACACTTCATCTCCTGACCCCATTATCAGATCAGATACCAAATTATAGTACATATTATCCCGAGCTACATATACGTACAATGTTTTATTTCGATACGGCAATTAGGAGTAGTATAGGTTCAAATTGATTTCCAGGATTCTATTACATTGTTAGTTACAAATGAACCTAATATTAGGGGTATAAAAAAGAAATGATTTGGGGTGTGGAATCCTATAATTCGAACATATCCTATTATTTTTAGATTGTAGGAATTACATGTAGAATTCCAATTAACGGAAAAACTCGCATTGTTCGAGCTATTTGATTCGAAATTTCAGTATTTGGGTCAAAGATAGACGTTCCGTATTTATAAAAAAATTTATACACTATCAAGGGAATTTTTTTTTAATTTTCAAATAATAATGTTTATTAAAGAGTATAAAATTTTGTACATGAATATATTTATTAAGGAAAAATTCCATGCACTTTTTTTTTTGCACGAGAGAAGTTTTCACTTCTATCGTATAGTCTCATAAGCACACATCAATTTTTTACGGATAGACACCGTTTATTTCTGTTATTAATCCAAAAAGATTAAATTAATAATTATTTACAATTATCTATATTAGTTAAAAAGATTAAAAAATAAAATAGTTGAATATTTTTCCGTCTTCGCACTTGGGCTAATACTGTACCTCTCGTTTCTCAAAAGTAATTATATACTAAACTTCTAGTTTTTGTACCCGGCTGCACTTCTAGTTTTGTGCACTAAACTGTACTTTTAGTTCAATAAGTAAATTATTAATAGATTCACTATACTTCTAGTTTTATCGAAAAACTCAATTATTCTACACTTTGCAATAAAGTTACCATTGAACTTCTCAATTGTTTTTCTAGACTTATAGTAGTAGTCTAATATAATATTGGCATTGTATTGATTTTTAAAATCAGCAAAACCACTGTGCCTTCGAGACAGAATAATAATAAACTATATTGTCTTAAAACTCCAGAACAAATCTATAGACAAAGCAATAGTAAGTTTCACAATTAAAAAAAAATTAAAAATGGCCTACAATATGTTGTAGGACCAGTTGTATAATAATTTTGATCATAGGTTGTTTTTTAGATAGATTTTTAGGTAGATTTTTTATAAGTTATATTTTGCCATTACAGGTAGAGGAGGGCATATGTAATATGACTTATTGGTCTATTGTGCTCTCCTTCTTTAAGCTGTTTGAAGTGTATATCAGCTTATAGCTCTCTGCACAATTCCAAAGCTGTAATAAATTTCACTACCTAGAATAGCTTTAGGGATGTTATGTATGAATTGGATAGGTCGAGTCTTATAAGGCGCCAATGGCTGGAAAAATTGTTTGTGAGAACGCAAAGTCTATTTTTATTAAAATTCTAGTAAACTTTTGAGCTTGCATAGTTGCAAGAAATTTCTTAGAACGTTTTAATGCAAAAAGATTCAGCCAAAGCTTTAATCTATCGGTTTTTTTTTTATTTTTAATTTTTTTTATAGATGTGCTTTTCTAAGCTACAATTTTACGAAAAAAGTCTGAGCACTTTGTCATGCTAGTTTATTAGCGTTCTTGTTTTTCTCAATTCTGTGGTCCCAAAACTCAAACGCTTAAGAAGATTTCACTCGAGATCAGCTCGTAAATCTCTGTTGCACTTGAGCCAAATTTATTGCCCATTATTCAAATTGGTAAATACCAATGTGTATATAACATTTTTAAAAGAGTATAAAAAAAAATAAGAAAAATTGATTTAATTTTGTAAAACTAGAACTAGTACCTTAAAACAAAAATTGATTGTCAAGTTGAAGTAAAGGAGTCAACAAGGGCTGGGAATATATCTAAAAAATGTGTTTGTTACACATTAAATCAATATAGACATGAGAAAACTGTCTTCCGTTCTCTGCCATGTTTGCTTACTTTATATGAAAAAGTTGGATTCTAAAAGCTTAATCTGGAAGTTTTGGCGCTGATTAATTATTGGAGATAATATTTAGATTTTATAGTCAGAATAAAAGACCGCCGAAAGGAAATTGGGACCGGTTCGGTTTTTTTTTTGACTAAACACAAATTCATCTTATCGATTAGATTAAAATGGAAAAACTGCAAACAATTTTCATACATTGCAGTTTATGGTCGGAAAATTCCAAACCACTTTCGCATTTTATTCGTTTTTTTATTATCGCAGTTTTTCATTTTACTCTTGTTATCTGGTTTTTTATAAAAGATTTTTTAGTGAAATTGTTTTCTATTTTTATTTTATCTGTTACGAGTTTTTTTGTTGTTTTTAGATATTTATTTGTAGACTTTGATATTGCGATTGCGAACCTAATTGAGCGTATTAAAAGATTTTTTTTCAATGGCGTACAATCATTAATAAAAGTGTTTGCTTAATTTATCTCTTTCTGTCTCAATCCCAATGCTACGTCATTTGTACTGACTACAATAGAATGTTTGGTTACATTTGCAGGAAATTGTGGTATGTTTATGGAATCTTAAATTTTTTTATGCTTTGAAAATTTTATGGTTTTTTTCATTTGTCATTGGTTTCCTGTTTGTCTTTTTGTTATCAATATTCTGAATATTTCTTATCTAACATGAAGCTAATAGAAGTAGTCTATGGAATTTTGTAGAATTTGTTAAAAGGAAGAATCTAACTGCTAAAAAACTTTCTGATTATATAAGGTTTAGTGCTGAAATCGGTCTATAATGACAGTATTAGTCCTCCATATTGGTTCAATGAGGTTAAACTTATGAAAATAAGGCTTATGACATAATTATGATTTATGACAGCTTTATTTAATTTGATAAAAAACAAACATAAATCCCGGTATGTATTATAACTACTATAAATTATAAAGGTCTTATTGTGTATAAAAAAACTTTGAGATTTAACAGAGCACACAGAAAATTGTGAGGTCATTTGATGAAATTTAAGATAGGAAACTTGAAAAAAATGGGTGACTAATTATAATAACAAATTTTTTGATTCTCTGAGGGTATGTAAATAAATGCCAAAACATGACGCTGGCAATAAATAAAACAGACCATTTAAATTTAAATGTGGTCATTGTATAATGGGTGGGTTCAAAAATAGTTCTTTTTTCGTTTTGATATTGGCAGTTTTGTTTTTAAATGTTGGTAGTTTGGTGCTTTCCTGTCGTTGACTGACTGTTGAATATGCCATCATAACATAATGGTCTTGAATAATAATTATTTGTGTAACGTGTGAAAATTCGCCGCAAAAAGCTTTCTAGTTTTAATTAATGACAGTTTAATTAATTAAAATTGTAAAAGTTAGTTACATATTGTCTTAAATTCTTTAAGTTAAATTAGTTCCCGTGAATTCAATTCGGAATTCTATAAATATAAGATTTTTAGGTTATGTACAAATCCTATTTAACTCTCTTGAATTTCTTGATCAAAAGTGTTTATTTATAATAATCGGGAATATTTAGACATTTTTATGTTGTGATGGATTGTGAATTATTTCTTTCCGGTTAATAATATTGACTTTGGGTTTTTTTTATCGTATTAGTCTAGGGTGAGGCTACTTTTTTTCTTATTGGAATAAAACAATTGAATCTTGTTGACTTAAAAGAAACAGTTGAATTGCATATTGATTGTAAGGTTATGTTGTAATGAGCTGGGGGGCTGTTTGTTGATGTTTTCATTTGGAAGTGCTTATTTGTAATTTTTGCTCATTTATTAATAGATCTAGCTGTGAGAAATGGCTACGATAGACGGCCGTCCCGCGCAATATGGAATTACCCTGAAGCAGTTACGCGACCTCATGGAACATCGAGGTCGCGAAGGAGTTAATAGAGTACAAGAATTTGGAGGAGTACAGGATATTTGTAAGAAACTATACACATCGCCCAGTGAAGGTAAGATTTTTTGCTTTTTTTCGTCAAGTATGGCCATAAGATTGATTCCACTTGTTGAAAATGTATGTTTTTATTGAATAAATTAGGTGTTTTTTCTTTCAGAAGTCTTGTTATGACGCTCAATAAATGTTATTCTAACAGAGCAACAAAAATAATAAACACTACTAAAGCACATCATACAGATTGCAACATTAACTAGAAAAAACTGATTTATTGCAAAAACTTCTAACATACTTTTCGTCTGTTACTAAACACTCATAAAAGTGTCTTTGAAAATACTCTTAGTTGATAAATAATCCACAAAAACTTGATTGAAGTAAAGCCCATGCTAAAAGACCGACACTTATGCTTTCATCACATTTCCTAATTTCTATGACATTTGAAATAGTCTAAAGATAAATATTCCAATATGTTGCAATTAGCAATTCGAATGATAGATTAAATCAGAATCTATAATAAAATCGACTCCAATCAATTCTTATTGCTTTTGGCGATTTTATCCCTATTTTTAACTGTTAACTTTAAATTTATGTTTATCAGATTTCAGTAATAAACGCAACATGGTTTGCATTAAATCACATTTAGTTATAGACTACGTTTACTTTCGATCAACGAAAGGTTCAGGGTGCAAGGTTACCAAAATAATTACTTTGCCAAAACCGTCTTATATCAGCGATTTTACTGAATCACACTACGTTTATTATTACAAGTCTTTGGAAAGTACATGAAGTTTGGGACGTCTTTTCGTATTAATAGAAAACAATGGGAAGAATATTTCAACCTTTTAAGTCTTATCTTTCACGTTCGTGTTGCAATTAATCTCCTGGACCTTTCAAGTTTTTGGACCATCCACCATTTAGGATTTAAAAATGATGGAAATGTCATGTTATAAGGCCACAGCGAAGTTTGACGTTTGCAAAGAAGAAAAGAAGACAGAAAAGCATCCGGGCAATTGTGACTTCCGATCACAGTTACGTCTATTGAACAAGGCAGTGCCAAACATATCAATGTGGGTGGCATCTACAGTTTACAAGTTTGGCATTTCAAAGAAGTTATAAACTTTTTCTGCAGAATTTAACCCGTTACCAAAAAGGTTCAAACATTTTTTTTTTCTAAAAATGTTGAAATCGTATAATGTTCTATAGTTGTAAATAAATTGTATTAGGCAAAGTGTAAATAAAGCATAAATAAATTGTATTACAAAGTTGTTTTTTTTAACATTGAATAACTGACGTTACACTGCGAGTGAGGTACAGCTAATTAAGCTAGTAATCACTATTCAGGAACGATTCATACGTCAACTAAAAAAAAATCTTCTTTCTTATCTTTATGTCGGTTGCATCAGATTCGTGTCATTTTGGGCATTGTTTGGGGAAGTGACTGGCGCAAAAAATCACATTTTAAATTGAACAAAGCTAAAAACAAAACTTTAAATAAGTCAAAAATTTCCATCTTCCAATGCTGAAAGTAGAAAAAAATTAAAGTGGGAGGAAAACATTTTATAAAAATAAAATGAAATATTACTGAAAAGACGAGAAAAGCATTCAAATTCTGATGATTTAATTTGAAGGAATTTTCAAAACTTGTAGACTATTGAAAAAGCTGGAAGATTGAATGAGAAAGAAAAACAGCTATAACAATATTAAGAAAATATTGAAAATGTCTAAAAGATTTGAAAATCTTGAAAGAACTATTGAATAAATTAAAAATACATTTGGCTTGAAGCCACTGATTCAGTCGTAACTATGTGTCTAGACCATTTTCTGGCGTAATATTTTCTCATTTCTCAGGATCACTAATTCAGAACGGGTCTCAATTTCAGTAAATTAGATTTTTTATTGGTTTTGCTCAGTAGAAATTGATAGTTTGACAGATATACAAGAGTATTTCATAATATCAGCTTTATGTAAGAGTAAAAAAAAAATATGATAGCAAAAAACACAGCTACATTACTTTTTAACCTTTGAACGGAAGACTTTTTAGAACATTTGCAATTTGAAGTATTAAAGTTATCAATATTAATATAATTATTATTCGACAAGCTGAGGTTTAGGATAATAAAAAATTTTTTTTTATTATGCTTGAATTTTTTTTAAGTATATGACATTTTTTGTTTCCTTCTTTCTTGTTCTTTCTTCAGTGATAGGTTTGCTGCGTTTTTATAAATTTAAAAGAGAATCGGAAGAGAAACTAGCAAACGGATTGTGGAATCGAGATATTTTATAAATAATATATGAAAATTAGATTTGGTGGAAGCCATAAGCGACTTGGGAAGGTAAAGCGGGAATCTAGCTGAAAGCGATGACCTGCATTTGACTTGTATTGATTTTGAGAGCAATTCAAAATGGAAAGTGGCAGATGATTTGCGGAATTAATCTAATTGAAGACTGCAATCATGAAGCTTATAATACGAATAATTGTGTACAATTTACATAAACTAAAAATAGCGGTATTTTTTTCTTAAAAATGTTTTTTATTGATATTTTAGACAGATTTAAAATTATTTTACGATATATTATAAAATAAATCTGACGCTATTTTGTTGATCCCTTTAAGACCCAACTACCAAAATATTAAAGCTTAAAGAAAAAGATGACACAAAGTCATTCTCACCTAGATAAGCTCAATTTTCTCAAATAATTAATACGAGCGATAATTAAATCTAAATAATTTAATAGTGTATATGTCAAAACCTGTTAAATAATTCAATTATCTATGTGTTAAAGGTTCGTTGCAAAATATACTGCCTGACATAGATAATAGCAATTTAGCAATTGACGAGACGTTTTAAGCAATGCTGCAGCTGTTTTTGTTTTGAAAACAGATTTTTAGCAGACCTTTTATAGACATATAGTTCCAAGTTCGTATTAAACAACCACAAATTGGGCTAACTTTTAGTTTTATGTTTAAACGTCTACACTTTTTACATAAGTAGGAAGCTATTCTTTTGTATTTTACTTTATAATGGGTATAGGTAATAATAAAAAAGTTGTGAAAATATCATGTGATGATGCCATGGCTTGCTTTGATAATTCTCACAATTTACATTTATCTTTATAAAACTTGTGAAGTAATATTATTAAATCAGTGTCAATTGTGTGTAACTCTCAAACCCACTGTCTTAGAAAGGTTACCTAAGCGTTTATGGTAACTACAAAAAAAGGCATTGTTTTTGTGGCCTAGTTTTGTTTTTATTCATTTTAAAAGATTCATCAAAATATATTTAATACAAAACGACGCTAAAGTCACAATTCTATGCGATCTTGGGGAGGCAAACTTGTATGTATTTGTTTAGTTCTGTTGGCCAAATGGGTCAATATCAAAATAATCGGAAAAAATTTGGAGTTTAGACAAAGTTTGAAAGAACTTGACCTAATGCTAAATGTTAGATAAAGCTATTCGAAACTGATAATAATATTTTAGCGTCATATATGTTAAGCTTGCTTTTGGATTGAAGTATATTGTGACAAAATTTTAATCTGCAACGATTTAGGAGAAAATTTATTAACGTGAAGTAGAGAACCAGTTTAGGATCTGCTTGCAACATCTAAATTTTGCATCTGAAAATAGTGGAAAAATCTCGCTCTTCTACCTATCAGAGCAGGTCAAATGGCATTTTGTCAAATTTAATAATAGTTGAAAAACAAGGTGAACATCAACTTTTGACACTTGAGGAAGTTTTGTAATCACGAGTTTATATATAGGAAAGAATAGATTTTTTATATTGTAGACATTTTCTTGTTTATTAAATCTTAAAATGCATAAAACACTAGTTTCCATACTTATTTCAAGTTATTCAGCAAATTTGTTCTCTAAAAATAGTGCTTTATTTTTGTTCCCCAACAACAGACGTTTTATTAAATTAAGCAACAGCTGAAAAATATTGTATAGTATTAGTGTGTGCTATAGGAAACTATTATTGGCCTCTGTTGATAATGCATTTTCCTCTCGCTTATGTATTGGGTTTGGCGTTAACAATAATGGATACTTCGGCGTTGACACATTTACATACTTCATGTAAATTTAAGCTGATTCGTTTCTAACATTGTTAGTCTGGTGTGAGTTTACTTCATCTGTCCTATACGAGGCGTGGACATTTAGTTGAAAAAATTGATGCAATTTAAACATACTGCGTATTTTTGTAGTTTACATGATATTGTCAAATCGTCGAGGGATCTTCAAATGTATAACTGAGAAAAAGGGTTAATATCTAAGAACTTATTTCTTGATTTTCTCAATTAACTAATTATATAATACTTTTGCCTTAAAATTAGTTTTTTTCTATTTGTACAGAGGGAAGAAGAAAAATGGCAGTATTGGAGGCGGTTTTACAGAAGAAGACTAGCAAAAAATAATTTTAATTTAACTTGATAACTTGATAAAATAAGCATCTGATACAAGTTACGTCTCAGATATTTTAAAATGCAAAAAGACGGTTAAATCAGCAAAGTAATAATAATTGTATGCTATCTACGCCAACTTTTTTAAATAAAAAATGAGGTTTTGCTGCAAGGTTAACATGGTTTTGTTTATAATTGTCTCACGTATAATATTATATTTTTATAGTGCTTTATTTATGTAAGCTTTATACGATCTAATAGAACAAAAAGCGATTTGCTTATCTTCGTAACCATTTCCATTTTATTCTCCTAAATTTGTTTTTTACGTCACTATGTTTTAAATTAAATTGTGATAAATTTGAGACGGAGATAACGTTCACTGTTGCATGGTAGTAAAGGATAAAAATATTTACTATTATAATGTAAAAGCATGCTATTTTTAGCAGAAAATCGACTAAAGGTGTATATTTATATTAATTAAACGCAGAATTTGTTGTTTTTGCTGTTCACATTAGAATAATATTAAAAACAAAGCTTTGTTGCAATGATGCTGAACATTTTTAACATGTTATAATCTTTGGCCATACTTGGAAATTGTTTATACAAGGCTAAAGCATTCTGCGGTTTTTTAATAGCTAGACTATCATTTAATGTCATTATTAAATTTTGCTAATTAAAAGGATGTTTTCTTCAATGATTAGTAAGAAAACGCTAAATTTATTATGATTTGGTTGTTTAAGCATTTCAAGCATTTGAATATCTATTGATAACATTGGTAGTCTATGCTATATGACAGGAATTAGATTAAAAAAAAATCAAGAAGTTAGCTTTGTGTAGATAATTACTGATCAAACACCAAACCCAGAAGGGGTGCGGCTTTTTACCCTTATTTACTTTTTATGCGTCATTTAGGTCTCAGCGGGTCAAATGTGGACCTCGAGCATAGAAGAGAAACATTCGGATCAAACTCAATTCCTCCCAAACCTCCAAAAACTTTTCTTCAATTAGTATGGGAAGCTTTGCAAGACATTACTCTTATTATTCTGGAAATAGCAGCTATCGTGTCTTTAGGTCTTTCTTTCTATCAGCCGGCACAAAGTGACACCCAAGTCCGTAAGTGTGACAATTTAGCAATGTTATTTTTTTCTTTTTGTGGCAACGCAAAATAACATAAATACTCTTGTATGACAGACATAAAGCCTACATTTGTTTACAAAGACATAAATTTAATTAAAACCGGGCTCAAATTTTATGAGTTCAGGATAATTCAATTCTAGGTCGAGTGTGTGTACCTAGCATCAATGAGCTCTTTTAATAATTCACAATAACACGCAAATATTATATTTATCGATAAAGAAATTAGTCTTCGTTCGTGCCACATAGGTGGTAAAAGCAAAACATTTTTATTAGTTTTTTTTGTCAAGCCTATTTAAACAACAAATTATGTCATTTGATTAATCTATAATTTGGAAGCGTGTTGACGTTTTAAAGTTTTTCTGCGTTTTTACACTCTAGGGAATTGTACATTTTGTTATGAATATTTAATGAACGACAACATGATAAATGTTTGGGCCATGTGTGTCTCAAAAATAATTAATATCGGTTTGGTTATTAACAGCAAAATGCATGCCTATTTCGAGTTTAATTCTTTTTCAACAGTGATAGTAATTGTTAAGATCACTTATTACAAGCTTTTTAAAGATGACATAAATATTGATATAACTATCCTTTATTTTTAACGATTATGTATGACGTAGTCACCTATCAACTGATATATTACTTCTTGTCAAAACATAAATTAGGGTCACAGTTTATTTACAATCTATATAACGTTTTGTTGGTTGTAAACATGATTTACCTGTTTTTTTTTGTCAAATTAATCGATTAGAGGCGCATATCACTTTCAATTGTTTTTACAGTCAAGGCTGCGATTATATGTTACATATTATATGTTATTGTTTTGTTTTTTTGGGAAAAAAATTAGTAGATTTATTGATGATTTTTGATCTCTGTATCATAGGCTTTTCTAAAATCAGCAAATGAGGGTCGCGTTATATCGATATTTGTTGTCTTTTTGTTTTCAAATTCGTTTAAGAGATAAAAAATTGTCACTTTGGGGGTATTTTTTCAGATTTTGATGATGATGAAACTAGTCATGGTTGGATTGAGGGTTTGGCCATTCTAATCTCCGTTATTGTAGTAGTGTTAGTAACAGCATTTAACGATTACACAAAAGAAAGACAGTTTCGAGGTCTTCAAAATCGTATTGAAGGAGAACATAAATTTGCTGTGATTCGCCAATCAGAAGTTAAACAAGTTTCTGTTAGCGATATAGTTGTAGGTGATATTTGCCAGATAAAATATGGTGATCTTTTACCAGCTGATGGTATTCTAATCCAGTCCAATGACCTAAAGGTAATGTTGATGACTTGGTTGTTCGGCTTGTGTGTTAAATATATTTTGTGTAATGTAGGTAGACGAATCTTCGCTCACGGGTGAGTCAGACCATGTTAAAAAGGGTGAACATTTTGACCCAATGGTTTTGTCTGGCACCCACGTGATGGAAGGTTCGGGCAAAATGTTGGTGACGGCTGTTGGTGTCAATTCCCAGGCAGGTATCATCTTCACCCTTCTTGGCGCCGCCGTCGACGAGCAAGAGGCCGAAATTAAGAAGATGAAAAAAGGTAAATTAATTAGAAGATCGCAGCATGTTGCTGTACTGTTTGGTTTTTGTACCCTATCTACTGCCTAACTTTACCAGAATCAATGGAAAAATAAACCTTCATAAAAATTTTACATTGCACGCTCGATATGTGGGAGACGTGAAATTTGGTTGTAACGATGCCAAAATTTACGTACGACATAAATAAACACATTTTTCAAACAATTCTCTGAAAATGTGTTCGTTCATACAACTTGATTCTGGTCAAGCAAAATTAGGCAGCGCATTAAAATATCAATGTCACTATTACTGTTAGTGCACACCCTTTTAAATGTTTTAATAATAGTTTCCGTCTTCACAGTGTATTGCAGATGGATACAAAACCTAACTTGTCGTATCAGTATAAATTTTATTTTTTAATAGCTCCTCCCTCACCCTATACCGTTAGTTTCCTAAAATTTGATAGTGCAACATTTAGTAATCGACCCATTTAAGACCATGAATATTTTACGATTTTAAATTTTCAAAGGCTCTTGAGAAACAATGTTAGCGAACGGAAATTTACATCATTATGTAACTGCATTTTTCAGTTTTATTATTGTATATGTGACATTTCTGACAAATCTTTAAATAAATTGAATTGACACTAATTTCCATATGAAACCAAAATGCAGTTATGAAAATACTATAAAATTTGACGCTTGAACAAAATTTAACTTGTCTATTTATTTTTCCACCTCTCACAAAATTCACACGTTCAAATTTGGCTGCTAAATTTAGTTCTAATTTGCAGTTTGTAGGAGAAAATAATGAGTAATTGACAATTTGCAATTTAGCGAATTACCTGTGATCTCATTTTCTGACTCAGTTTTTAAATGCCAGACAAGCTAAAATGGATTATTGTTAGATATAGGGTAAATTCAGAGAATAATAACCTTGTTTTAAAATGGTGCTAATTAGCAATTAAATTGTAAATTAATAATAGCAGTCTGCATTAATTCATGTGTTATGGATGGCAATTTATGTATATTTAAGCAAAACACATTATTAGTTTGATAAAATTAGATAATATTTATTATGTTAACATGGTACAAACATACTGTGATTAAACTATGACAACCGCAGGCGTTTAGTTGAAGGAAACATGTGAATAATATATTGAAAAACCGTTGAATAAAGTTTTTTATTAATTGAGCAAGAAACTCAAACAAAAGCAGACGAATAATTTTAGAAGAGAAAACCGGATCAATAAAAAGCGAGGACTATATGACATTTTATTCTGCTTAAGCAAAATTTTTTTTCTATATAATTAAAATCATTGACAAAAAGTTATAATTTATTAAAAAACAGGAAAGGTGTTGGTGACTTATATATAACTATTGAGTTTATTTGTATTTTGAGAAAAAGTACTTTATAAATTGGAATGATTTGTCGGGAACACATTTGGAGACAATAATTATTAGAGCGGTCGGCAAATTACTACGGTATCAAATGACTCGAAGAATAATTATAGCATTAGACAGAGCAAAAAAAAAGGAAGTATGCATGTGATACCTACTATTTTTTTCTTTATACGATAGAGAGGAAAATTTTTTAATTTATTTTACATTTTTAATAGTTGTGAGTGAGATATTGCAAGCTTTTACCCATGGTGTTTGCTTGTGTAGGAATAGTTCAAACTTTCACAACAGATTAAATGGCTTGACTTGATGACGTAGTCAACTTTGCGATTTTTATTTTTGATAATTACCGCTATTATAGCATTCAATATCATAATCAATGTGTTTTGGTAATTAAAAATGAATTATATTTAACTGATGGGACTACAAGGAGCCATGCATGTCTTGCGGTGCTCACTTTTATTGATTAGAAGACATTTTATTATGTATTGAGTGTTGTATTAATAGTTGTGAAAAAATGTACTATTTGCTTTTCTTCTATTTGCATATAGAATTTTTTAGACCACAGAATGTATTATTATTCAAAATAAACCAAAAATTAAAAAGTAAATAAACAATAGTGATTTTGTAGTTACAAAATAAGGAGGTATTTTATATAATAGATATTATTAGTGTACAATACACCAGAATGGCGCTTTTATTGTATATTTGATGTCGATGTTAATTTTCAAAATGGTTGCATGCTTTGAGTAAGGGTGATTTTTTATTTTTGGTTTTGATTTTTTTTTGTAATGGGAATAAATGGGTTACATATTAGTTGCTCTATCAAGTTGAATTTTTTACCCATGTCAGGACTTTGGGAGTGTTTTTTGAGATTGCTAATGTTCTCCTTTTGCATGTGTTTTTGTACAGAAGCTAAAAAGCAGCGGAAGAAGAAAAGTCTAACAGGTGAATAAATTTTTTCTATTATCTTTTGATTTAAATATTAAATATAAAACGTGTAATCTGTTGTGATAACTAAGAGAAAGTTTTTCTAACCATTTTACTTTAAAATAAATATTTTAAATAACAACAAAATCTCGCATGTTTTGTGAAGGTTGTTAGTATTTCTTTTAATTGAATTATTGGTGTTGTATTTGGTGTATTTGTTATTTTATAAAATTTAAATTTAGGTGGTGATGAGGAAAATGTAACTGGCAACAGTCATATGAACTCTCCTGCTCCAGTACCAAATAAACATATGGAAAGTGATGAATCAAAAGAAAATCACGTAGCATCAGCACCGGCAGCGCCAGAAAGTCATAAAAAAGAAAAATCAGTGCTTCAAGCGAAATTAACGAAACTTGCTATTCAAATCGGTTATGCTGGCTCCACAATAGCTGTTCTTACTGTTATCATTTTAGTTATTCAATTTTGCATTAAAACATTTGTTATTGATGGAAAGCCTTGGGAGAAAAAATATGCCAGTAACTTGGTGCGTCATCTTATTATTGGTGTGACGGTACTTGTCGTCGCCGTACCAGAAGGCTTACCTCTTGCAGTCACGCTTTCATTAGCTTATAGTGTCAAAGTAAGGTTAATCCAAACTATCACATTATAAGTGTACGGCAATTATTATTTTTCTAGAAAATGATGAAAGATAACAATTTAGTGCGGCATTTAGATGCATGCGAAACTATGGGCAACGCAACTGCTATATGTTCAGATAAAACGGGTACTTTAACTACAAATCGCATGACTGTCGTACAATCGTATATTTGTGAGCAATTATGTAAATCCATGCCGAAATTTTCCGATATTCCAGCCCATGTTGGAAATGCTATCCTACAGGGCATTTCAGTTAATTGTGCGTATACGTCAAGAGTTATGGTAAGTTTATTTACACAGCAAGTAAATATTTTTACTTGATTATACATATTTGTTTTTATATATAAAAGGCTCCCGAAGAGCCCTCGGAGTTACCGAAGCAAGTTGGGAACAAAACCGAGTGTGCATTGCTAGGATTTGCTCTCGGACTTGGCAAAAATTATCAAACAGTTCGTGATGATTATCCAGAAGAGAGCTTTGTTCGTGTTTATACGTTTAACTCTGTAAGAAAATCTATGAGCACTGTTATCCCGAGACAGGGTGGTGGATATAGATTATTCACAAAGGGTGCTTCTGAAATGATTTTAAACAAGTAAGTTTATTTATATGTTGTGAGTGGTTTTATAGTAGTTGTTTAGGTGTGCCTTCATTTACGGCCATGATGGTCGTTTAGAAAAGTTCACCAGGGATATGCAAGAACGTTTATTAAAACAAGTTATAGAACCAATGGCATGTGATGGTCTAAGGACTATTTGTATTGCTTTTCGTGACTTTGTACCGGGTAAAGCTGAAATTAATCAAGTTCACGTAGAAAACGAACCAAATTGGGAAGATGAAGATAATATTGTTAATAATTTAACTTGTCTTTGTGTTGTGGGAATTGAAGATCCTGTGCGGCCGGAAGTACCAGACGCTATTCGAAAATGTCAAAAAGCTGGTATTACTGTCAGGATGGTTACGGGTGATAATGTAAATACAGCTAGGTCTATTGCCACAAAGTGCGGTATTGTGAAACCTAACGAAGACTTCCTTATTCTTGAGGGCAAAGAATTTAATACCCGTATTAGAGACAGTACAGGAGAAGTACCTTTTTTCTTATCATTTTTGAATGTAAATACTTATCATATTATTTATTATAGGTTCAACAACACCTTTTGGATAAAGTGTGGCCTAAGCTCCGAGTACTTGCGCGATCATCTCCTACCGATAAATATACATTAGTCAAAGGTATGATTGACAGTAAAGTCACCGACAATAGGGAAGTTGTCGCCGTTACGGGTGATGGTACTAATGATGGTCCTGCCTTGAAAAAAGCTGATGTTGGGTTTGCTATGGGAATTGCGGGCACTGATGTCGCAAAAGAAGCCTCTGATATTATTTTGACAGATGATAACTTTAGCAGTATCGTTAGAGCTGTCATGTGGGGAAGAAATGTATATGACAGTATAGCGAAATTCTTGCAATTTCAACTTACGGTTAATGTGGTTGCTGTTGTTGTAGCATTTATTGGTGCCTGTGCTGTTCAAGACAGTCCTTTAAAGGTGATAGATATGAAAGACTTTTAACTAATTCTTACTAATATAATTTATAGGCTGTACAAATGTTGTGGGTTAATTTGATTATGGACACCCTAGCTTCCTTAGCTCTTGCCACAGAACTTCCTACTAATGATCTACTCTTACGGAAGCCATATGGCAGAACTAAACCCTTGATATCAAGAACCATGATGAAAAATATTCTTGGACAAGCAGTTTATCAATTAACTGTAATATTTGCACTACTTTTTGTAGGTAAGTTGATGAATATTTTTTTTCTATTATTTTATCATATTATATAATCAAACAGTGATTCACTAATTATTATTTTAGGTGATAAAGTATTAGATATACCTAATGGTCGTGGAGCCGAATTAGGGGCCGGACCCACTGAACACTTCACTGTTATTTTTAATTCATTTGTTATGATGACCCTTTTCAATGAGTTCAACGCGAGGAAAATCCACGGACAGCGCAACGTATTTGAAGGAATCTTTACTAATCCAATCTTTTACGCAATTTGGATTGGTACCTGCGTATCTCAAGTACAGTTTCTAATAATTATATTGCTTTGTAGATTCAATGTTTTGATTTCAGGTACTTATTATTGAGTACGGCAAATTGGCGTTCTCAACTCATAGTTTATCACTGGAGCAATGGCTTTGGTGCTTGTTCTTTGGTTTAGGAACGTTACTTTGGGGACAACTTGTCACTACAGTTCCCACACGCAAAATACCTAAGATTCTTTCGTAAGTGTGGCTAACTTGGTTGGCATTTTAATATTACTAGTCTGCTTGCTGAATCCAGAATCTGACGCTTATTATTTTTATAGGTTTGGCTACTAACTTACTAACTTATTTTTTTTTCATCGTTGACGTTGTGTTGTGTTTTTGTATTTTTAAGTATTTATTTCATCGTTCACGTTGTGTTTTTCATGTTTTGTACGTTTAAATAAATTTTTGTTCTTGTCGGTTTTCGTTTTATGCGTGTCAAGACGAAAATTAGCGGTTGAAGAGGCAAGATGAGATTCGTCAAGACAAAAAAAAAATAACGTAATTGAAGAAATGTCACTTAGAACCTTGAGTTAATTGCTTGGTAAGTAGATAGTAGAGATTTTAATAATTGTCTAAAGCTTTAAAGTCGAAAAAAAAACACGACACGTGATTGTCAATTTAATTGCATAATCGAATGATCAAGTAATGAGCTATTTCAATAATCAATTTCGGTTTACTATTTTTGAAATCAACAATCATTACTAATCATCCTAATATGTGATCTGTGCTAGCTCTTTCCCCTCAACTTATGTCTATTAATAATTTAAAACCTGTATTACATAAATTGCAAACTTTGTGTTGTAGAAGTTTAACGGTAGAAAGACTTTAACTCATTTATGTGCTTTTTCCACCTTTGTGTTACCTTCAGTCACTAAGTTATCATCTTGTAGGTTATTTGGAATGGTGTGTGATGAGGGACACTATAAGTGAACATCCATAAGCTATTTTTATAGAATACTAGCACAGCGTGGCTGGTTTTATATATAATTGTCATCATTTTTTGGCTGTTTATTTATTGTGTTTTTCAGAGATTAGAAAAATATATTTTGATTGTTTTTAAATTTCTTATCAAGCATAATCGTAATACACATATTAAAAAAAATGAGATTTAAGAGATACACTTTGTATTCAAAAATAACACATGACCGAGCGTTTTGATGTATCAATAATGCACGGTCTTACGTAAAGTTAATTATGTGTTTCGGTTCTCTTCAAAGACAACCTTTTAAGTGTTTGCATTCACTATTACCACCGAAGGTAAAACATGATTTACACTAATACTGAACTGATTTGGTACAGTTTTTGAGATTCGTTAACATAATCTAAATTTTTCAAAAAGAAAAACACAACTATTATTTCAAAAGTGCATGTTTAGAAAATTTTTCAGAATTTGCTTATTTTGCAAAAGGGTATTGTTTTTACTGCCTTGGCCTGAGCACGCTCTTATTTTACTGTCAGCACTTGTACGGGCTATTTTATTCATTTACAATTGTTGCAGACGAAGCTAAAACTGATTGTGGCTAGTCTCATATTACTTTATAGTAAGAATTTGTAATCTGAAGTGATATAACAACGATCATTATCTTGTTTGTGTTTATACGTAATTTTTTTTCTAACATTAGAAATTAGCAAAAACTATTATAAAAAAAGTGCTTATTTGAACAACAAACGCTTATTTACAGTATCAGCTTTTTGTTTGTTTGTTTAAAACTGTTTGTCTCAGCTAAGAATACATAGAAAGAGAGAGACATTTACTTTTTTTTTTTTTAACATGATTAGAATGCAAATTAAATCTTTTGTTAGTGATTCTAAAAGAAGCTTTATTTATGACTCAAGCAACTATGCCAGTAGTATGGTACGGTTAATTAATGACTTAAAATTTTGTAAATATGATAGGTGTTAAGGTAAGTACTTATTTAATTAATTTGATGACTGTTTTTCTTTTCTGCTTTATATTTTATTGTAGTTTTGTTTCTGTCGTGTATAATAATATTTATCGTGCTGATACCAGCAATTACGTCTTTTATTACGTCATAAGATAATCCGTATTATAGTTTTTATAACAATTCTTTTTATTATCGATAATGGAAACTAAGCTATGATAGAATTTTTTTAATTTTTACAATTATGGTGAATCCTCTGAACTGTATTTTGATTGAAGATTATTTTTTAATAAATGTTTAAATTAATTCTCTTTAATTTCTAGACTGGAAACAAAATATGGTTTATTGTGGATAAATTGTTTTTGTTTTTGAGTAAAGTTTAATTTTTTTTTACAGCTGGGGTCGTGGCCACCCTGAAGAATATACTGAAGCAATTGCGATAGGTGAAGAGAAATTCGATGTTGACTCAGATAAGAAGCCTAGAGCTGGTCAGATATTATGGATTCGTGGTTTGACTAGATTACAAACACAGGTAAGTACGAGCATTGTGTACATTGCGGTAATTGCCATGTTACCACAAGATTTTAGCACAAATGGGTAGATTCTGATTTGAAGTAAATAAGTATTCTAAAAAGGAATCTATCTCATTAATGTGTTAAGCATTATGTAAATGAGTGATTGATGAACAGAGCTCAGTCATTTAGGAATTGATAGGTAGTCAGTCAGACCACATCAGATGAGGCTTCCTTCCCTCCTATCCTCTTCCTATTCCATCTCTGTGTTAGTCTATTGATAAGCATGGTGCATTGACATCTGACAATGTGTGTGCAATTGAATTAAATGATGTGAGAGGGTGAACCTGGCCATGAGGCTCAACTTTAAATTTAGCAACACTGTCAATAATAGCACAAAATAAACATAAATAAATACAGGGTGTCTTACTTTATTATCTTCAGAGCTACAATGCCGCGATGGCGCGACACCTGAATATCATTTTGTGCTGAAACAAAATTTTAGAAGGCTTTTTAGCTTAGCATACGGTTTTTAAATTAAAAGGTCTCACCAATGCTCTATAAGCTATCATCAAATTATTAACTACAAATATGACACATGCGCACTAAGTGGTTATTGATTTATGGGAGCTTGAGCTTGATCAAGGCCAATTGTTACACAATTGATACAAATACATTATGACACAACACCTTTATTCGAGATTCAGGTGGGTAATTGTTTAACTTATTTTATGGCTTATTAATATAATTTATTTGAAGTAAAATTAACTTTAAATTAATTTGAGATATTCAGATGCCTTTGCCTGCTGTTTTTTTTTCAAATTTTGCAATATATCTAAAGTGAAATGCACACTATGACATTTTGATAGGTTTTTAGTTATCCTGTTTGTTTTTGTTTCTTTTTGCAAGATCTTTAGAATGATACCAGTGGTGCGCATTTTAATTTTGGATACCGAATAATCTAGATGTTTTTCTATTAACTTTCGGATAATTTAATCTGATCAGAAAAAAATCTTGTTCTGAGTTTTAATTGGTAGACGTTTATCGATCTGGCCGCAAAACAGTAAGTAGACTGGAGTTTTAAAGGAAACACCTTGCATGTGATTTGATTCATATTATAAATGGATAACCTATAGTTATGTGTGTGTTTTTGCATTTTTTTTTCACTAAACACTGTTTGATTTTTTTTGTGGAGCAAAAATAATATGTTGTGTTCAGTGTTGGCAATTTTGAAGTTAAAGTTAACCCAACCACATCCTTATTTTGCTGCTTTAGTTGTCAGTGTTCCTTGTAGCATAGACATAATCTGTACTTTAATATTGTTTGTTATTTATTAGGAGACAAATTGTCTTGCAAATGCGACAACCAAATTACCTAATACATCTATGTTTGAATTAATAGTATATATAGAAACATGTTTTTCTAAATAATATGGCAAGACTTGATTGGCCAACAGTGGATAAACACCCGTCCTCATCGATCAATTTAGTTTAGTTATGATTTGAACAGTTAAGAGAGTTGGTGATATTTTAAAATAGCATTTGCTTGAATTTTATTATTAACACTATTACTACTTAAAAAAATGAACTAACCCCCTTGTCCATCTTTGACTATCCAGGCATGCTTTGAAATCATTTAGCTAATAACACAGCGGTGCATAAGCATCACGTAGTTAGCAAATCCCGCGGAACACGTAGCCTAGCAATAGCGCAACTAGGATAGCAGATAGATAATTAGCAATTAGTATGTGCATGCCAAAACGTCCACGTTCGTCCGTCTTATCCGTGCTCGAGCCCCGAGTTGGCTGTGTTGTCTTCAAGGTTGCACCTTGCCCTTGCAATCTATCCACGGATTATATCACAACCCCGGTTTTGTCTGTCACTTGCTAGACTTTCACTCCTTTTACATGTTACTAACTTGATTTCTCTATTTCATACAAGCAATTCTTCAATAGCAACATATTAATTTGTTTCAGTTACATTTTGACAAAATTTAAACTCTGTTATGGGTTTTGAATAACGATAAAAACTTGTTTACGATACGCTTCAATTGGTTTATGTCTCGGTTTTTTTTTCGATTTATTTTTGGTGATAGGATTTATTATAAAAAAAATGTGTCATACACATTGAACCTATTTTCTGTTTTACTTTTGTTAAAATGTAACTGCTTGTGATTATTTGTCATAATTAAAAAAGTACTCAGTTTATGTGGATTGTTATGAATTCAGTCTTTGAAGTCCTTTTATCCGCGACCAAATAACCGCCTCCGCAATAGCATATTTTGCCGACAAGCACTTACCGATTATGGGTATTTAATAGTGATTTATTTATCAGCCGGCGGAACCCATGAGAGAAACTGAGGTATAGGAACGCTGTGGGTGCTTCAAGCAATTCCTGTCGCAGTACAAACAAGTACGTAGCTTGTAGTAGAGGCCTTTAGCTGATGCAATGACTGCGATGCGTTCTGCTGTGTTGCACTGGTGTTTAGTTGTCTTATTAGAGCAACCCGACCCTGGATGTTGTTTTTTTCCTGTAGAACACAAGACGATGTTGAATTTTAACTGAAATATTATAAGTTTTTGAGCTTAGGGAGTGCTTCCTCCGCGACAACACAGCCACGTGTTTAAATTATTACATATTTATACACTTATTATTTTATTGTTTGGATGAGATTTCTTTCGTGGACGTGATTTATTTTTGTGATCGTACTGTTGTATTTTTCTCGCGTTACGTATTAAGCGAGTTAAGAATGTAGTTGAATTGTAGTTTCAAGCGTGCTTACCGCAGCGCTTCGCTTGTTTGGGAGTTGAGATGCGATGTCGTTATTTTTTTTATAGTTATTACACAGATTAAATTGGGCTACGTGCGTCGAATATTTGGAAGAGATTATCCAGGCAACAATTTGTTAGCAGCGGGACGTTCTTTTAGTATCTGCTTCTTCAACAATTTTCACCTTTACTACTACTACTACTTCTTCTACTTTTTTTACTAATACTTCTTTTGCTCTTCTTTATGTTTTGTCTATCAGTAATTTTTAACAAAATCAATATAAATATTTTAATTTTCTAATTTTTCATTTGACTTTATTCATGGATAAGAGAATGTTTATATAATTTTTGTGATAATTAACGACAAGAGATTCATCATAAATTTTGTCACTTATCTATGTTTTCCTACCTTTCGTCTTTGGCTCTGTTTTGTTTGATAAATAACAACTTACTAATGAAGTTAGTTTTGATTAAATTATCACCAGCGTAAGTTTGAAGGACGAGCGTGTCCGCTGTATTTTCCAGGTGAGAATGTAGGTATGAAGGGTGTGCGTACGCATGGCGTGTGTGTGCATGCAAATCCCAGCCTTATGAGTACCCTGCTTCCCTGTGTTTGCAGCTGCGAGTTATCAGAGCTTTCAAGTCAACCCTGGAGGATCTGGAGGAGCGTCGCTCGGTACATAGTTTACACAGCTTACACAGTTTGCGCAGCTCGCGAAGCCACACCGGCCCTTGGCCACCTCGTCCCCTCTCAGACATCACATACATAGACGAGGATCCATCCGCCACCAAATTGTCGCCGCAACCCTTGAAGAACGAGCGCGACGAACATCGTCTGCTATCTCCCAACACCTTGAAGCCCCCGCCCTACAATCCGCAAAACGCACACCTGGCCCCATCCCCCGCGAACAACTCGGAGCTGCCCAAGCCCGTGCATGAGACTCGCATCTAGTGCCGGTCCTGGCCGCAGAGCCGCGGCGCGCATCGCATGCTTCGTGTCCGGTGTAGCTTGCCGTAGCATTATGCAAAGGCAATTGCATGCGCATAAGCAACCGCATTCGTAGCTGCCTGCTCGCCACTGCTCTGCCACAGCTCTGTCACTGCTCTGTTCTGCGTCGTAGCCGCTCGACCTGATTGTTCCATCGTTCTCCAACAAGGATCCATCACCAGACCACACCAGCAACAAGCATAGTTATTAGTAGATGTTGCCTTTTACACAGTAGCCACCCAAACCTGTTTTACCCGCCTCCCCCTCTATCGTTTAGCTTAGCACTAAGTAGACTACTTTCTTACTTGACCAAATCTGAGTATTTTGTATTATTTTGTACATAATATTTCGTCGTTCACTGTAGACTAGCTGTATGTATAGCATTTTAGAGATAGCCTTAGACCTCTCAGGTTAGTGGTTATGGAAATAAATATTTTATTTTTAAATTTGTTGAACGCATGCACACAACTGCGAGTCATCTGTATTGTGTGTCGACCGCCAACGACATGATCAGTGTTAATAATATATTTTAAAAAATATACTAAAAATGATCATGCAAAAAAAAACAACTGAAATACAATATAAACTTAATAAATACATATTTTTATTTATATGTTAATAATAGTCATATAAAGAGTATATTTTAAACATAGTTATATATACTTTTGCATTCGGTCAGCAGGCCACATTACTTAATACTCATTAAATAATATATTTGTATACAAATACGATTATACCTAAAGAAATAAGGAAAATAATGTTATATGTATATATATTTCTATATTATATGTGTATAATTATATAATATATTGCTTATTATTACAATGTAATGATTAAATTTTACTGTTCATTTTATAATTCGAATATAAGCGTTTTAAATAGAATAATAGCGAAGATTTTATGCTCTGTTCTTGATATTCGGCACTGGGCCACATGTAGATACACGTTTCGAGCAATCGTGTGTCTGTTGATTGTAACACTTTTGTTTACAGCACAGTGAACATACGGAAGTTCTGTCAGTAGTAGACCATTAATGAATCAACTTCCGTATGTTTTCTTACAGGTACCGGCGAAGGGCGAAACCATCGTATTCGAATCAACTTACATACTTTTAAAAATTTTATTTTGTTATATAATTATAGTAAATAGGTATGTCTTCCTGGAGGACGCAGAGAAGGGCGTTGGCCCTTCGCCGACCCTGTCACTCTTCTCAGGTTACTTGTAGTATCTGATCTATCTTGTTCTGTGCACTATCTATTGTATGTGTCTGTCACTGTCTATCGAACCACTCTTAACGTTGCCCTTTACTCTTGAAGGTGATAGGTGGTGAATTGCAAGAACGTTTGATTCCGGTTCCGTACAGCAAGAGCTCCACTGACCAAGCTGTAAGCCGCTTTCCTACATCTTTCTGTCCGCTATGTATTCGTATGCCGCTGTTCGCTCTTGTTAGTTTGTGTTTGGCCACGCTTTCACTGCTTCCACATTGTGTAGAGGCACAAGCTTTCATTACCATGACTGATCTATGCTTGCCTCTAAACATTTTATTTTTTCAATTTATTTTTCTAAAAGGATTTACAAAAATGCCTCTTCTCAATATAGAAGCAGTGAAATTTTTTTTAATAAATTAATACCATTAATATTGATTTTTAGTAGTTACTTTTCCGTATTTCTTTGTCTGTTGATCGGTTTTTTTTAAACCTTTTTTTTTAATAATTTTTATTTGCATGATGCATGTGGTATATTTTTTTAACATTATTATATTAATTTACACCTAGTTCACAGATGCATAAGATCGCTCAAAACGACTGCTCGGCCGATTTATTTTTTTTTGTTTACGTTTTTGTTAATCGAATTATTGTTATTATTATGTATAGGTGTGTTAGTTGTAGCACCAAATATTTTTTGGCCAAGTACCGCATACGTAATTGAATATAATAAGATTTTTATTGAAAAAAAAATCAGTTTTACTTATATATAACCAATTAATTAGCAATAACATGCGTTTGTTTTTTTTTGTCTCTTAAACGACGCATCATAGATTAGGACGCGATTGATGCGATCGTTGCGTTTATTTTTTTTGTTTTTTTTTGTTTGGTTTTTGTGGCCTGTGAGTGTGTTTAGTCGAATTTGATTTAGTGTCAGTAATACTTTGACACAATCAATTCGTGCGTCCGCTAGATCTATGATGCCTGATGCTTTTTTTTGTATAGGTTATTTATTATTAACGGCCTCATTGCATTATAGGTAGTTTTTTTTTATTGTAGAGGCTTTCATTTAATTTTTATAAATGACTTAAAAAAATCAAGTAGTTCTGACTCAAGTTATCTATATTTGTTATTATATTGTAATATACTATATAATCTAAAACTGACCAAGTGTACTTAGAATTGTTTTATATAATAACATAAATACTAACAAGCAGCTGTTTTCGATGCAACATTTTTTTTCAATAAAATTAATAAACTTATTATTACTTTTTTTTATTTTGACAATTGCTAGGTTGTGTTTTAATTATTCGCCTTTATTTTATGTGTTTCTTTTTTAATAATGTTTTTACAAAGTTTGTGTGTTTACTAATACCCACGTATACATACATACAGGTGGGGCAAAATCACGTAAGCAAAATAACCAATATCTGGTAAAAACTGTATGTATTTGACTATTGTTATTCGTGTGTGTTCTTAAGTGGTGCTCAGAGAATTTAAACTGTGTTGATTTGTTAAAATTTTGCAAGTTCAATGTTTTAATCCTGATCACTCGGTATGACAAGATCCGACTGCTTGCTACCAGCGAATAAACGGGCGGTTGCGTATTTACTTTGAATGCGAGAAATGGTCATTTATTTGATTCGATCGCATTTTTCAAGTACTAAACGCAGACGACTGTTTGTTCCTCCATTTCAATGTTTAATCATTCCGGCTGGAGGCATCCAGAATCTAGCTTTATAGTCTGCAATCAAATCAGTAATTGTAAAGCTTAGACCTGCCTCGGAGTATCCAATTCACGGCATGTATGATGGCTCTACACAAATACATTTCGCTCTGGCAGTCCTGTCAGTTGAACTGCCTCCAATCACGTGTATGTATGCAGCCACAGCTATCCGTGGCATGTAAATAAATTACTGCATGTTTGTCAATAACTGTTATTTCTGGTCAGCGAGTCGGTTCTCGGAAGGGGCGGCATCGGGGTGGTTCGATTCGATGTCGATCCGCTTTTTTTTTTAATTTTATTGAAATTATGGTCTTTTTTATTCTTATATAATTACAAATATAATAGTGGGTTGTGAAAATCGAGTTACTTCAGTTGTCGTCCTATAATATATATTAACAGCACTTCTCCTAACCTATGTACAATTTACATATTATCATACTCTTTTCACTAAAGAATAGAAGTGATTTTTTGTGAAAGCACTCTTTTTTGAAACTAACAATAAATGCATGACGCAGTTTGGTGCAAACCTTTGAAGATTCTTGAATTTCAGAAGATTTTATCAATCGCAAGCGAGAACCGACCGCAAGACTATTTCATTGGCTCTGTATTGTTCTATCGGCTGTGCTAATTTGCTCGCCATTTCCCGGGAATGTTCTTATTTTAATTCTCCCTGTTTTGTTGTTTCTTGTTCATTTCAGATCCGAGTAGTTAATGCTTTCCGTCAGGGCCTAGATGCTCGGTACGGCGAACACAGCAATACTTCCCTAGCCGAGGTACTCCGCAAACAGACATCACTCTCTAAGAGGTTGTCTCAGACTTCTTCCATTGAATACGCTGATAACATCCCAGATGAATTGACGATTCCCGAAATAGACGTGGAGCGATTATCCTCTCACAGCCACACAGAAACGGCTGTTTAGCTCCCAGCCTATGTCCGTAACCTCTTCCTCGCGCCGCGCTCCCGTCCTGCCTGCTCTGCTCCGCTCCGATTACAAACCAACAAAATAGCCAGAAAAAGTAACTGCCTCATCAACGATCCATTTACACCCCAATGATAAGATAATACCGTGCGTCCGAGAAGCTGCGGGGTATAAAAATACACCAAACTCATCATCTCATCATCAGCTTGACTCGGCTCGCCTCGGCTTCACGACTGCGCAGTTATATAAGGAAGTATAATACAATATACAAACACGTTCATATAATTGCCTTGCGTTGCATCGTTTGTTCGTTGATTTGTTGTTATCTAGTGGACATTGAGTGTCACGTTTCGTTTTGTTTTTATTATACTTAATAAAATAGAAGACAGGATCTGTGCTGGCGACATGAACTAAAAGATTAGCAATAAATGGACGATCGAGAGTTCGTCCATAGCGTTTAATTAGGTGCCTAGTTGAGAGATGATTCGCAATTAAGTGTTGATTCTCTCACGATAACGAGGACGTGCGTGCGTCGAACGTGCACTCTGCTCGGGTCCGCCGCGTTGACCAGGAATCTGAAATACTCTTTTTTTTTCTGTACTCTATTTATTATTTACAAATTTATAACAGATATCCTAGTGCACCGTTGACACGGCTAGGCCTTAGTCAGTAAAGGCTGCACACGCCCTCGTTCTTATAAACATTACATTTTGCGAGCCGCCGTAAGCCGATTTGCTACTGACGATCCACATAGTTTAAGCGCACACCGGCTTCGGCGACCCGTCCTATTATTATTATTATTATTAAAAATTGTAGTATTCAGATGTTGTCTGCCAAATGTTTGAGGGGAGGCATTAACCACACATGCAGTTATAATAGATTTAGAATTTATAAATATGATATAGTTATCGTTAGTCGAATTATTGCTTCTCCTCGCCTTCTTATGTTGTATTCTAGGTCTAACTCTGACTTAGTCATTATGTAGATAGTCTAGCGGTGAACACTAGATATACATACTTATACATATTTAAGATGATCCTGTACGAGACTCAGTCTCGACCTCAGAGATTAATTTGTTTTATACTTTATCTAAATGTAATTAATAATTGATTGATGAAGAAACAAAAACAGTACTACTCCTAAAAATTTATTACGTACGTAGCTAGTAAGCTGTGTATAATGGCCCGTCGGCATATCGAACTTGGACCAAAAAAAGACAAAACTTCTAACTTGTCGGCGACGGTACTTTAACACAATTGTATTTAGTATCTTCGACTGCTCTAATTAATTGTCGGCGCAAGTATACTATAGTAATGAGTTATATTAAAAATTAACAAATATATATATATTAAATACGGTCTTGGTTCGCTGACCGACGAGCTCGCGCACACATTTATACACTACTCCGTATCGGATCCATCATAAGATGTTCGATCAGAACCGGTGAAAATGTCAAAAGAAAAAAAAAATACATTCAACTATGATGGTGAATACCGCGCACTTTCACCACCATTTTTTTTGAAAGAATTATTTTATTTGACTTGACTTGACTGATCCTGTCTTGAACGGACATCCTCCTGACTGCCGCTCCGCGATTCCAACGAGCGTTATTCAGTTTTTTCACCGCTTATCAATCTAGTCAAAAATCAATGAAAAAAAAAATAAAGCGGTCTTTTGGTGGTCGGCGCACGGCCGTCGTCGGTTCTCGGAGCAGCCGTCTTTGGACGCGCTCTTCCACGTTACTTTCGTGGTAAAGCGCGTTCCTATTACTATGTAATATAATTTACTTAAGTTATATCTATCTGTGGTTCGTCACGCCCTTGCCCATCAGACTCCATACACTTCTAGTTGATCAAACGAACCGCAATTCTTTACCATAAAAAATTTGTTTCTTTTCTAGTTCTATACTTTACCAAATCCAATTAAGATTTAAAATCGAATGGGTATTAGATAATAGCCAGTATAGTAAGGTCTTTTTTTGTCTTGCACAAATCGGACCTTTTTTACGGATACAGGCCAGAAGCAGTAGCAGACGCAGATATTGATATAGAAATCTCCATTATGCCGAATATTGTCAACAAGGCATTTTAAGTTGAATGTTGTTATTTGTAATTTATAATGGTACAATTAAATCGTTATCATGTTATGGTTGTTATTTTATACAAACTCGCCTCTCGCGCATATTAGCGCCACTGGCAGGTCCGGTGGCCAAAGATCGAACTAAAGGTGAATCGGAGTACGGCCGTGACCATTCTACCTAAATTAAGTTTTATTGTCTGTCTGTGCTTTTATTTATATAATAAAGGTATTTTGAGCTTTAAATTAAAGAGAGGTGAATAACATGCTGTTAAAGTGTTTTAATGATTCCATTTCAGGATCGCCTGTAAATTATTTTATTGTTGTGAAAGGCCTTTTTTATTATTACATTTGTTCTGTCAAATATTTTTCAAGTTCATATGAATGTTTGTTCTTCAACGTTGTAATATAATTTAAAGAATTTACAAAATGCTATGAATATTTTCATATTAAACATGAATTTTAAAATATAATCACGCATATATAATTAACTCCGAATTTTATTTAACCACCTCAATTCTACACAGTTTATCTTTTTTGAGCTTATAACAACTGACACACCCTTGCACACATCCCAATCTCATACGTCATACTAGCTTCTGTTTCAAACGGTTTAACAAATGTTTGTTCACCATCATACAGTTGGAACTCCATACAAACCATCGCGAAAACAATGTCATATACTGTTTCAAAGTGCAGTTCTTAGTTTTAAGTACTTTTTTTGTCTAGGGGAGACAAAGCGTTTTTTTTTTCAACAAATAATTTTTATTTTGATTAGTCAATGGAATGTTTATACTCAATTTCAAGATGAAAAGTTATTTTTGAATAAAATAATTGACATTCAATTGTTTATTGAGATTATTATACGCTTTGGTTCAAATCATTCACTTGGTCTTCAATAAAGATAGTTTTTTTCCAAACGGAAGTATTTTTTGATTTGCTTATATTACACAGCTTTGGTGGTGGTGTTTTTGTTTTTAATTTTTTGCGACAGTTTTTTGTCATCAGCCATCTACTTTTATGCAACATAGATACCCTATTTACTAATCTAAAACGTATAAATGTTCTCTCCAATTCTGCTTATAAAACTTCTTCTCTACAAAACTGTCACGTTGATTCTAGCAGAAAGCGTTTTTTTTAAATTTTTATAGCAAATAGTTTTAAAAAGTCTCAAAAGGACAGGATTTTCAGGGTCGTTTCAAATGGAATTTTTATCTTACATAATGTTTTGTTTTCTGTTCTCTCTCTCTTTTATTGACATTCCAGTGTAAAATTTATTTTTATAGTACAGGTTTTTTGTGAATTAATACAATTAGCTAGTAATGGATTCTGTATGGGCAAAAAATGGAGATCCAACTGTAATTGCTCTTACAACTGACGTAATTTATTATTGGAACAAAAAATATATTTACCTTCCTAAAATCTTTCAGCAAGTTTCAGTATTGTTTATTAACTGCTATTCTCATTATTTTTTTGTTAATACAGCTTCAGAAGAATCAACAAAATTATTAAATATTTATAATACACAAAAATATAAAATTGAAAATTCAAATTTGTCATAACTGTTTTACTATGGGTCACATTAAAATGTAAATTCGAATTAAAGATTTGATCTTTAATGTCTTTGTACATCGTTGAATCTTCAAGATTCTAAAAACTATAATAAAGTTATTGTTATTAATTCAGATTTTAGTGTTTAGTTTTACCCCTCAGTACCTTCACTTCCTAATGTTGTGCTAGATCAGCAATAAAAGCTTTTAGACACCCACAACGCACCAGTTGGACTAATTTAATCAATATATTAACGCTACAAAGTAGATTAGAAAGGCTAACCATCTGGACACTGGAAAAAGTTTAAGTGGTTTCACATTACCTTGCGCCAATGGTAAGGTTCGAACGCTGTAAAAAAGGGGCGACATGCACGTCATTGTTTGGCTGCGAAAATGTCGTTAATGTATAGTGGCGAAAATAAATGTTCATATTTTGAAAAAAAAGTTTCCTAAGCAACAACAATGACGGTTTTGTCCCCATCTTAAAGGTTTCAACTTGTATTATAAAATTAATGATACCAAGGGTTGTAACAATTGCACTACTTGATAGAAGTGTTTTGAGAATCTGTTGCTGAAAAAAGAAGTGCAAATATTAAAAGAAATTAGAAGAAACTCTTTAGGCGTTTGCAAATAAGCTATTAATTAAGTCCGAGACACTGAACTTATTTATTTTTTTTAAATATTATCAACAGGTAGATAATGTTCAAATGCTTTTGATAAACCGAACGAAAACTAAAATTTTTCAAACTTAAACTATTTAATCAATATTTATCAGGTTGTACCGCATTTGCAAAGCAGTCTATTTTAATGTTTATAGAAGCATTTGTAGTAGTTATATGTTTAGAAATGAATATTTCACATTTTTGTCAGCACAACGCATATCTCCACTTACAATGTTATGTGTTCTACATTCAGATGTTTTTGCTACTCATCTTTTTTCAAGCAAAATACTATTCGTATTTTATTTTTTCTTTGTTTACTTTTTTCTTTACGTTTATATATTTTATTATGTGTATAGTGGTTGGAAACAACTGCAGGGTAACTATTACAGTGCTAAATAATTGTTTATAAGCTTTAAATGTGAATTGGAGCTTTCGTTGTCAGTAGTTGAAGAGCTAGTTGCTTCAAACAATACAAGTTTGCTATAAATGTATTTCAAAAACGTGCGGCTTACGAAATGTGAGGTTAATTGTACAAAAAAGCTAAGAACGAAGTATCTAGGGGAGGGCAGTAAATTTAGTCTAGAATCTGATGTGGAAAAATATTTCATATACTGATAGGTAGCTTGTTAGAACTAATTAATCTTCAAGTTGGTCAACTCTTTTTATTAGTTTACATCACAGTTTGGTGACATGGTAAAGAAACAATGCAGCGGAAGGTAGAGAAAAAAAATGTTTTCTCTACTTTTCTATTTTTATTTTGTTTCTTGTTTTTTTATTATATTTTTTTCTTGTCGTCAATAATTTTTTTCTTTGTTTCTGCTTAGATTTTTTTGTTTTGTTTTGAGAAATGTTTTTTTGTTGTTGCATTCAATTTTTGGAATTAGTATTGGAGCAGGCTTCAGTGTAAATTTGGAATACGATGCTATTGAAAGCTGGCACACCAAGATAACATGTCAGTTACAATACAAGATAAGGAAAATGAATTATTCAAGAATATATCAAATATGGCGGCGAATGTAAATAGAATGTTCAGAGTAAGAAGGACACACTGTCACTTTTTAAGAAAAACACCCCGATTTTCAAAGGTAAACTGAAAAGCAGAAAAAATCGTGAAAACACTCTCGTTTGAAGGTATATTTTAAAATTAACATTTTTCAAAGATTTTACTCTGTTATAGACGTTATAGTAATGATAGAGGATTAGGATAATTATAGAAGTACTTATATCAAAAATAGATAAAATTTATTTAAAAGAATTATATGAGATGGATAATTTGGTGTATGCTTACCAAACGGTATAAAAATAAGCAAGTTTTAAAAATTCTACAAATTATTTGCTCGAATTTATGGGATTATAAGAATCACAGACGATTAATTAAGTTTTATTATTTGATCGATAAGGCCACATTTAAATCCAAAAACTGTCAAGTTAGATTTATCAGATTTAACTAATGTATTCGAAAAATCATCAAATTCATAAAATATTTTATCTTTAAAGAAATATAAATTTCTACATTTCTGAATGCTCTGCTTATATTTGGAGGTATCCAGCAAATAATTAAAACTATTAAACATGAAGGTTTTTGATAAATATGCGAAATTTCTTTAAAATCATCTGGTAAAAAATGTAAATAATTTTCAATTAATTTCCGTTCTTTATCATAAGTCTTTTAAATTGACTAACCAAACATATTTCTTATAAAAAATATAGATATGATGATTTGCAATTAAAAATGTGTCAATTTCTTTATTAAAATCACAAAAATTCACCATCATAGGCTCATGAGTCGAAGACGAATTGTCTGATTCACCAAAATACCAATTTTCTGATTTATCAATTAATTTTCTGAAAAATCATCAAATTTATTTAAAGGATATGTGAAAGCGTTCATGAAAATTAAATTAGAAACAAGCCCTTGACAGGATAAATTTGAATCAGAAGAAGAATATAGCAAAGCTGTAAAAGAAAATCTAGGTATTGCATTGGATAAAATAGAAAATAATCCTGAAAAGAGGGCTGTTGCAAAAATATGCTTAAATTCCTTATGGGAAAAATTTGGGCAAAGACAAAATATGGGTGCAACACAATATGTAGTTACAGATGTTAAAAGGTTTTATGAAATTTTATTAGACGAGAAATTTGATAATATACGTATAAACGATAAAAATGAAAATATGTTACAAATTGATTATAAAATATAGATGATGGAAAAAACACTGTTAAAACAGGCTGTGTTTTGGGAGATTGGACAGACGAATTAGGTAAAGGCGTACGGATAATAGACTGGATATCAACAGATCCAAAAAGTTATTGTTATAAGACTAAATACAGCATAGAATAAAAGGATTTACGTTAAATTATGAAACGTCCAAAAAGATTAATTCCGATAGTATAAATAATATTTTAGAAAAGAAAGACATAAAAATCACTACACAATATAATCGAATTACCAGAGATTCTAAAGCTAAAGATATTTCAAATAAAATAGAAACAAAAGAATTTGGTTTTGTTTATGACAAGAGAGTTATTCTAGAAAACTTTGATACAATACCGTTCGAATATTAATCCTTACATTATTTTTCCCCTAAATGAACTATTTTCCCGACGAATTTTCCGTTTAACAAACCCCATTCTCTCTATGCATTTTACAAAATTTACACCAGGGAGTGGACGGATAGCAATGGGCCTTTTAAACATATTGGTTTCTTATAGCTTGGAAGCTGATTGAGATATGTATATTTTTAGCTATTTTAATTTTTAAATGAGTTCAATATCGTCAATGTTGAACAAGTGAACTGAATGAAAAAAGTTATTAGACCCTCTTTCAGCCCTTCAGTAACGCCACTGCCGTCTTGCTTTAGCGATTTTTGTACGGTAGAGTTTTTCTGTCGCGAGATTTTCTCTGTTTATCTCTGATTGTAAAAAAACAACTAAACACAGTAAACATATTCTGTGGTCTCTCAAACTAGCGTAAACAGCTCAGCGAATACCTATTTCTTAAAGTAATTGAAACAGTATGTAATTTAAGATTATATTATAGTCTAAGATCTCACTATAGAACGACCTTCAACGAGCTGGTTAATGGATAAAAAGCATTTTATATTTAACTAGCTGACCCGGCGAACTTCATACCGCCTAACAGTCAATGAATGTCGTGTTACTTTTTAGCTGAACTAATTTAGGCTTTGATGAACGTAAAACAATGATACAAAATAATATATTTATATAGATAGAAACAAAAAAGTATTTTATTATGATGAATGATGATGAAAACATACATACAGAATGAGAATAAAAATAAAAAAAAATAAAAAATAATAATTAAGTATGTACTTCAAACTCATGTCAGAAAAAAATGATAAAAACTATGTTGTGCAGATTAGGAAAAAAAAATAAAACTCGGATTAATTCAGTAATAGGATTTTCATTCAAGCACTTTGTGGTAAACGACATTCTTTGTTTTTTGGTCAAGCGCAAGAACAAATAAAGCAGATGGTTTGCCGACACGTGAGCATGCCACGTACAATTGATCATGAGAAAAACATGCATTTTCTAGATTGAGGTCACAAATAGTCAAGGATTGGCCCTGTGATTTGTTGATCGTCATGGCGAAGGCAAGACGAATTGAGAATTGAATTCGTTTAAACTCAAAGGGCATATCCGTTGGGATCATCGGAATCCTTGGAATAAGAACTTTCTCGTCTTTAAATTTTCCTTTAAGTATCGACGCGTGCAATTTCTCGCAGATAATTGACTCGCGATATTCCGTTGCCTAATTGCATTACGGATTCGCTGGGAAAGATTAGATCTTCTAGGACGCGGCATTGTTATTAAAATGTGCACTCGCATAAAACCACCAAATATAATAACAGTGCCTGAACTTTCGACACATAGACAATAGCTCAAAGAGTATATAACCACTACGTATGAATAGCTTATCAAGAAAAATCATAGACAACCTATAAAAAGACATTTACACTTTTGTTAACCTGTAGATTATTTTTCCTTAATCTTATAACCTTTACCAACTGATTTTTTATTCCCTAAATTCCGTTCCTTTCCGATGATTTTATGTTTTTACTGTAGAATAAATCTTAGGTATTATTTTCGGGAATTAAAAACAAATATAACAGTACCTGAACTTTGTAGACATTTTACAAAAAATAAATTTCTGAACGCACACATGATGTCTTCAGAAAAAAATAAAGTTGTGGCTTAAAGGTCTCAGCAACCAGGCCATAAGCTCCAAAAAAAAAATAGTTTTTACACTATTTGACAGGATTCGACAACAAATGTTTGACATGTAATAAACAAATCAGCATCTATTGAAATGATTAAGTATTCATTACACATATCGAGTTTTCATTGTTTTTAAGATGTATTCTGCTATTCGGGACGGAAACAAACCCAACAAATCAAAAACCATGGCAATCGGTCCAGCCGTTCTTGAGTTATAAGTGTTGTAACAAACACGACTTTCTTTTATATATATAGATTAAATATGTCAATAAATGTATTGCAATTGGGTTGTCGAAAAAAATTCCTGTTTAAAATATGATTAATTAACAATTAAAAAAATTTGTTTAAATTTATTGCACCGGTTTGGTTATTAGACAAACTCCATACTAATCGAAAGTATAAAACCCATAGAATATGCAAACGTTAAGTTGACTATTTTTTCCTGTCACAACTATTTGGTATTCGTAGGCAGGTATAACCAGGTAACTCGAAACAGTAATTTGCACCGGTCTGGTTAATGAACGAAAGTTATATAAAAATAAAGGTTATTTTTTTACAAACACGGTGGTATAAGGTTGACTGCAAAAAATCAGTCCAGAATTCCGGTTGTCGAATTTTAGAAAATGAAATAATATATATGATAAATTCAAAAAGCTCTTCTGGTGTATAGGCATCTTTATTGGCTCCGTGTTTAGAAATGCCACTGCGAAGAAAACTTTTTTGGATGCTGTCGGCGACGTTGAAACCGACGCCGAAAGGTAAGACAACTCAAAACAACTTGTATTTATGATCATTCTTGCAGTGACGTTCAAGAAACCACACCGCCAAAGTTCAGATGCGGATCTAGCTTAAGAGAATCTACCTTATGTAGGTCTAATAAATAATGAAATAAATAATAATAAGTGTTATTGTTTTTATCTAACCTAACATATGTAACTATTTTTTCTTATATAATCCTTATAAAACAGATCTGTGAATTCGTGGACGTAGTCCGCTCATAAGCGCAGCGAATTTGTTAGGCTGAAATCGTATTCATATCTGTGCTAATGTGGCCCAATAGAAAAACAGACTTAAATCTTTGAAAAAATGGTAATTTTTTGTGTATACCTCTAAAATGGGGGTGTTTTCACGATTTTTTCTGTTTACCCTTGAAAATCGGGGGTGTTTTCCTTAAAAATGTTAATTTTAAAATATACCTTAAAATCGGGGGTGTTTTCACGATTTTTTCTGCTTGTCAGTTTAACTTTGAAAATCTGTGGCAGTGTGTTGACGGGGCCTTCTTACCTACTACTGTTCAGCTATAAAAAATTAGAAAACCGTTTAGGAAATTTAGGTCACGTTTGAAGTGGTTCATAAGAATATTCTATTTTAAGATGAAAAACTGACATTAGACAAGCAATAGTGTATACAGATCTCAAGGTGGATATTATGCTGAAAAAAGAAAAGTTTCAGTGTGGCTGTTTTCCACAGAATTTTCTATACACACGAATAAAATATTCATCTAAGATGAATATTAGATAGATGGTAAAAATTAAGAAAGCTATGATATATCTTGAACTCTTAGAAGAAAAGCTTTTACTGCTGATGACTTAAGATTAACAGGGGATATTGCACTGCGACCTGTTTGATCTATTATGCTCCCTACATTTACAAACATCCATAATCAGCGCCGAAAACCATTTTTTTCTTTGGCAAAAAGACTCTCATGTGGGTAAGACTTGAACCAACGCCACTCATTTGACCAGGTTCTGAACGCACAGTCATCAGTCACCTGATTACCGGATGATCTTACTGACAACTTAACCAAGAGGCCTTTAATCTTTTAATACATTTGTCTTAGATTTAGGCATTAATAGCCAACCAAACAAAAAGATCTAAAAAGATTTTTTTTTCATTTGGTTGATTTCTTAATATTCTTTTCTTGCATCTTCTGACCAGATCGATATTTTCTGACGATAACATTATGGTGGGCACATTTTTGTTAAATTAAAGTGAAGCTTAGGATAAATACTATATATTAATTTAAAAAAGAAAAATTATCTTACATAAAACTATCATCAAAACTACTATACTCTGAGTATTTATTTATTCTGGATCGGGAGCAGAATGCGCAAATCCTAGTTTTTTCAGAGTATTTTTTATGTCTTTGTATACCGTTGGATCTTCCACAGTTCCAGAAATCTATAAAAATTTTGATTGGTTTTCTGTGATTTGTCTTAGTTTTTTTAATTACCTTAATTTGTTTATCTCGCGCTAGATCTGCAATAGATTTCCGACAAACTTTCCCGGAACGAGTACGGGGCAAGCCTCTTACAGCAGCAGCTAATCTGAAAGCAGCAATCGGGCCAACTAATTCTCTCACCATTGTTACTAGATCTCGACATATTGCAGCTTCATTATTTTGGGCTTCTAAAATTGATTTCTTTGTAAAAAATAATATTTAAAATTTTGAGTTAATACTATTTCTGATAACAAATAGACATAAAGGAACTTCTCCTTTGGTAAATTCAGGTACTCCAACAACTGTAGCATCAGAGACATCCGAATGAGATAAAACTACATCTTCTAATGCTGATGTAGATATCCTATGACCCGCCACGTTAATAACATCATCATCACGAGCGGTTACATAAATGTAGCCGTATTCGTCTATGTAACCAGCATCCATGGTATCGTAATAACCCTAAAATGATCTTTGCATATTATTCTGCTGACCTTCAACACTTCAATTACTTGATATTTGTTAAAGTATACTTGACAAAAACGCTCTGGGGCTTGGTACAAGGTTGTCATAGTACCAGGTGGTAAGGGTAATTTCACTACAATTCTTCCTAATTCATACGCAGAGGCTTCTGTACCGTCTGGTCGGAAGATTTTAATATCATATCCAAAGAAAGGTCTTCCGGTTGTATATTTGGGAGGATTTAAATTATGTTCTAAGCCTACGCATGTTGCTGTTATAGCATGACCAGTTTCTGTTTGCCACCAATGGTTTAAAACTGGAACATTAAAAGTTTTTTCTGCCCATGATTTGGTTTCATAATCGCAATGCTCTCCTGCTACGAAAATCGTCCGCAAACTACTTGTAGAATATTTTCGACCATAGACTATTTCAGGATCTTCTCTGTGTATTACTCGAAAAGCTGTAGGGACTGTAAATATAGCATTCACCTTGTAATCGCTGATTATTCTAGAATATTTTGATTGGTGAATTGTTTCCTTGCTTTTTAGAATAGGATTACCTGAAATACTGTCCGGGATCGGGTGTTCTATCAGGCTTTCCTTCATACATTACACTGGTAATACCAGCTAAAAGTGGTCCATAACAAATGTACGAATGGCCAACTACCCATCCTAAGTCACTAGCTGCCCACCAAACGTCATTTGGTTTCATTCCATAAATTGCTGACATACTCCAACATAGTGTAGCTATATGACCACCTACTGGACGTTGTATACCTTTAGGCTGATCTAGAAATTAAATGAAACAGATCAAAAGCGCTTAAAAAAAGTTTTGGGAACTATTTCTGTCGAGCCAATGTATTATTCAAAACGTTGCGTCTATTCAAAGTAGGATTATAAAGCATCAATGGGGTTTGTAAACTAAGAATAAACCAGAAAACCTAAAACTGCTTGGAAAAACAAAAACGATGTTTAATTCTGAAGATCAAACAAATCATAAAAATTTAAAATTTGGAAGATCTAAGAACTTGCAAATGATTTCTAAGAGATTCTTCTTGAAGTACCTACAAAACAGTGGTATATGCAGACATTTTGACGTCTAATTATTGACATTTTATTGCTTTAACTTCTTAAAAGACATCCTAAGGTCTCGTCGAGAGTGATTGAGGGATTTACGTGGAGGTAATATTTCAATACTTTACTTTGGCTCAAAAAGTGTACAGTTAGTCTTACCTGTGGTTCCAGAAGTGTATAAAATATAGAGAGGATCGTTAGCTTCTACAGGAACACAGTCATGTGGTCCGGCAGATTTAACTACATCTTCCCACAGAATATCCATTCCAACATCTAAAGGAGCAGATTCAACGTTTCGTCTTTGAAAAATGATGCATTTGCTGGGTTTGTACGATGATAGCTCGATAGCTTCGTTTAGGATGTCTTTGTATCTAAAAATGGATCTATAGTTTGATTTTGAACGTTTGGTTTTTAACTACCGAATGATACGGTTTGGTTCTAATCCACAGCTTGCAGCAATTAAGACTTTGGGTTCAGCATGGACAATTCGCGTACACAATTCTCGGGCAGCAAAGCCTCCAAAAACTACAGAATGAACTGCTCCTAGGCGTACAGTAGCCAGCATTGCAATTACAGCTTCAGGAATAAGAGGCATATAGATCAACACTCTATCTCCTTTAGACACTCCTAATTTTGCTAAGCCTCCTGCTAAATGCGACACTTGGTGAAGTAATTCGGCATAAGTTATTTTTCGAATTATTTTAGTAATAGGACTATCGTAAATCAGAGCGATTTTGGACCCGTTTCCCGCTTCTACATGACGGTCTACACAATTATAACAAGCATTTATTTCGCCACCGACAAACCTAGAACACCAGATTTAAAATTTAATTTAGTCACTTTATTTTTAAAAGATGGTACCATTTTGTAAAGGGTGGATGTGAGTTGTCGACGACTTTCGACCAAGGTTTTGTCCACGATACGGTTTTTGCGACTTCAGGCCAAAATTCATCCGGGTTAGCAATTGATTTTTTGATCATTTCTTCATATTTTGTGTTGTAGTATTGGTTTTTATTTGTGATGACGTCTGAAAAATTCGTTCAACTGTGCTATTTGTTCAAAGTCATGGTGTGCATAAAATTAATATACACCAAAAATTTGGAAGATTAAAAAATTATTTACTCGTTTGATTTCGACAGCGAAGGTACTTATGGCCCCACGTTACGTTATTTTTTTCTAACACTTGTTCTTGAATGTTGGAAGAAGCATCTTTAGGATTTAACATTTTATTTTGTCACAACAACGCACACACTAAGTCACATTAATCACTACGTCTACTTCTTGATTTGACAAGTCAAATGTTGTATTTATCAACTTTCGACCATCCCCTCTATGTTGACTTTTTTTAATCAAGGAGAAAATTAACATATTTTTACTAATTATTTTGTTTTCATTAACTCTTGCGTCATATTTTGTTTAATGTTTTTCTATAATTGTGTTTTTGTTTTCAGTCGTCAACTGAAATGTATCAAGAGATGATTACGGTTTCACCGACTTCTAAAGCAGATAAATGTTTCTAACTGCTTTGGTAGATTTTTGTATCGTTGTTGTAGTAAATGTTATTATAGTCTTTCATTGCACTTTTTGCATTATCGATACTTTACCGCTTTTCCTCATAATAGAAGTTTTGTATCGACAGGAATGGATTTAATCAACGAGGGGTAAACAGGACAGTTTGCAAAATTTTTGAAGATTATATCTCGCTGGTCTAAACCTAAATCCATTCCTGTGTTTATTTATGACATATTGGCTATAGTTCGATTAAATGTTAAGCAGGAATGATATTTGCGTCTGATATGTTATGCATATAGTGCTGAGAAATCAAATTGTTATTTGAATTAAATAACCTTGCCATATCCTTCGTAATTGCATTGTAATGCTAATATAATTTGTTATTTTGTCTGAAAAGGCACTGTTTCTTTTCAAAGGACTTTTTTTTAAGAGGTCTAACATTTGAAGAATCTAAGTAGGACATATTAATGTAAACAGTTTTTATAGTTGTTGATTTTTATTTAAATAAAATGCTGAATTATGTAGAGACTAAGAATTTTTTATTTGGAAGGAAAAACTCGCAATTGCAGATGTATTGTTTATATGGGAAAATAAGTGTAACTGTCTTTTTCTCACTAGCTTAGCAAGATATAGATTTGGCTCTTTTTACAAATTTAAGAGTTAACAAAAATTATTTTTCTCAACTAAAAAGTTGAGATAAACTGAAGTAATCTTCTAAACCATCTCGAAAACAGATGGATCAAATCTATCCAGGCACATTAAAATTTGTTTATATAAGCTGTCGAACCTAAAATTATTCTTTTGACTTTTATTTCACATTACTACATTGGAATTATTTCCGGCCTTTGTCATCCGATGCAAATTTCATTATTGTTTATAACCTTTAACTCTTTTTATCTGTTTAAAGTTGAACCTATATCTACATTTATTATTTAGTTGGCGCAAAAGTGTGGTTTTTGCCAAAAGGTGCTTATGTACACAATAGCTTTAAGAAACTTCTTCAAAGCTTATTATCATATCCATTAAATAATGCCTGCTTGATAAAACCTCTTGAATTAGGAAACTTTGGAATAACGCAGCAGAATCTAATTTTTAAATGTCTTATTGGACAATCTATTGCAAAGAATGCCACACTCACTGCCACAGAAAGCGTTTTTTTACAGAAACGCTCTGTATAAAAACTAACAAATCAAATAACTTGAGTTTGTTTTGAGCTATTTAACTAAATAAAAAAAAATAAGAACGATGTTTAAGCAGAAAGTTGCATGTCAATAAGTGTTTTTTTCTGATGATGAGTTTTTATTCTTCTAAGACCTTGATGTAACTCACCTAGAATCAAAAGATTTTAAATTCTTTGATCAGTATATCTCATACATATGTAACAGGATTGGCATCTGGACTTACTGCTGGCCATTTCATTGGCCGAACATGTTATCTTCAAAATACTGTTGATAACTTTTGCTGAGCAGGCTTTGCATTATCATCCACTAAGAAGAAATTGCTTCTAACAAAAAGTCATGGAGAGCAACAAGAATCTTATTGACATAACGACTAGCTATCAAGGACTCTCTTGGTCTAATATACAACTGCGTATGTGCATTGAAAGATTGGAAAAAAATTGCAATCTGCCATCTTGTACTAAAGATACACTTAACGCTACACTTAAGTCGCGTCCTTCATTTGTCTTGAGATCACAGAGAAAACGTGGACTTTTTTATTATATTAAATTTGCTTTTATTTGGTTTTTTCTCAGTTCAAGTAATTTTTGGCCAATTCAAGTTGGTCTACTCGATCATGAACTTATAGCAGATCTATGAGTAGTGAGATTTCGTTCTCCTCCAAATTTTCGTTTTAGTAATTTTCTAACTTTATTAGATTATTATATTAGCATAATGATGTAATAATCCCCTGAAATATTTCTAAAGTGAAGGCAACTTTTTAACAAACTATATTGTAATTTTCATCTGAGTCAACGTTCTATATGTGGAAAACATTTTTTGCAAATTGTTTCCGAAAGGAAAGCTTATCTCTAAAATCTGCTTATGTTTGAGTCATACCAAGTGCCAAAATATCTGTAATTCTTCAATATGACGATGAGTTCTCAAAATTAGAATCAGATCCTTTCCACCTCTGTTTCGATATCTTTTCATCAGCGTTCCTTTACTTGACGGATTGCAAAATAAAAAAAACTCGATGAAGAGAGAGAAAATAGCAGGTCAAAGTTGCTTGGAAAGGAAAAATAGAAGATTTGTGGAGGAGTTTTTAAAAATTTACAGACAATAATACTGTAACTGTCAGATGAAAAGATAATGATATTGTACATAGGGTCTTTAGCTATATGTATATTCTCAGAATATGCGAAAAAAGCTTGTTCTTGATTACAAATAAATTCCACTAAGAAGGAACACGAGGTATAATCTCATATTGCAGAACAAAGTGTCTAAGCATCATCTAAGCCCACTAAGAAATGAAGAACAACAAGGCACTTTTTTGATAATGAACACTTCCAATCCTTTTGTCACGTTTGTCATTAAAAGTGAAAAGAAATTCTGCTAAATCTAAAAGGTTTTACTTAAGTGAACCCTATTGGTTTATTTAGTTTTAAAAGCAATAACAATTTTCAGTTATCACAACATAAATAATGTATTTTTATAGCCCATTAAGTGACTAAAATAGCTATAGGTACATTATTGTATTACAATGTCAGATATGTAGATAAAAAACTGTTTCAATTGCTGTCTTTTGTTTTTTATTTCAATTGTGTTTGCTCCTAGTTAGAATATTAATACTTGACCGTTAAAACATAGAATTGATGCTACTTGACTTATTTGCTTGATAATATCAGAATGGTACTTGAACATTTTGTTTTGCAACAAAACAAGTTTATAATTTGCATATATTTATCTTCTTGCGGGGAAAAAAAGATAAAGTCAATAACAGAAATGCTCCCATTTCTAGCTTGGTACTATTACCAGAGGGAGCTAGATACCTGAACAATAAGCAAGATTTAAAAAACCCTGGATCCCTAGTATCTAAAAACATGACAATATTCTAGAAGCACAAGCCAGATGCGGTTTTGGAATACTGCCAAATACACCAAACAAGAAATGGGAAAATCATCCCAACACTTTATGGCTTCAATCATTTGAAAAGTACATCTTGTACTATATTACGCCAAATTAATTATTTAGTACAGTACCACGTTCTGTACTGTTTGGATTTTTCTTAAAATTTGAAAAGGTAGATCTACTTCTGGTCTGGATTGATAAAATGTGTAGTTGTCAGTGATTAGCATTTTTATCAAGCCAAAATCAGCAAATCATATTCAGGTAGGTACTTACCAATTTGGTACTTTTCAAAGAAATTCATTGTCCAGTTCTATAAGTTGCACATCTATCAAATCGCACAAGTTCTACGCTACTAACTAGTAGCTCCCACCAAAAAATAAGTTTTTACTTTTTAGTATCATGAAAGATAGCAAAAAGATGTTATTTTGAGTTATATTGGTAGATAAGTTTACATGATAAGTTATAATTTTCTATGTCAAATAAATTATTGAATGAGTTAATAACTACGAACAACATTTCCAGATAAATTGCAAAATTTAAAAATATTTTACATAATTACTAATGTTTAGTGAAAGCTCTCATTATCAGGGCGATGATGAGACGCTATATCTGAACGGACTGAAAGAAATGGTTGAGATAGAAAGAGGTCAAGAAAAATTTGTGAGTCGAATGTTAGGATTAAGTCTCCAGGATACACAGTGAGAAAAAAAAAAATAGAAGCAAGAAAGAGTAGTAAAGTTTGGGGATAAAATAAAAGAAAACGGTGTAAAATATATAATCGTGGAGAGTGGTAAAGAAAAAGACAGATGGAGGAATAAATCAATAGAAAACAAAACGAGATGAAGAAAGGGTTAGCGTAAAAAACAAATGAATAAGTTTTAGATATAAACATAAACAAAGAAGAAATGAAAAAGACTAGGTATAACAAAATAGAAGACTTGTCAAAATATGTGGGTAAAAATTAAAATGAAAGGAATAAAATAGATGCTTGAAAGATTTAGAAGCGGAAGTTAAGATAGCGACAATAGATTTTGTATGGAGAGAATGGAGGATGTGTGGAATAGAAAAATAAATACTGGAACACAAGGTTATTTAGGGAAAGCAGACGCAATAAAAAGAAGAAGAAGAAGGAATGAAAATGACAGAAAGAGTTAAGTAAGATACAGAATGAAGGATAGTGGAAGAACAATATACAGTAGAAAATTTGTTTTTACAGAAGACAAATAGTATAGTTATAAGAAGGACAAATAGGTGATAGGAAAAAGCACGGAAAAACGAACGTTAATTTAATATTCATATATCCTTATACGCAACAATAATGTAAAGTGATCAATACAATAAACTCTTAACATATACAACAATTTTATTTTGTTTTCAAGTTTAATTTACATTAAATCAGTTATATTGACGATTGTTTACCTATTGTATTTAGAAAAGTGAAAATTTGTAATTATTCTAATTGTGTCTTGAATAATAAACGAGAAGGATCACTCCATAAAATCTGCACGTCTATTAGTAAATAATTGTTGTTTATCGTTTAGAGAGACTGCAATTAAGCATTCTAAGCAAGACTTTGTGTTATTCAAATTGGACCTCCAACCCTGCAAAGGCTTAGGGATTTTTATTTGGTCCATACGCAGTTTTAAAGTTTTAAACATTTGCTTGCAATTTCTCTGGGATAAATTATCCATAAAAACCAGCTTTATTTTATATTTTTGGTGAAGTTTTTGTCAGAAAAGCTTTTTAAAGATTTAGTCCATGGAAAGCAAAATAATATAACAAAGAGCCAGTTTTTGGTATAAAATATCATTACCATGTGCGATAATTACTGTCTTACCTTATTTTCGATCATTGTTCCTTTCTTGGTAAAAAATAATTATTTATAACTTCTTATTTTATTATTTACTTATAAATGTTATGAACTATATCATAAATTGAAAATACCATGCAGGACTAAGACTAGAAAGAGAAGAGTGTAGTGGATGGTAGGAAAAAAATGAAAAAGGATTCAAGAAAAGGGAGCAGGAAGAATAACAGCAAAAATTAAATGAAATAATAAGAGAACAAATTTGAAAAGTACTAAACGGAATTGAAGGAAGCAAAAGAAGATGATGAACCAACAAGTAAATCAGTCAGTAAAAGTAATTAGAAGAAGTAGTGAGGTTTCAAGTGGAGGAGAGAATGGAACATGCTACCGGAGATAACAAAAAATTGACAAAAAATAATAACAAAGAAAGAAAAAGAGATAGAAAATACTACGACACAAGAAAGCTTAGAGAATAAATTAGAAAGGTGGATACTGTTAGAAAGGGATAGAAAACAAGATACTGAAATACAGACAAAAACAAACGAACCAGTGGTTAAGAAATAAGGAAGAAAAAAAAGTGAATAATAAAATAAAAAAGTTCTAGGCGTTAAAAGGAGGGTGGGAAGCATTAGAAAAACACAGAGAAAATGGTAAAGAAGAAACAAAACGCCGAAAAAAAATAAAAATAAAGAAGAAAAATTCTATAAAAACGTTCATAGTGCATTTTTTTCTAATTTTTTTAATTTGGGTATCAAACTTAGTACCTACCTACACTTTTTTGGTTTATTATTTAAAACGTTTTTTTTGAGTTTTAATTTTTACCAATTAGTTCACCAATTTTTGAAGTGTTAACCTAAAATTTTGAAAAATACGATCATGTGATTGGTTTGTTAGCTTGTCAGTGATAGTGCTGCAAATTATGCAATAATATATTTTACATCGCTACCTGATGATGGTATTGTATACCGAAAGCTGCAGTTTTTTTTGTTTTTCTATAAAATCTTTAAATTGTTGCGGAAAACTCACTAAAATTAAAAATAAATACTTCTTTTGAGATAATTTGATTCTTTGTTTTTCGAAAGGCCATCAAAAATATTGCTCCTATAATATGTGATATTGATTGTCAACCTTTATTAAAGCGAACACAATAAAGCTCTGTCTGTCAACATAATTATTTAATTTCGACAAATATTGATACAGTCTTTCATTAAGTTTCATATAGGTCGGCTTTCCAAAATATATGTTTTCACAATTTGATATCCGTTTTATGTTATTATTCTTACTAAAACTGATGTCATAAACAAAATATATTCTGAACAAAGTCCGCCGTTTTCTGTCTTTAAACTTCAATTATTTTGCTTTAAATACGTTTTTGCTCAGAAGCAAATAGAATCATGGGAGGGCGAGAGTTACCCCTATTTCGCACTGCAGGGTGTCTAATTCCTGCTATACTCAAGATTACATTCTTAGGCCTTTATTAGGTATCTTTAATTTGTAATAATTATCCTAGTTTATGAATTGATACCATTCTTGATTGTTAATTTTTTGCTAAAATCTCTTATTAACGTTATGCCACCTACGTATTTTATTAATGTTAGTGATAAACGTTCATTATACGTAACGTCATAAACTAAATGTAATTCTGCTGAAATAAAAGCTCTAACAGCAAAATAATCGCAGATAAATTTAATATGACTAGAATTATTGTTATAGATACCGAGTGACTCTTTTCAGATTAATTGTTTTTCAACTCTTTTTCGGCTTTCTCATACATAACAGTAAAGCCAAATTATTTGCTTTGTAGTTATTGGTGCTGTAAGAATGCATCACCTTGCGCCCAAAATCTCTTGAACAATAGCAGCCACAAGCTTGCAGATTTTGCTGTATGATTTAAAGAAGTACTTTGTAACAATTTGTTTTACTATAAAAAAACTGAAAAAAGGTGAATGCTTATGCATTTAAAGGTCTTCTAGGAATTTTTTTCAAGTAAGATGGACTTTTTTCTTAGGAGCATTGAGTATGCTGATTAGTTTTTTATGAACAATTTTTGCTTTTATTGTTTTCTTTTCAAAGGAAATCTTGTAAACTGTTCTTAGTAAATGTTTTTACTAAACATTTCAAAGCGTTGTCTATTTTGACATGTTGAACGGTTTCTAGCATGGCAAAAGTAACTTCACAAAAGGCCATGATGTTATTCGATGACGCATGTTCTCTAACGTATTTAAAGCTTTGTTTAAAAAAAAAACATTGTTTCAAGTCTAATGATCAAGGAGGCCAAGCTACTATTCCATCAATTTTTTAAACATTCAATAATGAACATCCTCTTAAGTGCTAAAATTTAATATAAAATCAAAGCTCCTTTCAAGCTTGGTGGAGCTTTGATAAACGGGAAACTGTACGCAAAGTCATACGAGGTTAATAGGGACAAATACATGGTAAGCTAACTTCCAAAACCTACACAAAACAGTAGAAAATCAAATTTAAATTTTAGAACTTAAAAATTTTTTGAAAGTTTTAAATTTGAAACTTTCACATCAGAGAAGCGTAGAACATCTAAAAGTTAAATTTTTATAAACAATATCTGTAAAAATCTAAAAATACATGACGCCTAACATTAAAAAAATTAACAATAGTTTAGGTTCTATAAAAATGTAAATGCAAATTTTTATGTGTTTAAATTTCAAAGTGGACAGCAACTTCCGTTAAGTTGAGGTTAAGGTTCATTTGATTGACTTTAAACATACTTTTACTCTATTAGGGTTTAAGGTACAGGGTTTAACTTTTTTTAGCAATAAAAAAAAACCTCATAATTTTTTGGAGTTTTTTGATTTCCATTTTTAATCATTTATTATTGATGAAAAGTAATAATTTGTACATTTGCAAGTAGACCTAATTGCGACATTTTATATTCAACTGGAATATTAATTTGGTTATGATTAATGCCACAATGTATGAACAAAAATAATTAAAAAAAAGAAGGTCAAATTTTAAAGAATACTTTGTTCTAATTTGACTTATGTTTTCATAAATTATATTTAATTTATGTTTTCATAAATTATATTTCTAAATATAAGAGATTATCTATAAACTACGTAACAAGCTCACTCACTATGTATGGTTATATTTACCGTCGAAATTTCAGAATTATGGAGAAAGAGCACTTGTGGGACGTAAGTATACCGATCTGACGAGGTTCAGGCAAAAAGACCAAAACTAATTAGTCACATGTTACTATGGTTATCAAAGTTGTAACAAACGTCAAAAATTAAAGTTTCGTTGGAAGTGACAGCTATCAGCCACATTTTCGTTAATTTTTTTGATAGTAGAGTTATGACAGTAGAGCTTTAATATAAAGTTAGCAAGAGTGAGGTTATTTCTAAAAAATATTTTTCAATTCTTTGTGACGTCAATTTAGTGATTTTGTTGTTTTTTTATTTTTTATGTTTTAATAGATAATTTCTCGCATTAAATTGTTTCTTGTGAGAGACTTGAAGGCGTTTAAATTAATAAAACATTAAGTAGAAATCGCCAACGGCAATATTTATGACGCCTACCGTCTGGACTGTCTTGCAAATCCAAAATCCATTATTTTGGCATTAATGTCTTATTTAATATCTTGTCCCAATAGGAAGTAATAATTTTTATGTCATCGAACAATTTAAACGCCATAACCAGCAATAAATATGAAAATATATTCTCTTTTGGTATAGACAAATAGATTGCTTTTGCTTGAATTATCAAATAATGTTGTTTTCTTTTGCTGCACTCTTGATTTTCTCGCAAATGGGAAAATGAAATTTCAGTTATTTCTAATGGAAACCACATTATTTCTTTTGACAGAAACCTTATTGCGACAAAGCTCAAAAAGACGTGTGTTTTAGGCATGTCTCTGTGTTTTCTTCTTACTTAATTAAAGCTTTCTATACAAAATTAGTTGGGATGTTGTCTGTTTATTAAAAACTTATTATTAAATCATATATTTTTATAAAATATTTTTTAACATTATACTATAAATAATAGAATTTAATGAAAAAATATAAATCATTTAGCTACTAAATTTATTCTATCCATTTATAAGCTTAATAAGCTCAAAGCACGATTATAAGTTCTATATTCAAATCAATTTGCTTTGTCATATAGTATCTGATTACATTCATAAAAAAGTCTACCAAAGTTAAATCAGGTAATCTTGCTGGCCATTCAATAGCGTCTTTTCCACCAATCCGACATTACGAATGTGTTGTTTAAGTATGATATAACAATGTGTTGATGTGCCATAAGCTGTGCGATCTTCAATTAATCAAGGACGATTTTTTCAAATTTTAATTTCATGTAGAATTGTGTAAATAGCGTGTAATAGTAAATTACATACCTAGGCCAGTAAAATAAGAAAAGTCTCAGAGCACATGTAATTGTTGGCCGAGGCGAAGCCGAGGATGACAAACATGTGGTCTGAGGCTTTCTTTTTTACTGGGCAAGGTGCGTATACTATTTTTCTGCTCGACGAAGCCGGAAAGTTGCAAGTTTCGGGCCGCGCAGCGGCCCGAAAGTTGCCACTTTCCGGCCGGAGGGCAGAAAAATGTTTTTATGCGTTTCTTTATCTAGGATTACGCAAGACGCAAGGCTACTTTTTAAAAATGCGTGAGAATTTATAAATATGTAAGAATTTGATTATAATTGATTTAATAAAACTATTTAAAAACTATAGTTATAAGAAAAAATGTACGCTAATATTATTATTTTGCTACTTTAGTAATAATTTTTCAAATTTCTACGTCATTAAATTATATCGCGCTTTCTCTAACTTTGCATAAAGCATCAAACACAAGAGAGATGAAAAATGGGTCGGTTCTCTGCTTCTAAGAAGAATATTTAACGAAATTCATCAAATGTTAAGATAAACAATTTTAAAAGTCAAATTTAATAAAATGTATTAAAACAACGAGTTTTTTACTATTTTTGTTTGAGATCTGCTGATTTCTAGTCTCTATCCGTACCGTGCGGTGCCATAATACTTTTTTGCCATTCCGAGACAAACTGGTCAGGTTTATTTCTTTCTGTTCAGTTGGAACGAAGAGAAACAAAATTTACGACGTAAACCTAGTAGAATCTAGGGTTTTATGAGATAAAAGTGAAAATAACATAAAATTCTACCATAGGTACATGTAGATAATCATATACTTTATTTTTTTTTACAAAGTTGGTCCCCGCCATTACTAATCTTGCTACTATTGGTTTTGGACATTTCTATTATTTAATTTAAACTCTTGTGATGTCATTATTTTTCGTGTGATATTTACTGTCTGACACTTTGTCGACATGTTGGAGCAGGAACTCCTAAGATGAGACCCCTGCCAGATTTTTCTAATCTAAAGTGTCAAGTTATCAAAATAATCTGGTTCATTATTTCAAGTTGGTGACATATAGTTTTAGGTTAGGTGGTTTTGTACTAAAACCATATCTTATAGTCGCTGATATGGGGCTAGAACAAAGCAGAACCAGAAAGCGCTTTGAAAATCTCCTTGAAATATCCGTCACTTCCAAAATTTTAATTAAATCTTTTTAATTATAACTGTATTCTTGACTTAATTTTAGTTGAAAATAGTCTGGACACAAAAGTAATGATTTGGATCAGATGTATGAGAAAGTAATGCTCATCGATGTTATTCCAATTGTTTGTAAGCTGGTTTCTGAGATCACTGAGAGTTGAAAGTTTTTAGGTGTTATATTATCTCATAAATGCGCAATGAGGCTTAAATCCAAGTTGCGAGTTGTACAATTCCAACTTCTTTCATAAGGTATCCTGTCTTATTATCTCAGCTGAGGTCTTGCATTAAAAACTTTGCTGATGTTAAGTACGCATGAGGTTTAAAAATGGCTCATACGTATTTACATTCCTTGTTTTACAATAGAGCTCATAAGGCTTTCTAAGGCTATGGCACCCCAAATCGTAAGAAACCGTCTAAGGAATGTTAAATTGACTATAACTATAACTTTTTCCTGGTTGTGTATAAGCCTTCATACACCTGACATTGGAGATCTTACAAAATCTAGACTTGTTTCTAAGCAGCACACTAGATCAATGAACTTTTTGCCAGTTTAACGTCTAAATAGTTTAAAGAGGACAGTCTAAGCAACTTCTACGAAGTTAATAGTCAATAATTAGCAGAAACGTAGGGTAGTATTTAATGTCCTGCTAAATTTGTTTCTAATTGTGTCTTAGAAGATCAGATTGTTCTCTAAGATTTAGAGTCTTGAAGAGTAGTTCAGTAATTGCAAAAATTTGTCTTGATTAGCGGTTTTTATTTGTTTTTGTTTTCGTCTAGCTTATTTTTTACTGGTTCTGGTTTTTAGATCTCTTGAAATAGTTGATTGAGTCATACCAAAACGTTCAGCAAATGAGGTGTAATATAGGGTAATATTACTAAACTACTTTGAAAGCATCATTTTGGGTTGGTTTCAGTTAGGAAATAGTAAAGCAATTGCATTATATTTTCATTACTTTCCACAAGCAGCAACCAGAAGTTGCTACCAAGACAAGTGGTTCTGCAACGTCATTTGTTTTCATTTTGGTAATAAAAAATTTATAAACAAAGCAGGCTTTGTTTAAACATGATTATGTAAACTATCACACCCCCTTTCTCCAACTGTTTCCACTTTCATTGATTGAATTATCTATAACACACAGATAAAGAATAATTACCATAAAGTGGCACATAATACTCAATTAGCAAATGTCAAATTCGTTAAAAGGTGTCATTAAACATAAAAATTGATAAAGTTTTAACGCATTTATGAAAGGCAGGATGATGCGCACATTGTGATCTCTTAGGGGTGGGAAAAGCGCGAAGAAACGTAGGCGCTGAAGCCCTCAACATATAAAGGAGTCTCATCTGGCCGTAACGACACAACAACTGAAGTTTTCAGTGAAAAAGTTCTACATCTTCCAGCAAGTAAGTGGAATTTTTGTGGTGTTTTTAAAGAGTGAAGGAGGGCAAAGCACGTAAACATTTTTTTGTAAATTCTCGAAAAATTGATTTTTTTGAGCTATTTTTTTTGGTACGTGCTCCTCTCGATCGGGATGGAATTTGAAAAAAAAAACGCTTTTTGTTTTCTCAGAATGCATCAGTATACAGTGACTGCCGTCGTCCTAGGACTTGTCGTCGTTCTCATAGCAGCATCTAGTTCCTCAGCTTTGGCAATCAGTTGTCCTTTGAATAATCCTCAAGAAGCGTCTGCCTATGAGCGCAGACTTTGTTACGCTATCGAAAAAGCAATTGACGAAAATGGTGTACCGGTTGACCAATGTATGTATCAAACTATTAGTGAGCTTAACTCTTTATTTCTCATTTTTTGTCTATTATAGATAAAAGATTGGTGGAACGAAATGTCAACGACAAGAGACAAGACGTTGATCACATTTTTCTGCGTTTTGGCAAACGGCTCCTTTTATAAAATAAAGAACCTTCAGCCAAATCGCTTCTTCCTGCACACAAATTTCCAATAAAATTGTGTCGATGAAGTTAAGGGAATTCAACGCTTTTACTTATGTTCAGTACGTTTTAAAAACAGTATTACTGTAATTACCTAAATTAATAATATATTTATTATAAATACAGAAAACACAGACGTTTTGTATTAAAACAAACCTAAACACACATATACTCTAGCTGTAACCAATAGTGAAAAATAAAGAAAGTAGAAACGTCTTCCTATTGGAAACACCCCAAATTCCATCCCAAAACAACTGACAAGCGCCTTCTATTCTATTTTTTTTCTGTTTTTGAGAATAATAAATCTACTTTACAAAAAAGTTATTTATCTAAGCCTGAAAACAACAACATTATCAATCAAAAGGAAACTGCTCTTTACTACGCGAAAAAGAAAACTGTAGCTGTAGGGAATGTTGAGGAAGTGTTGTGAAAAAAAAGTTCTTTGGTAAAATCTGACTGAACCTTACCAAACTTACTAATATTTACATAGGTATGCTCTATTAATAACTTGTTTAAATAAAAATGCTTGTTATATTTCATTTGCCGACGTTTCATTTCCAAATGAGTTTTTTGTAAAGATAACATCAAATTGTTGCTTATTTTTTTAAATAAAAAGTTCTAAAGTCTAAACTCTAAAGTCCAAAATCTAAATCTTTCTAAGTTGAAAAAAATCAGTACATAAACGCTTAAAATAACAATAATTATTATTTTTAATAATCGCCAAGAAATTATAAATATTTAAACAAAAACTTGTGGGTTTGTTACCACACAATAGAAGAAAAAACGTGTATTTTTGCAACATTAAAATAAATACATATTGAAATAATTTGGTGAACTTTAGACGCATATACCTAGGTGATAAGCGAAAGATACGCCCATTGACGTACTTAAGTATAAAATATTTGCATGAAGTGCACTAATTTTTTCGAGAAAAAGTTAAAAAAAAACAGCGGTTTTCAATTTCGATTTTTTGAGTGATTTTAGGATTACAAGCTTCGTTATGACATAAAAAAGAAATTCGATTTTAGCTAGCCCTGACCAGAGTCCCGATCTAGTTCCGATTTCCTTGCAAAAGTCGTACAATACGATCAGAATAACATCCAAAATGGAAAAAACTGCAAAGGAGAAAATTATCTCCGTAATCATCGTTATCAAAAGCTCAGCTTGCCCCAATTTTTCAACTACCAACATATAAAGCAGATAAGACAATGTTTGTGTAACAAAAAATTGATAGCAAACAATGTTGAATAACTGTCATTATAAAAAAGCATTAAGAAATTTACAGGTTATAATAAATGATAGGTAGAGATAGAATGCTCTTAGGAAGGTACACCTGAGTCATCCTTAGATGCGCTAATCTTACGCTAATGAGTGAAGCCAATCTGTGCAGTCGCTAAGCAACATAGACGCTTACATCTCCCGTTGTACCACTGCGCAGCTAATGTGAGTAATAAGCTGTCCCCATCTAAGAAAAATTGTACTCTAGCTTCTAAATAAACGCTTATACTTGCAATTTCACTACCACGTTGGAAGTTTTTTTTTAAATTTGTTAAAATAGATTAAAGATAAAAAATATATAGATACATATATCAAATTTTTGCTGTAACTTTTAAAGTAGATAAGATAACTTTTTTCTGAAAACAGTAGTGAAGCTGATGAAATAAACTTTTCAAGCGATGAAGTGCGAAACGTCGACAATTTTATTTAATTTTTTTACATTGAATTTTTGACAGACTTCTTAAAATATACTTGTTTTAGGACTCTTTGTGCAGAAGCTTAAAACTATAGTAATAGGAAGCTTAGAAATGATTTTTCGCCTTTTCATATGTCCTTGGTGACCAAGTGTTTTTAAAAAAAATCACCAAATAGCGTTGAACAATTGTTGACATTTAGGTATATTTCTTTTCCAGTTAAGTTTCCCTTACGGCTTTTATGCTGTTTTTCAACTAATTTTTACCATTTTTAGAACTTTTTTAACTTTTACGTCTACCAAAGATTGACGCATTTCTTACCCTTGTCGCTGTATAACTCACTGAAAGGGATTTTTTTCTAGGATTTTTGAAATCTGTTATACACAGGAAAAACAAATGTGAAGGAAATAAAACTCTTGATTTTATGATTATTATTTTTTTTAACAACAAAACAAACAAAAAAAAAGGTTATGAATTTTTTAAATTTCAGGTCTAACAACGTTTTAAGACTTTTAAGTATGTCTTACCGCTGCTAAAATTCGTCGCTGTATGCCTCATTAAAAAAAAATTTTCTGTTAACGCTTTTTGAAATCTTTTATACACAGGGAAAACAAATGTGAAGGAAATACAAATAAAACTATTGTTTTTATGATAGATTTTATTATTATTCTTTTTTTTAACAACAGAACAAAGAAAAAAAATGTCATGATCCCAATATTTGCAAGAAATTGTGATTATTCTTGTAAATTTAATCATAATTTCAAGCATTACAATAAATATCCCAAAAAATATATATCAAACGTAGTAATAATTTGCAAAAGAATAAGTTTCTGATGTTGATAATCACAAATTTTTTTACTGTAGAAGTAAAGCTTGCTTAGGTAACTTTGATTATAGCTGGCGATTGTTTTTTTCAAAAATAGAAGACACGAGTGCCCAAAATTGCTTTATTTGATTTCACTGATGAGTCTCGGTACTGCAACTAATCTCATAATATGACACAATTTTTAATTTGAAGACATAATGGCCCTCACTAAATTAATTTTATTGAAAAGATAACAGCTGTGACCTAGGCCTACTGTACGTTTTTCAAACTTCAGAAATAATCTAATAAAAGCCGAGCAAGTTTGCGTCGCAAATCAATTATGCGCACAAATCCTCTCTCAGCATTTTGAGAATTTTGAGAGCCTCACAGTTTTTAAGTCAGCAAAAAATGTGTGAATATTTGAACCTTGAAATGTGTTTGATATTTCAGAAGTCTAATATTAAACTGTCCAAATATTAATAACAATATTTTCAAAATTGAGCCTTGGGAATATTTCCCGAACAGTCCAAAGACAAAATCTATTTTTTTACATGGGTTAGTAGTCTAAAAGTGAACAATTTAATTTGGTGAATATTTACGTCAAGAACTTGGCAAGCGACGCAAAAAGTGCCCAATTTTTGTAAAATTGGCTATGTTAAGTTATTAATTAATTATTAAGAACACTAATCACATAATTAAATAAATACCCATCTTACAAATCTTCTTTGTAATACGACACGAACACGACATCTCCCCCAACATTGATAAGGCATTGCCCCTGAAAAAAAAATTCAAATAATAATTCAACCATTTGCGACTGTTTGTTGTGCGTGACCATGTTTGATACATCCATGTGTACAATGACAACGTACAGCAAATATTTAAATGTTTGCGCTTTTTGTTCTATTTGGTCGATTTGAAAATTGTACGAATGCCGGAAACATGTTTGAAACTACATGGAACAACAAAATTAATGTTACAACCAATCAAAAAGTGAACAATTGAACAGCTGCTGCCCATCATTTTAATTTCAAACACAAATTCTAAACACGCTAATAAAAGAAAAATAAGTCAAATAGGTCATAATTAATCATTTATTGCTAATCAATGATTAAGAATCAAACTTTCAACACCGAGAAAAAATGTAGCTACTATAGTCTGGGCAAATTCAAGAAAGAGTAATAGTAAATAGTGTGTAAGACGTGATCAATGCGTGATCCATTCATAATGTCCACGTGTTACCCAGTTATTGGACTTCTAACGGAGCTGACATTCTAAAGCACAGAGTTGCATTTGTTTCGATGCTGTTTCTGTGTGCTGTCCTGTCCCAAAATGTCGTCTACAGAGACAGAGACTGAGGTTAATCTCAGAACTCTCAGCCCTCCCAGAAAAAGGGCTAAACGTAACGACTTCAAAACTAGTGAAAAATATATGATTTTAAATATATTTAAACCGAATTGACATGGAACCTGCATATATTGGTTTTTTTGCACCCTTTCTTGAAAGTGAATAGAGTTTAGGTACCTATATACATATTAAATATCACTAAGCTGTTTTGTTCGTCAATCTAGACCTGGTCAGATATGCGCGTTAGTTTTTCCCTTTATATTGTAATGTACGCTCATGAATTATTTACATCAAGCCTTGCTATGGAATTTTGAACGTATGTTCATTTTTTGATTAGTTCATACACAGAAACATACGATATTACCGACGAGCTTAGACGTTTGTTTGACATTTGTCGCCAATCATACTATCAAAGACAATAGCTAAATTAGACAGCAAAACTAAATCTAAATAATTGATGAACGCATTTTTGCTTAATCTCAATGGTATACACCGTTAGCACTTGAAGAGATTCAGATTGTGCAGCTTAAAATTTAAGTATCTCGCAATAAAAAATTCTAAACAAATCGTGGTCAAGACTTTTCCGTACTTGACCACGCATTGAAATTTGGAATGCCACAGCTTATCCAGAACTCAAAATATAAGAAAGTTGTACCTATACTCTATTCACTTTCAAGAAAGAGTGCATGAAAATAAATGCATGCGGGTTCCACGTGATCACATTTAAGAAGTGGGAGATGATTGACGATTTTTCGGACAGGGCAGACCGCAGACCAATTTTGAATGGTTTAAAAATCATTCAAAATTTAAATGACAAAATACTCTTTCTTGAATCTGAACAGACTATAGTTGAGAATATCCGCAACTTTTTAAAAATACAATAAGTCCCATAACTTTCGGAATAAGATCTGAGAACAGCAATTTCGAATGCAGAAAACTATTAGACGATTAATTAAAAACTTAATTAGAAAAACAGTCGCAATCAAAGAAACTTGAAAACAAGGAAAAATACAAAGACAACGACAACAAAAAGTTTTATTTAAAATTCCTTTCTTCAAATAGCAGAGCTTTCTCCTGGTGTGGATTAAATATCAGCAGTGAAAAAATGAAATAGGTATCTAATCAAAGTGTCAAACCCAAGCCGTTGGAAGGCTGAATTTCAGCAGTTATGGAAGAAAAAACCACATTAAATTTACATTTTCCAAAGTTACATAAGAATTGCTGTAAAACCCAAATTCTTAATAAAGAATAATTCCAAGACTAGGAAGAGAAAAAAAGTGATGATAAATAAAAAAGCACTGAAAAAACTAAAAACATCTACATAGATGATGATTTAACAATGAGGAAGAGGGAGGTTCAGAAGAAATTGCTGAAGAAAAAAGAGAACAAAACATATTCATGGAGGGAAAAACATACAAATGGAATGAGAAAGACCTAAAACTAAACCTACAGTTTAAGGAAAAAAGAAAAAGAAATACAAAAGAATAAAAAAGATACAGGAAAATGTACAATGGAAAGAGAGAAGACTAACGGAACAAAAGCAAAGAAGGAAATAAGCAACGGTAAAAAGAGCGTACTATTTTGGAATGTAGCGGGAATAGAGGATAAAGAGGAGAACTTCTGGGATTACGTAAAACTTTTCGTAGTGTGTTTAGTAGAAGAAAAGAGCTGAAAAAAAAAAGCTAATAACAGAATCCAAGTGGGAATGTAAGAAAGGGAGAGCAGCAGGGGGAATAATTACGAGGGTGGGAAATAGAATAAGAGAAAAAAAAACATGAGAGGAGAGAACAAGAAGGACTCATGAGCAAAATATCGAAATAGACAAAGGTGGTGGAAAATAATGACAATATACAGCAAAGAGATGAAAAAGACAATAAAAAGCATAGAGGAAACAGTAAAAGAAAATACAGGAGAATGTGTACTTATGAGAGGGGTTTTTAACGGGAGAATTAGTGAAAGAGGAGCTAGAAATTGGGAGGAAGAAAGAGGGGATGGAAAACGAAAATCTAAAGATAAGAGAGAAAATGGGGAAGGGAAAAAGTAAATAGAATGGATAGACGAAAAGGGATGGGAGATGTTGAATGGTAATAAGTAAGGAGATGAAGAGGGAGAGTGGACGTATGTAGACAGTAGGAGGGAATCGTGATAGACTCTGGAATCACGAATGAGGAGGCGTGGAGGAAAGTAGAAGACTTTAGAATAGGGGACAAAATAGAGTCAGACCACCTTCCAATAGAGATAAGCATGGAAGACAGAAAATACCGAAAAGAAGAAAAAAGGAAAACAAAGGCAGATCTGCAGAAGGTAATAATTGAAATCTGGCACGAGCAAGGCATGGAAGAATACAGAAGAAAGCTAGAAAACGTCAATTTTGAGGAGCAAGAGGTAGAGAAGATGGAAGTGAAACTGAAAAAAGCTTAAGAAAAAGCAACATAAAAAAATAGAAATAAGCAAAAAAGGGAAAATAACAGAAAAGAGAAACGAATAGTGGTACAAAAAATGCTACCAGCTAAAAAAAGAAGCCACAAAAGCGCCAAGAAGCGTCTTTCTAGAAGCAAAAAGAAAATATAGGAAGAGATGTATACAGAAAAAAGAAGAAGAAATAAAAGCTATTTATAAAGAATAATTCCTATTAATTTTTAGGGTGTTATTTAATTGAAATGACCAATAATATATCGATATACGACATCGACTACGACCAATCAAGTGGAAACACAATAAAAACATGAAAAGTTGAAAAAACGTCGGTTTCACTCAAAAATAAGTCGCTCGCAAAAATTAATCTCATTAAAGTGTTGAACTATCGATTCATTAAATTTAAAGTGAGGTTAGATTTGGTTCAGATGTCAAATCATAAAGGCAAAAAAAACAACACCCCATTATATTAATATACAATACTAAGACTAATCCAGTGCAACACAATAAAAACATGAAAGTTAAAAAAAGTCAAAATCAAGCCGAAAAGTGACAATTTGTAAAAAAATAAACACGCGCACCCATCATTTGTAAAGATTTTTATTGTTAAATTAATAACACAATAATAACATGAATAATTATAGTAATTATATTATTTATTTGATTATATAACATTAATATTATTATTATATTAATTGTTATATAATCAATAATTTTCAATTCATCATTGGCCATCATCGATACCAATAGCTCATTGTGAATTAATGAACCAATGTGAATTAAGCACTAATGTAAATTAAGCCAATTAAATTCAAAGAATTTTTGCATTCGCATTGGCTTAAGTCACATTAAGAGTCAATTTACATTCCTATTGGCTTATATTGGCATTAAGGTGTGGGTTACCGGAGATGACCAATAATGTATCAATTTACCATGACCAATCTGGTGCAATATACCATGTTTTGATTGACCGAATCACCCACTAACGGCATCTAGCGAGTTAAGAATACGGTCCAAATTTCTCTCGCAAAAAAAAACCTTTATTACTTCTATGAAAGGTTCATAAGGTTTAGAAGTACAAGCGCATCCATCATTTAAAAAAAAATGTTTTTTGGTAAACTATCCGAAAAAATTAAGTACGTTTTTTGCCGCTTAAAAATATAGAAGAAAAAAGTAAGCTGGCGGTGCCATATGTAAGCAAATCTTTTTTTTGGTATATCTATGCTTAATAAACATTTTTTTAATAAATTTAAGCTTATAAATATATAGACGCATCGACTATTTGGAAAAAAATAGGTTATTGTTAAAATATTATAAACAAATATTTTATAAAAAAGCTAATCTTGAATTTTACAAACACATTGTTTTTTTTATTAAATTTATAATTCACTAATAATATATATATATATATATATATATATATATATATTGATTATTTTGTTGTTGCTATTGTTAACAGTTAAGAATAATATCCAATTCATCTTAATCAACACCTTATTGGGAATTAATGAACCAATGCGAATTAGGCCAATTAAATGCAAGAAGCTTCGCATTTGCATTGGTTTAAGTCGCATTAAGACTCAATACACATTAAGACTTAATTCCCATTGGCTTATATTTGCATTGAGGTGTGAGTTACCGGAGATGACCAATAATGTATTGACTTTCTTCCAGTACTGTAACCAATCTAGTACGCATAATAAACACATGACCAATTAGAAGAAAACCCCACTCAATTAAAAGGTCATACCCATTTAAAAGTGATAATTCCAATAAGACTTAACATTATTATAAACAAATTAAACAAGCGCATCCATCGTTTTTAAACAAATTGTCTATTGCTTAAACTATTATTATGAAACATTTTGCAAATTAAAAAAAAAAAAAATCTGACCCACCCACAATTTGTACAAAAAATTGTTTTATTACATTTTGTTAACACATTAAAACTTGCAATTAAAGAAAAATTTGTTGGCGCATGCGCCATTTGTAAGCCAATAGTTTTTTTAAATCTATGCATAATAAACATTTTGTCAGCAAATGGTTAATTGGTTAATTATTATTAATGTTGCAATTAAGTATAAAAAAACTGACGCATCAGCCATTTGTTTTTTTGCTAAATTAATAATTCAATAATTAAATAATATAGCAACAATAAAATAATATTAATCATTTTATTGTTAACAATAATATCCAATCCATCATTGTCCATCTCTGTTAATCAACACCTTATTGGGAATTAATCAACCAATGCGAATTAGGCCAATTAAATGCAAGAAGCTTCGCAGTTGCATTGGTTTAAGTCGCATTAAGACTCAATACACATTAAGACTTAATGCCCATTGGCTTATATTTGCATTGAGGTGTGAGTTACCGGAGATGACCAATAATGTATTGACTTTCTTCCAGTACTGTAACCAATCTAGTACGCATAATAAACACATGACCAATTAGAAGAAAACCCCACTCAATTAAAAGGTCATACCCATTTAAAAGTGATAATTCCAATAAGACTTAACATTATTATAAACAAATTAAACAAGCGCATCCATCGTTTTTAAACAAATTGTCTATTGCTTAAACTATTATTATGAAACATTTTGCAAATTAAAAAAAAAAAAAATCTGACCCACCCACAATTTGTACAAAAAATTGTTTTATTACATTTTGTTAACACATTAAAACTTGCAATTAAAGAAAAATTTGTTGGCGCATGCGCCATTTGTAAGCCAATAGTTTTTTTAAATCTATGCATAATAAACATTTTGTCAGCAAATGGTTAATTGGTTAATTATTATTAATGTTGCAATCAAGTATAAAAAAAACTGACGCATCAACCATTTGTTTTTTTGCTAAATTAATAATTCAATAATTAAATAATATAGCAACAATAAAATAATATTAATCATTTTATTGTTAACAATAATATCCAATCCATCATTGTTAATCAACACCTTATTGGGAATTAATCAACCAATGCGAATTAGGCCAATTAAATGCAAGAAGCTTCGCATTTGCATTGGTTTAAGTCGCATTAAGACTCAATACACATTAAGTCTTAATGCCCATTGGCTTATATTTGCATTGAGGTGTGAGTTACCGGAGATGACCAATAATGTATTGACTTTCCTAAAGTCCTGTAACCAATTAGTACACATATCAGATTAATTTCCCACTCAATTAAGAAGTCACTCCCATTTAAATAAAAAAAATAATTCCAATAAAACTTTCAATTATTATGAACAAAATTAAACAAGCGAATCCACTATTTTTTGGTAAACTATTCTGAAAAAACATTTTGCAAGCGAATTTCAAAATTCGAAAAATAATCTGACGTATGCCTCATTTGTTTTATTTTTGTTTAACTATGCTTGAATACATATTGTAAACAAATTAATATTTTAATTAAAAAAATGGTTTTTTGGTAAACTGTCTCTCAAAAGCAAAGTAATGGCGGATATTGTTTTCTTGCTGAATTGATAATACAATGATAATTAATAATATAGACAATAAATGTTAATTATATTATTAACATTATAATATTTAACAACATTCAATTCATCATTGGAAGGCTTTCCTAAATCCTATTGTTTTATAAGTCCACATTAAGATGCGCATGAAAAGTTCAAAGAACGTCTCACTCAATAAATAAGTCACCCACAGTGCAAGGCAACATTATCAATAAAATTGACAGTTTTTATAAACAAAAAAAGCGCATTCAACCTTTGTGGACATCATTTTTTTTAGTTTTAAGCCAATTTCAGCATAAAATATTAAAAAAAAGTGGCGCATTTGTAAAAATATTGTTTTTTTTTTTAAATTATGCTTGTGAACTGCAAAATTATGTGGCGCATTCACCTTTTGTAAACATTTTGGTTTTTTGTTAATTAATAATAATATATGTAGATATTATATCATTTATATATTCAATAATTGACCATCTCCGTTAACCAACATCTTAACATATGGCTTAAGCCACATTAATGCTAAATTCCTGATGAAGAAAGGTCCTAGAAACACCGAGATCGACCAGATATGTTACAAACTTTTAAAATTATTTACATTGTAGTTTTTTAACAGAACATATAAATGTATAATTAATTTTCCATGTATAAGTAATGAATATGACTAGATAATGTATTTAAATTTAGTAGCACGTTTTCTTTATAATTGTATCACTTTTATATTCCAAAATCAGCCAAAACTGACTCAAAAAATTAATTAAAATAGCGTTTAAGCCACAACAGAATCTTGAATGGAGCAGCAGAAAAGCAAAGCATTTTTTTGCAATTTATTTGAAAAAAAAAGAGAAAAGCTCTTAGTCAGACGAGTCGCCTCTGCCTTGACTAATATAAAGCAAGGCTAATGCCAACCCAGACTCATAAATATGGTAAATAGGTGGTACGAAAATCTTCATTTGAATTCAGCTTATCATCTAATGACAACAAACAATAGGTTCAAAATATGATAATTTAAATGTCAAAAACGTCAAAACGTTTAATTTTTTCTTACCGTCATAATCATTTACAATTTTTTTTAAATTTATTTTCTTAAACATTTGACATTTTTATTTTATCTCTTCTATTTTATCTTTATTCATCTTGTGTTTTCTTCCTTCATCTTTAGCCATAAATGATCTTTTGTTTTTTCATTATTATTTTTTTCCAGTTGTCATTTCTCTTTAATATCTTTCTATTACCTATCTTCTTCCTTCTTGCTTTTTTATTCATTGTCTAAAATTTTTATTTCTTCTCACGACTATACCAATAATTTCCTGCCACCTTTCTTTGATTGACAATTTTTTTTTAAGTTATGTTGTAGATGGCTTTATAAAATTTTCAAGACATTTATTTTTTCCACCTTTTGTTCATGGTTTTTATTTTGTTTTTAGTGAAATCGAAAAAGCCTGAAAGTCAAAAAGGCTTATTTTTTTGTAGCTGTTTTATTTACATGAAAATAAGGGCTTAGAAAACGTCGCTATTATTGTAACAAATTTGTAATAAACAAACTTTAACTGGGCTTTTCCACCTAATCCTTTTATTGGTCTAAGTCTTGCGCAAATATGATATTGAAGTTTTAAAGGAAATACGCGTTGACTCATAAATCTAAATTTTCCACGTTGACGGCTATAATAATTCAGATCAGAACCGTAAAACCGGCATTAGAAGTTTTATGAGCTTTTGTTTTATTATAAAAAAATATTTGCTTGGACAATTGTCTTGACCTGGAATAAAATCCTTTAATAATTCTGTTCTAGTTTGAAATTTTTATAATGAGATTGGAACTTTTTATTTTTTTAATTTTTTTTAAATCTTACAGTTTCTACTGTGTTATTGTCGATAATGAGCAAATTCTGACGTTCAAATTAAATTAAATTTTTGTGAGATTTAAGTTGGCTTGGCATTGTAAAACTAGATTTAGGTTAAATTTGAAAGAATTTGGCAGACTTGTCCACAAATAAATTGCATGCGTCAATAGACCAAATATAATTCCACTTGTTTAAACTTCTAACTCATTCAAATCATAGTACTGAAAGTAAATTTAAACGTTTTATGATAAAATGTAAATCTTCAGGCCGTCGCGACGTCTTATTGCGTAAGCGGAAACGTCTGGCATTTTTCCAGCTCAGTTTATCGGGTATTTTTCGACCCTTGAATTCTACACACGAATTATCATATTTGTGCCAAAAATAATGACGTAGGATACTGTCGTCAAATACTTTGGATCTTGTTTCATGATTTTTGAAAAACAATGACGTCAAAATCGAATCATGTGATAGTACGATTTTTTTTATTTTTAGGTCAAACAAACATTAATCGGCTTTGAAAATTTTATCTCATAAAAACTGCCATAAAATACAGACACCAAATAGATTTTCAAACAAATTAATTACGTTTGGACAGTTTTATTTTTTCCACTGTAAGAAATACTAAATATAATTTTTTTACAATTGAAGCTTTTTCTGGGCCATAATTCTTACTTAAGAGGAAATGTAATATATTAGCATTTTTGGTCGATGCCAAATTTTAAATTGTTTTTGCTATTTTTAATCACAAGTGCATCCAAGAATAACATTTTACATCGATTTTACGCCTATACGAAATTTAAACAATTATCTAACTTGTATACATTGGAGACAATTTAAGGTTTAATTACTCAAAAACGTCGCAAATGGGAAAAAAAACAATTGCTTGAAGATTTTTTGCTTAATTTATTTTTTTTTGAGTCTTTTTTCTTGTTGCTTCGTCGTTTTTTGAAGTGAAAAGTTTATACGCTCGCTAAAGCAAATCTGCTAGTGGTTTACATTAGACCGAATAACTTTTTCGTAGTATTCTCATAGCTTGTTAGAAAAATGAGTGAAAATATAAATGGTTTCATTTAACGACTAAACGCTGTATATATATATATATATATATATATATATATATATATATATTTTAATCAAACGCTTTTAATTGGTTTTAATTTTATTGTTTGCTGTACAACTGCTTAATAATACTACTAACGTAATAAATTTAAACTTCAATAAATATTTGGGTTTATTTAAAAAAAAACCCAATTTTTCAGAGTAAAACTAAGTTTTTTTTTCAATGAAACACTTTCAGTTTTGTTTTTATTGTTTGCTGTATTAAATGCTATTCGGAATAGGGAAAAAAATATTTAGGTTTTCATGAGAAGGCCCAATTTTCCAGGGTCAAACTTAGTTTTTTTTTTATCAAACGCTTTTAATTGGTTTTAATTTTATTGTTTGCTGTACAACTGCTTAATAATACTACTAACGTAATAAATTTAAACTTCAATAAATATTTGGGTTTATATGAAAAAACCCAATTTTTCAGAGTAAAACTAAGTTTTTTTTTCAATGAAACACTTTCAATTTTGTTTTTATTGTTTGCTGTTTTAAGTGCTATTCGGAATAGGGAAAAAAAATTTGGGTTTTCATGAAAACGACCAATTTTCTAGGGTCAAACTTAGTTTTTTTTTAATCAAACGCTTTTAATTGGTTTTAATATTATTACTAACGCAATAAATATTTGGGTTTATATGAAAAAACCCAATTTTTCAGAGTAAAACTCAGTTTTTTTCAACTTGGAAAGTGTTTCAATGAAACACTTTCCATTTTGTTTTTATTGTTTGCTGTATTAAGTGCTATTCGGAATAGAGAAAAAATATTTGGGTTTTCATAAAAACGACCAATTTTCTAGGGTCAAACTTAGTTTTTTTTTAATCAAACGCTTTTAATTGGTTTTAATTTTATTGATTGCTGTACAACTGCTTAATAATATTACTAACGTAATAAATTTAAACTTCAATCAATATTTGGGTTTATATGAAAAAACCCAATTTTTCAGAGTAAAACTGACTTTTTTTTTCAATGAAATACTTTCCATTTTGTTTTTATTGTTTGCTGTATTAAGTGCTATTCGGAATAGGGAAAAAATATTTGGGGTTTCATGAGAAAGCCCAATTTTTCAGGGGCCAACTTAATTTTTTTTTAATCAAACGCTTTCAATTGGTTTTAATTTTATTGTTTGCTATATTAATTGCTGTACAACTGCTTAATAATACTACTAACGTAAAAAATTTAAACTTCAATAAATATTTGGGTTTATATGAAAAAACCCAATTTTTCAGAGTAAAACTAAGTTTTTTTTTCAATAAAACACTTTCATTTTGTTTTAATTGTTTGCTGTATTAAATGCTATTCGGAATGAAGAAAAAAATATTTGAGTTTTCATGAAAAGACCCAATTTTCCAGGGTCAAACTTAGTTTTTTTTTTAATCAAACGCTTTCAATTGGTTTTAATTTTATTGTTTGCTGTATTAATTGCTATTCGGAATAGAGAAAAAATATTTGGGTTTTCATGAAAACGACCAATTTTCTAGGGTCAATCTTAGTTTTTTTTAATCAAACGCTTTTAATTGGTTTTAATTTTATTGTTTGCTGTACAACGGCTGAATAATACTACTAACGTAATAAATTTAAACTTCAATAAATATTTGGGTTTATATAAAAAAACCCAATTTTTCAGAGTAAAACTGAGTTTTTTTTTCAATGAAACACTTTCAATTTTGTTTTTATTGTTTGCTGTATTAAGTGCTATTCGGAATAGGGAAAAAATATTTGGGGTTTCATGAGAAAGCCCAATTTTTCAGGGGCCAACTTAATTTTTTTTTAATCAAATGCTTTCAATTGGTTTTAATTTTATTGTTTGCTATATTAATTGCTGTACAACTGCTTAATAATACTACTAACGTAAAAAATTTAAACTACAATAAATATTTGGGTTTATATGAAAAAACCCAATTTTCCAGAATAAAACCAAGGTTTTTTTTCAATAAAACACTTTCATTTTGTTTTAATTGTTTGCTGTATTAAATGCTATTCGGAATGAGGAAAAAAATATTTGAGTTTTCATGAAAAGACCCAATTTTCCAGGGTCAAACTTAGTTTTTTTTTTAATCAAACGCTTTCAATTGGTTTTAATTTTATTGTTTGCTGTATTAATTGCTGTGCAACTGCTTAATAATATTACCAACGTAATAAATTTAAACTTCAATAAATATTTGGATCTACATATATGAAAATGCCTAATTTTCCAGAGTAAAAGTAAAACTAAGTTTTTTTTCAATAAAACACTTTGAATTTTGTTTTTATTGTTTCTATATTAAATGCTATTCGGAATAGAGGAAAAATATTTGGGTTTTCATCAGAAGGCCCAATTTTCCAAGGTCCAACTTAGTTTTTTTTAAATCAAAACGCTTTCAATTTGTTTCAATTTTATTGTTTGCTATATTAAGTGCTGTACAACTGCTTAATAATACTACTAGCGTAATAAATCTAAACTTCAATAAATATTTGGATTTATATGAAAATGCCCGATTTTCCAGAGTAAAACTATGTTTTTTTTTCAATGAAACACTTTCAATTTTGTTTTTATTGTTTGCTGTATTAAATGCAATTTGGAATAAGGAAAAAATATTTGGGTTTTCATGAAAAGGCCCAACTTAGTTTTCTTTTTAATGGAACACTTTCATTTGTTTTTTATTTCATTGTTTGCTGTATTAAATGCTATACAGCTGCATAATTGTTTTAAATTTGCCTCAACTGCAAAAAAGTTGCTTAACAAGTTATTGTTTTTTTTTTAATCAAAATCAATATATGCGATTTTATAATTTGTTTACAATGATATAATATAATAATATTTTTGCAGTATTTTTCAATTAACATTACAAATGAGGAAATGGTGAATGTCGGAGTATTTGCATAGTTTCATTTTGCATTTATTTTTGATTAACTATTTTTTCAAAAACAACTAATATTTAAAGCAATTGTACAAAGTGTTAATTAACAATTCAAATATTCTACGAATTTGATAGAAATTTTTGTGATGTCACTTTTTGCTTGATGTCTCATTAATTCAGGAATAAACTAACAATGAACAAAACATTAATTTATAAAAGACAATGTTTATTCAATGCTTTTGAGTATCTTAAGTATCTAATTATTTAATTAGCAATAATTTATAAATTATTATAATACTTAGTTATTTCTACTTTGTGTAGTTCGTTATTATTCACTGTATAAATTATTTAATTTGTTTAACATCATTTGATTTATTATACATATATGACTAGCTAATCGTAATATACAGGGTTTTTCCACCCCCCCCCCCTCCGCCACTATCGTAGAAAATAATTAGAAAATTCCAAAAACACGCCAAATTTTCCCTAGCGGATTTGTCCCTCCAAAATTCAATGCATAAGAATATAAATTTATTGCATATTTAAAACTTATTTTGAAAATCTATCAACTGAAAATATGATACTTAGATCTAAATACGCCAATTTCCCGATTATGAAATTATTATTATTATGAAATTTGTCCTCCAAAACTCATATTCATTCAAAAAAATATTAGCGAAGCGAGAGGTCTTTAGTTTGATGAACTTCAAAGCATATTTAATAAATTTAATGCAAATTAAAAATGTATTTTCAAAAGTATTTGCAAGTCTTGGGGTTTATCATGATAAGCTAGGCAACACCGTATCGTTGTGTGTAAAATAAACCTAAACCTAAAACTCTGAGATTATTAGAGGTTATAATTGGCGCAACAGAGTAGTAAAACTGTGGGTTTCGCATGGTTATAAACAGACGGTCTGTTTCATCCGTTTCAATTTTATAATACGATATTTTGGTACACAATAGCTCCACGACTCTCTATTGTGTGACTTACAACCCCCAATAATCTTAGAATATTGAATTTACTATTTAAAATCGTAATTTATTTAGTATAAAGTCTAAACTACAATGTGCTTCATGTAAATTTCCTCATAAAGTTTGACGATTTTCCGCATAATAATTAAAGATTGATTTAGACATGTTTAAGAATTTTATCGGAAAAGGAAACAATAAAACTGTAATTCCTCTCAAGAATAGCTTTTACATCGTTGAAAACTTTATTAACCGCGATAGTGAAATAACAAACAAATTTGTCGAACCGCAAAAAAATTAATTTATTTTGTTTTGTAATAATGTAAAAATACTTCTACTCCAACACAATATAAATAGTTGAACCTTCATAAATCGTTGGAACTATTTTTAACTTGTAAATCCCCCTACAATGTCAGATGCAGGTTCAGGGGGAATGCGTGGCGCCATCTATGACAAACTTATTTATTCAAGTCATAATTTTTGGACGCATGCCATGAAATACAGACATTTCATTCATTTAGACTGTAAACAACTCAGAGTGACGGATTTGTAGCAAATGCGCTATTTTGAGCCGTTGTAATGTATTACATATATACAACACATTCGTGGCTAAATCATAATTCAGACTCAACTCTATAAGTTATTATTACAAACACAATCAAAAATATATACTAAATTCTTCCATACTAAATCAAAGCAAGTTATTTTTCTCTAAATTGTAATAATAATTCAAAACCGTAACGATGGGCAATATAAACTTTATCACAGTTACATCATAGAGCGCGCAGCACCATCTATTGTAATAGTATATCACACTACAAGGGCAGAAAGTTGAGATTCCTGCACTGCGCGCCATAATCGCGCAGTTCAGGGCTCGTGTAGTGTATACTAGTTTTCTTGCTACTCCAGTCGAACGTACGTGGTTTCGGCTGCGATTCCACGGCAGAAAGTGCAGCTCTACCAGTGCATGAAAGATACACTTTCTGCCGTGGAATCGCAGCCGAAACCACGTAATTTCGACGGGAGTAGCAAGAAAAATAAGTTTAATACAACGCACCCCTTTTGAGTCATAGCAGACAAGAATGGCATTGCTAGATGACATGCTGATAGCAGCAAACAACGGCCTTGTAAGTCACAATAATTGTCTAATACTTACTTGATTTTTGTGCAGATTGTGATTGAGGACACATTCCGTCATAAAATATGCTACCATCGCATTTCCACCCAGAGCAGTCACGTGAGCGCGGACAATTGCAAGAACCTCCGTTACAAAACTGTGTATAAAGCCACTTAAGCCACCCTCCTAAAAATAAAATCAAATATAATCTGTAAATTGTAAACTGCAGTATTTACCTCTCGAATAGAAGTAGTCTCTCTGATGAAGAAAAAATTCAAATTTCCTAAATAATGCTCGATTTTGCCGCCAGGTACGTACGGCAAAGGCGTTATATCCACTCCATGTCGCTCTTTATAAGGCATCTACGGAAAGCAGAAAGGCACTGACTTAGACTATAAAAGCTTGTAACCGAAACTTACGTGTCTGTGTTTCACTGTTTGTATCCTATTGCGTGTTGGAGATTTTTGGCGAATTCTTGTTGACTGAGGAGGCTGTAGAGTTACGCCATTTTGGGGTATTTGATCCTCTTCTAAATTAAAGATTAAGTCGTCTTCTGAAAAACGCAAGATATCCAAATAAAGTATTTCATACACTAATAGTATCTATGAATATGTTTATTAACTTGCCAAAGAGAAAAAGCGTCTGGAGCAAGCTTAAACCCCCAGAATTTAAGTGTTACCTTACCATACTGAGCAAACAAAATTGGTTACCTTTGGCCACATTGGTACTACACCACATTAAGATTTAAAGTAGGTACGACAATTAAGGCCCAAACTACAAAATAACACAGTTTTTGAATGAACTGCGTCATGACTAGGACACTATGCGTAAATCATGACGCGCCTAATTAATGTAAAAAGTTATTTTTTTGTAATCTGGGCCTTAATTGCTACACCTATTTTACTTCCAAAATGTATGAAAATGGTTCTATATTTCAACAATTAAATTAAAACATAGGAAGATAAAAGATTATTAGTAGAAGAAATTTAATCAATAACAATTTTATTATTACTTCCTCTTCAAAATGCTAAAATGGCATTTCGTGTAAGATATCTCTGAGTACAGTCATAACTGTTTATAGATAAAAAAACAATTTAAAAAATCGCCTGAGAAAAGACTGTGCAATTACTATTTCCGACAAACTATTTTCCTACTTTAATTTTGTTACAAATTATTTCAGTGCTTTTTACAAAAACCCAATAAAATATACCATTAAAGTAGGTCTTGAACAAATTGAACTTATAAAACAAAAGCTGAAAGCAGATGCCCTATAAATGCTATTTAATTAGTCTGAACAACTCAATAATTCTCAAAAAACAACATAACTTTCTCTAAGTAAAGAAGAACCTTCTTCTCAACAAAAAATAATTCGTCTGCCGACTTTCATTTGTTTTTGGATTAAAAAAAAAACAAAAGCTTATAAAAAAAACTTCCACCTATAGGCTCACATCGTATAAAAAAAATTGCTTTTCAAGTTCCTAGTTGGTGTACTATGGAAATTAATTAAAACAATTTTTAAATATATTTTTTTTAAATTAAAATCCAATTTCCAAAAGCTTATTTACAAACTTTTTAATGTCTTTTTGTATATAGCTTCAATGACGGAAATTATGTTATCACTTTAAAATAAAAAACAAGCAAAATGTTTTTTTTCTGATTGCCACGAAACTATTAATTATATCTTCGGAGTTAGACTAAGGGATCACCTATATGAACCCCCATAAAACTAAGCTTAATGGTAAACATTTTTCACTAATCGTAGTCACTAAAGATTAGGAAATTTTCAAAAACTTTGTTCCTTTGTGGGAGTATTTGGCCAGCACTTTGTCTGATTTATTTATAAGTACTCAACATTTTTATTATAGATCTAAGTACCGGCAATCGGCTTAACTTAATCTTTAGCTAGGTTTTCATTTACCCACGATAACTCAACTCCCTAAAATCTATTTGAACGTCTAATTTTTTAGCTATTGATTGGTAAAAGTAGAATAAATTGTAACAACTTCATTTTTGTTATTGACAATCTGGTTTTGCGATCATTTCCTTGAATTATCTTACGGTTTCTTGCCCAAGGATGTGGTATTCCGGAAAAATAAAAAAGTTAATTCAATTGATGATACAATCAATTTTCTCATATTTCCGGCATTATGCTTTTCTAAAAAAAGTATTTAAACTTACTTATTGGTAATTGGTGACAGCAAATACATTACATATAGTGCTAACAAGCAAGATTGCATATAGATCACTCTAAATGACAGATATTAATTTTGATAGATACAAATTGAGATCAAGTGTATATCTCCATCTGGACAAGCAAATCATCACGTCAGCGCTTTTTGCCTCAAACGCATATCAATGATATGCAATGAAATCTATCTTCTTTGGTTACTACCAAGAAGTAGAATAGTAAGATCAATCAAACAAGATCCGTAAACTTAGACATGTTTCGTTCTTATTGAAACTCTTCAGTCACAACAGATTTGAACAAACTTGCATTGAGCATAAAACATGTACAGTCAAACCTGGATAAGTGAGAACTGGATAAGTGAGAAAACTCTATAAGTGAGAGTAATAGCCAGGCCCCGTCATTTTAAGCTCCCAAAACCTCTATTAGCGAGAAACAGAAACCTCTGTAAGAGAGAGTCGTTTTTCCCTCATAGACCTCTGTAAGTGAGACTGCTACTTATCTATACCTCTATAAGCGACAGTCGAGCTTTATTTACAAATTTAACATGTGCTATTTTCTGACTCATTCTTAACTTTCGTGGAACTTCTTACCATTGTTTTTGTATTCTCGTCAATATTGTACCTATTCTATTTCGTGGAACTAAAAAATGTTGTATCGCATTTTTTCCAAATGGACACGTGTGCCTGTGTACCGTCTTGTTTGTCGACAATATTCGACAAAATTTATGAGTTAGAGAAAAACATTCAAACTACAAAAACAGAAACCCAAACGAAATTGACGGATTTTTTTGAATGCAAATAAAATAAAATTATATAGTACATGAATTTTTGTTTTGTTTTCGTAAGCATTTAAAAATATATATGTATATTTTATTGTGCATATCATTCACATAATTTTATCATATTACATATTTACTACATTCGTACTTGCTGTGACTTGTTATTGCTGCGTACCTCTATAAGAGAGAAACGCTACCCATGTACTTGCATTAGCGAGAAACTCGGGTTAGTGAGAAACCTCTATAAGCGAGAATGAGATGGTGATCCCTTGAACTCTCGCTTATCCAGGTTTGACTGTATATCGCTTGTTTTACCAGATTACCAGATTCATCCAAATCCGATTTCTTTGCGACATACTAAAGAGTTCCAATAAGAGCAAAACATGTTTAAGATTACTGATCTAGTTTGCATTGATCTTATTATATAGTGCTGAATCAACATTTTTAATGTACAAATATTTTTTTAATTATTATATACTTCCCAAAACCATTTTCTTTTCGACTAGCTCACGGAGATCTTTCAGAACGGTTATAATTTGAGAGTTCAATCAAAAAAACTTTGAAAATTAGAACTGTTGCGACTTTATTTTTCAGCTTTTCATGGAATTGCATGAATGATAAGCGTTTTGTTTACGAGAAATTGCGTTGCTGGATATTCGCAAAAATAAACAAAAACCCACAACAACGCTGTTTCGTTTTATTTCAAAATTTGTCCCTTTTCACTGTATTACTATTTATGATACAAGGTCGCGCAAAAGTATGGAAACGGTCCAAGATTTTTAAAACCACTTATCAGAATCGAATAAAATTTCGCACATAAAAACATCTATAAGCTGTAATTTTGTCAGATGAATACGTTCATTTGTTTAAAAGATCTAAAGCCAACTTGTTTTTTATTAAATAGCAACAGAGATAAAATTTTGCATTTTTAAAGAGAACATTTTTTTCTGATTTCAAGAATGTAACACATGTTTACTTTTTTTTGTTACAAGATGTGATAAAGATCTTTTTTATAACGAGTCAGCGACAAAGTTCAGTTATCTATGAAATTTCTTGTCATTATGATTTTTGCAAAATCTAAAAAGACGAACAAAAGTAAATTCAGCTATTTTAACCAATGACCTGGCAGAATTTAATTACAGCTAACTACATTTAATTTTCACCCTAAATGTATTGGGGTTGGTAAAAAAAATTGCTTTCACATTTTTTGCTACAAAAAAAAGTTAACATGCACTGTTGAAATCTGAAAAAACTGTGCTTATTAAAAATGTAACATTTTATTCCAGTTGCTATTTCAAAAAAAAAGCAAGTTGTCATTGAATCTTTAAAACAAATGAAGGTATTTGCGCGACATTATATGAACAAAAAATCACATCTTTACCTAATTTTTTAGCAGATTGCAGCTTGCGCTTGAATTTGATTTTCTGTGGATCTCCCAGGCCCAACGCCATACCTATAAAAACAGCATAAAGCAAACCCCAACAAATCAGAACATTTGCAAACCTAAGACACATAATTGTATTTCATCAGGCTCCGGCAAGTCAACCCTAAATTGCAAATCGCATAGTGCACACGGAACCATTCTTCGCAATTTAAAGTACACGCTTTGAAGCAGCCGATGGAAATGCATATCAAAGTGATAGGGGGGGTGAAACTTTGCTCTATAAATTTGAGTAAACATTTGTAAATTTTTCACAATCTCCAACTCTTCTAAACCTGGAACGAATTCAGTGTTGACCACGTGGAAGCCATCAGGTGGACGCTCTTCTATCAACATCTTCACGACATCAGCGTCTCTTGGATCATCAACCTAAAACATAAAAAAGACAATCGCAAAAAGCCTCTCTTGACTTGAACTTGAGATAGAGCGAACCATACTTTTTTAAGCAACTTAAAGCGAGACAGAAAACTTAGCTCTATTAAAACAACATGTTGATAATAAAGGAACAAGATATGGCAAACTTACTTCAAGAACACAACAGTCTTTATTGCCCAAGGATAAATCTATAGAAGACAGTTCATCTTCAGAATCATCATCCGATAGAACACGTCCATTTTGATTGTCTTCCTAAAACCAAATAGTGTCAACAAATTCCTACGTACGCATATTGTCAAAAAACCGTTTGACATTATTTACTTACGTTGCTTTTAAGCTGGTATATTTCCCGATTTTTCCTCACAGTTTCGTTGAGAAGCTTTTGCAAATCCGCCAATCGCTTTTCATCTGAGGATCTATCAGAGACTAGTTTAGGTAGTACTGGGGCTGGTAAAGGTGATAGAAACATTGCAGTGCCTGTGGCAATGCCCACTAACATTTTTTCACCAATTGAAATTCGTATTTTCAGCCCAAAAATGGCATTCATTCCCTTAATTTTTAACTTATTTATTATTAATCTATGTAACTCATATTCTAAAAATGGTAATCCATCGGAAATTTCCTTTGCATTGGATTCTCCTCTTAAGTCTTTTAAAGGTCTAGAAACAAATGATTGCAAAAAACAACCGCGCCCTATACTAGGTGCGCCATCAGGTACTTCAATAGTTGCTATGAGGACATCTGGAACTCTTCCAGATCGGCAAGATGAGCATTTTAAAATGATGGCCCTAACTGGGACATTGTTCGTGTTGTACGGTAGGTGGCAAAGAGTACACGAAGGTATATGACTTGGAGTTTCATGCTCGGGACTTTCAAGAAATTTAGTTTTTTGATCCTGATTTTTATCTAATGAGGTACTTAAGTCTTTATTTTGCTTCAAAATTTGAGGTAAAACTCCAACTGCGTCGCTGAGTTCATTCTTAAAATGGAAACCAATAACGGCAGCAGTGCCGCTTGCACTTAATACGCAAACGTCTTCACTAAAACCAATAATAATAATAATAATAATAATAAGATGAGGGATTCATGCAAAAATTACCAAATGCTAGTAGTTTCAGAATATGCTAACACAGCATTGCAGTTTAGAGCGCGTGCGTGTGATCTGATCTCCATTCGAATTTCCGACCACCAAGTATCCCTAGATTCTGGCTCTTCCAGGTTTGATATCCTTTCCAGTAATTTCACCGATCGTGCGCTGACTGCGCCACCTAAAAATTATATATTTTGTGGCATTATGGTTTTTAGTAGTGGAAAGAATAAGTATAATACTGTACCTAAGTAGGAGATAAATCCTGGCGGATATTTAGCCATTGTCAAAAATGGATACTCCAGCATGTCAAAGTTATCCTGGGGTACTGTCTGCCTTAAAACCGGATTCCCCTTAAAAACCTGTCCGTTGAGTCCAATAATCGGTCGATCACTTCCCGTTAAACTACTTCCTAGAGAACATCATAAACTCACATTAGCATTTTCTCTTCAAAATATCAAAACACATACATAATTAGAAGAGGTTAAAGAACGACTGACTAGTCTAATGTTGCCACATATAATGACATTAAAAAAATAATAGAATGAGTATGTTAGTGATCCCACATCGTGAGACATTAAACATTAAATGCAACAATAAGGGCCAGCAAGCACTTCTACTTACTTTTCCTACAGAATCCTATGGTAAGAAATTATCAACCAAAATGAAAGAAAAAAAACAATGCTTAAATTATTTATTGTGGCAAAATCTTTTCTCTTTTTGCTCAATCTTACGACATAAAATCGGCTTCAAATCGGTAATAGTCCCGCCGGTGGGTAAAGATCCGAATTTTGTAAAACTGTACAACTTCAAAAGTATGTTCAATACTATAAACATCAGGTTAGGTCTAGGTTCACCTTACACTTCGATAAACATATCCCAGGTCACTAATAGAAGTAGTGTGAAATCAGGCTACTAGGCAGTAATGAGAAAAATTGGGAAAGATAGTAAGCACAGGTAGAGAAAAGAAGAGTTAAGAGATGTTCTCGCAACATGTGCAAAATTATTGGAAAGAGTGTCTGGTCGCAGAGAACAGTAGACAACTTATAATTTGCAGGAGATTGTACCAGGTATGATCCGATGTTATGTCGCAGATTCGTTCGAGTCATATGATGAAAGCTGGTTTGAGCAAAAACAATATTTTAACCACCTTCTGTCAATTGCAACTTTCATCATTATATAAACTAATATTTTGGTTCAACTTACCCTTTGGTGTAACGCTTAAATCGGAGTCGCTGGATCGTCGGTAGATACAAGGAACACTATTAAGTTTAGCCGGTGATTGTATGATTTTGGTACCAACTGATTCGGCCCTATGGTGTCCAGGCTCGGAAGAGTGAGCCGGCTTCGGTGAACTGTTTTTCCTAAGAGAAGGTGTTAAGCTTGCATGCATATTATTATCGCTTTCGATAGTGCCTCGACCAATTTCTGAATCAACAGATTTTGAGTCTGTACCAAAAGGCACTTCAGGAATATTACTATTAGCTGTTAATATACTTAAGGAAGGTGATACAGGAGTTTGGGATAAAGAATTATCAACCTGCTTCTTCGTATCGGTTTTAGATGTAGCTAAAATATCTTGCACAGTTTCCATAACAACATTTCCAAGTGCAGTTCCCAGCAAGCCATGCTTCTTTAATGGATCTCTGTTTTCTTTATGAAAAAAACTGCCAATTTTACTCTTTTCCTCTCCTTCTGATGTCTTTCGACGTCTGCGCAAAAAAGAAAACTTCTTTTTATGTAAATCATCGCTCTTAGCCTTATGTAAGCCACTCTCGCGCCTCAAAAAACTAAATTTTTTCTTACTTATTTGTTCGTTGGAACTAAATTTTTTCAAACTATGAGAACGATTTTTAGTTAATAAATTAATAAAACTGATTTTGTTTTTATTAATGCTATCTTGTGATTCCGGCGGTAGCTGTCTGCTTAATTGCGTATCGGATAAAAATGTTTGTTGAACAGGAGTATATTCTTTTTTAAAAATGCATGGATTAGACTGCTGCCGTCTTAGATTATTATGTAATACAGTAAAAGGTGCCCCTAAAACAGTGTCTTTCATCTCACTCAAAGATGAAGAGCGAGGAATTTTGCTCGAACTTGCTTGGAATGAAGCTGTCGATGAATTAGGAGAACCAACGCTACAAGATTTAAGCGAAACGGGAGACATGGGTGGAGTGTAAGTCCCCACTAAATTTACTTTAGCCAGAAGAATTGTTTGCATTGCAATCTTAAGTAGACCTTTTTTCTCAATATTTCCTGCAATTTGAGCTGGAGGTAAAATACTTTTCTGAAAATTGTTCAACTGTTCCTCCATTGACTCATTATCGCTTTCAATTTTTGCCATTGGTGCATTTCTTTCCTCATAATTGCCAAGAAAATCCTCATGCGGCGAAGGAGAATGGCTCGCAGTTGGTTCTGGAACTAAATTTGGTAATATATGAGATTCTTGATTTTCTTCAAACGCTATAACGGGTGTGTGTGATAAAGTGTCATCACATACATCCAATTCTTCATCCTCTCCAAAAGCCATTGCTGGTAGAGACATTTGTTTAGAGTACGTTTTCAAGTTACTTCTATCAAGCAGTTCTACATTTTTAACAATATTACTTATAGTTTCATAATTAATCTCTTTTGAATCTGAAGTTTCTTCATCATCTGAATTTATTGAATCTGAGCTAGAACTAGACGATGACACGACAGAAATCTGCCTTTGTAACAAATGTCGATTTCCGCTTAAGAATGGTTCTGAAGATGTTTTAGTAAATGGTTCTTGTGATACTGATTCTAAATCATTATCATCATCTTCATCATCATCATCATCATCATCATCATCTTCTTCATCCTCATCATCATCATCATCTTCGTATTGTGACGAAACAGAATCTTGTGCTTCTAAAATGCAACTTAAACTATTATGTGCATGAATTACAGATCTGGCTAGAAGTTCCGCCATAACACTAGAATCGCTAACAGTTCTTTTAAATACCCTAGGTCCTCTTCTCTTGGAAATTGATGCATTTTGGGTAAGCTCTTCTCCAATGCCTGAATCCCCCAGCCTTGCCTTCAATGCTGTCATTTTCTTCGATAGAATACTCTGTGATGACGATTTAAAATTTTTAAATCGGCGACTAATAGCCGAACCAGATGTTCCTCTCATATCTTCTTGTTTGAGAAGTGTTTTAAGTGAAGGATTATGTATCGGTTCGTGTAGCGTTGGATTAGATCGACTTGATCTCAATTTATTTGATATGTCGCCTGATAAAACATTTGGTAAATGTTTATACCTTGGATTATCTACATCCATTACTGGTAAAGGTGAGACAAATGTTTGGCTAAAAAATGGGAATATGGGATTTGTTGTAGGTTCCGGATTAAGGCGGAAGCTAGCAGGGGAGCCAAGGAATTTCAGATAACTCTGAGCCCGCCTGCCATGCAACAGGACAAAAGAAAAAATCATTATTGCCTCTTCACAGTTGGAAGTGCATACCAGAGTAAATGGCTACTTCAGATGATTTAGTTTTTAATTATCAACAAAAATAATTACATCTAAACTAGCCATTTGGGTAATTCAACTAATACTTACTCTTCATTTAAAATTTCGCCAGTCGGCTGTGATGTATCCACAACTTTGACCAACGTAACAGCAGTACCTATCCCTCGAGCCACAATTCCCGATTCCCCTTCTAAATCAAAACACTGGCAATACCCAATTACAGCATTACCACCTAGATCTAGAGCTTTGACACCAATTTTGCGTTGGAGTTCTCCAGAGAGCTTGAAGAAAAGCGTTTGTCGTGCTTCGTTCGACGCTCGTGGTGTTCGAATTTTATCAATCCATTGATATTCTGGATCGTCATTTACAACTAATTCTTCGACGAAGCCGTGGACGGTTTGTGCAAAGTATCCATGTGGAATTGATTTCGCTAAAAAGCAATTGCATAGTATTTGATACAGAAGGAATCAACACCAAAAATTAACACAAAGCTTTATTAACAAAATATAACCAATATAAACAAAAAATCCAAGTTTCTAGTATTTATTTTATAGCTTTAGCTTTTTTATAGGAAAAAATACTTTGTTCCAGATTATAAAAGATCATAGAAAATTGACAAGTATTACTCATCTTAGTAATTTAGACACTGGCGAAGTCCTTTGTGCTTTGTCTTTTTTATCCTCGGTGCTTTTGTTACGACTTTTTTTCTTTGCTTTCTATTGTCTATTTGTTTAGTAATTGTGTTATATGCTTTCTAGAGCTCTAAATGAAACAATATTATTACAAAACTGCAATTTATATTACATCAAGTGTCTCAGCTCATTACCATAGATCTGTTTGTTGATTGTCACACTATAGTTGCCAACCATACACTCGATTTAATATAAAATAAATAATGACACACTAAAAACTTACAACAAAAAAAGTGAATCCCACAAGATGATTGTCTAAATCTATTAAAATCGGAGAATAATTCAACTTTAACAATGACATTTACTTCACCACGTATACCATGCATTGTGTCATAAACTGGTATCCAGCCTGACATCACAGAATTTGATGGATGTTCATGATTGGCTTCGCCATTCCATCCATATCTGACTAGTAAACCAGCAGCTGGTAATAGCAGTGGATTTAAATCTAAGTACACTTTTCCTATTGCATCATTTGCTGAATATGTGTCATGATCCATCAGTCTGATTTGTAGAGGTTCATCTTGCAACTCTGAATCGTCCACCTGAAGCAGAATATATAAAGGGCATTATATAAAGCAACCCAAATCATATCTAGGTCTACTAACTCAGATCTAATTGAAAATTTTCAATAAATACATAGAAAGATTAAATTCTGCTGACAATGCAGTTTGAGCATTCTTTAAAAGATTTCTTTAATTTGGTGCGTTTACTAGTTAAAAATCCTCGATTTCTTTAATTCTACTTTCAATAGCTCAAATTTTACAAAAAAAATAGTACGAAATGATCTATACTCTATTCACTTTCAAGAAAGTGCATAAAAACAAATGCATGCAGGCTCCACGTGATCACATCTATGACGTGGGAGATGGAGTTGACAATTTTTCGGACAAGGCAGACCACAGAAAAAATCGTATATTTCATTTTTAACCAATTTTGAATGGTTAAAAACTATTCAAAAATCAAATGACCAAAATACTCTTTCTTGAATCTGAACAGACTATAGTTCCAGTGAATCGGTAAGCCGAAAAAGTCCAAACCATACAAATTTGCTATAGCTAAGTAAAAATATTTCCACTGCGCAGTTTGCGTTGGTGGAGGCAAAAATGATCAGATTCTTATAAAAGTTATAACAAAAAAAAAATCCGCCGGTTTGTGGAGCGCTTAGGATGCAAGGCGAAAAAGATGGGATATCAAACTTCTGAGGAGAAACAAAAATTGTAATGTTAAAAATAATCATTTTTTTTATTAAATTACCACACACATAATACAAAATTGGCTTTTCATTTCTTTTACTATCCTGTACTTTATAAAAAAATTCAAGAAAACAAAAATGCAACAAGAAAAGAAATAGTAAATATGAAAAAAGCAAAAAAATTAAGAGAAACCAGAAAAGAAATAAAAAAAGTATTTTTCTTATTAATTTATTAAATACTGTAAAAACAGTAGTACAGCAAGCTTATTATTATACACCAGCTCTGAGATGTATAAAGGAGTTGCATTCTTTAGAAACAAAAATGTTCTGAAAGTGGAAAGTTGGCTGTGCTTATAGTGTCTAGTGGCTACTTTTAAAAAGTTTCTTTTTTTAAGTGACAAGATGGCTGTGCTTATAGTGTCTACTTTCGATAGGTTTCACTGTTTAGCAACGTGCGTTCATAAAAAAAACAAATAAGCAAGCCATGAAAATCATAGAATTAATTTGTTTTCGTAATGTAGCTTATTTATTTTTGACAATGACATTTAAATTTTTATTTTAATGAAAATAATAAATATTTTAATTTTTTCAAACTTATATTTTTGTCTTTAGCCCTGTTATTTTAACTTTAAGTGAAAAGGTCTTTTCATCAAAATCAAGATTTTAATGTTCAATTTGACGTTTGATGTGGCTAAAGTACCGTTATGAAAACAAATGAATTCTATGATTTCCATGGCTTGCTTAAATTATGTTTTGCTATAAAAACACGATATGTTTGTTTATAATTAAAGAGTAATTAAAGTTGTTGATGTTAGAGATGGTGAATTGTTTATATCCCTTTTGATTGAAGTTGTAAACGTCTATGAGGTATTATTAGTTATATTTGTTTCTAATAATAATTTATCAGTAAAGCGGAGTGTTTTGAAAAGTTGTTAAAGGTAACAAATTTTTTTTTTAAATTCTTTTATCAAAATCCATGGTTTCAAATGGGGGCTACTTACCTCAAATCTATACCATTCAGAGTTCCAATGAGGATGCAATGATTTTCTACAAACATCAGTCTTGTAAGTAGTACTTCCCAATTTAATTTCAACATAAGCATCAGTTGTATCGCTTGATCTATCCATAACAGGCAAATTGCGCCCCGAAATTATTTTAACTTTTACTTTTCCAGGCATTGCTATGTCACACTTAATTTTTAGGTTATGTTAGATTACATCTTATCTAAATGAAGGCATAATATGAATTAAATTGTGAAGAGTGATCATGTTATTTACATATTTTAAGACACTTTTTTATTTGCTCATGTTTTGGGAGTATTTTTAGAAACTAATAAAATATAGGTTATGCAGCTTGACAGTTTAAGATCCTCCGATCCTTACCGATTCTGAAAAAAAAATAAAAACGAAACGATCCCTTTAAATCTGTCAACTGTCAAAAGATGTAGCATGTCCACAGATCGAACCGATAGATTTAGTTGAATACTTATTTTTTGCTTAATTAACTAATTAATCAGATGGTAGATTAACTAATGTTCAAACTTAAAACGTTTTAATTAATCCTTAAATATTATAAAAATCAGATGCAATTAAAGCTTAAATGTGCTTTTTGTAGCGTCTTTTATAAAACATTTATTTTCAGTTGCTTACAGCTATTAAATGTTTTTATAGTCCATCGAGACATAAAAATAGCCTTATAGAGAAAAAAATAGGGACCGAATTTTGGGAGAGGTGGTTGGAATCTTAAATCTCGATTTCTGGAACAATCTCGCCGCCATCTTGGCGGCGCGGTCGGCGCCATTTTGATTTAAAGTTGATATTTTTTGTTTTCCTAAAAGAACTCGGTAATTTACAATTTTATAGCAAAAATAGTGATATCAAAAAATGTTGGAAAATTTAATTTCTTACAATATTTGCAGAGTTATACTATCAATTAATTTTATTAAATAAATTGTAATGGATGGTATTTTATTTTCTTCAACTTTGGTTCTCGCACTTTTTTTACTCCACGACTTTCAGATTTATACTCAAATCGGAAGTGCAATTTCTTTTATTTTTCAAATATTTCGTTTATTATGTAGTTTATTGACAAAAATTTTATTATAAACTTCTTATTATAACTCTCCAAATATTGATTCTGGCGTGAAAATAATAATAATCAAACCAGGTCAATAATCAAATCAGTAGGAAATTAAATTTCCAACCTTCATTTTAATTCTAAAAATGTAAATTATAGAGTTATTTTAGAAAAACTAAGAAAATGATCTTTAAATCAAGATGGCGGCGACCAGATTGTCTCAAAAATTGAGATTTAGACATCCAACCACGTTGAGAAGAACGTTTAAAAAAATCGGGGTTTTTATTTTTTTCTATTTTAATGTTTATCTCGGCTGGACTATTAAATTAACATTTTAATGATGTTTAAGACTTAATTCAAGACCTATATGCTTTTCTGACACATGCCATTGTCAGAGCAGGAAGCACCAGTTTTCAAATCAAAAAAAAAACTTATTGAAATTGGTTCAACTAGTTGAAAGTTTTGTGGTAACCAACATAATAAAAGGTCCAGTCGAATTCAGAACCTCTTTCTATTCTGAAGTCGCTTAAAAATATATATTATACTTTGAATAAGCAAGTTTCAGTTATATTAATAGCTTTTTGACATAAAAAATGCTTATAATCTTCTTATAATAATTTTATGGCTATCAATGGACCACAAAAACAAATGATATTTTTGAGTGTCTATCAGACAGATTTTGCATTTTTTTATTCTATTATTCCTTGTAAATTTGTTAAGAAACGCTATGGCAATTTTAATTGGCTCATCTGCTGGTGCCTGCTATCAAAAATTATTTTATGCAGCGCAAAATTCAAATTGTTTATTTTTAAGGTCAGAAATAGATTTTAATTTGTTTTTGTAGTGGTTTTATTGCGGTTATAATTGACAGCGATTTACTAACGATGTTGCGTTTTTATTGGATTTGAGGAATTAAATCTGTGATGGATGTGCTACGCTTTGCAGAACACATAAATATAATTAATTGAATTTTCTAAACTATTAAAAGAATTTTGGTTTAAATCTAGTGGAAAATTAGGGATCAAGGAATAAAACGAATTTTTATTATATAAAAAAGTTTATTCTTTTGTATTTGTAATTAATTAAGCTATTTTTCTCAAAATTTTATTCTAATTCTTTTTTCTCCTTGCTTGTTTTATTTAATTTTTTTTTGCACTCACTCTAGTTTATTTACTATCTTGTTTAATTTTTCTCTCTCTTATTATCATTCTATTATCTTTCTTTCTTCCTTTTCAATATGTCTTTTTCTTCAGCTTGCTTTTTTTTACCTCCATACATTCATTCTTCATGTGCTCTAATGTTTCACTCTCTCTCCTCCACACGTCCTTTATTTTCTTTAATTTTCCTTTATCTAAAATTTATTTTCTTGTTCTTCACTTTTGCACCTACTTCATCTTTCTTTCTCTCTTCTTCTTTTTCTAAAATCTTAGCCATTTTTTTTTGTGATTAGACTAATGGATCTTTTACTGTACCTGCTTTCACTTATTTCTCCTCTTGTTTATCTCTGTAAATTTATTCTTCCTATTGTCTCGCTTCTCTTTTATTCCCGATCTGTTCTAAACCCTTTACTTTAATAAAACTCTTTTTTTTTCTATTTCTTTATCTGCCAAACTAATTTTTATTATACAGTGTGATTTTCAGCGGTTTTTGTAGCTTGAGCTCATACATTGTTTTATTTATTTAATTAAATAAAAATCAGGATCTAAAACTAGCTTTTCATAGATGTTTACTATTTTTTACCGCTCACTATTTTTTTTACTAAGTTTCTTAGCGGTTTTTAGTTAATAATGGATAAAACAAGCAATTATTATTGCTGTCTAAAATAACAATTCACGGTTTTTACTTTTTATTACTTAAAAGAAATGAGCCAAAACTGACATTTATCGTCAGCGACTCTAGAGGATCGTGATGTGGAAACTTTGTCTCTGAGCATTGATTGATTAAAGAAAGTTCTTGACAGGTGGTACTTTTCGGATTCTTGTGATGGTTTAATTAATTTTAATTTTGTTTTTAGTGGCAATAATAGGCAGGTGTTCAGATCAGTTTATAAATTAGATCGGTAATAAAACTCTACTCTACAGGAAATGAATTCTGATGATAACATGCTGATTTAATTATTCATACCCGATAACGTGCTTGAATGATAAATGCATGACTTCCTTGAATTATTAATAACATGAATAATGTTTTTTTCTGTTTGTGAAGTCTATGAAATTTCTAATACTTACTATGTAACGTTTTAATACCGCTGTAGAGATTATTTGCTTATTAACATTTTAAAAATAATAATTATACTATTATTCATTTTACAATCTAATCAAACATTAATTTGTATTTACATCTGAAATAAATAAAAACAAAACAAATTTGATTTGTTATTATGAATTTTTGTTTAATATTTTTATCTAATTACAAAAAAAAATGTTCAAGAACCGGAAGTTTCTAAGAATATTTCTAGTTATAAAAAAATGTTTGATACAGTTAATTATAATATAATTAACTGTATAATAATAAATAAATAAAGAAGAAACAAACATGACTTGTTATTATGTCTTTTTTTCTAAAATATTATTTATTCATTAACAAAAAAATATATTTAGGCAGAGGTCAGAAGTCTTCAAAATTATTTCTAGATATTTGATACAGCTACTTAAAACAATAACAATTTATAAAGAATTTAATAATTAATAAAGATTTAATAATGCAACTTAATTATTAAATTGGTTTTTAAACTAATTGAAAATTTAAAGTTTTTATTCAACAATTTTTAGGTATATTATTGAAAAAATAATATTGTCATTATCATTAATTGTAAAAGACTGTAAAGATTTCTTAATCCAGCAAAGTTGCTGTGCTTTAGGGACACGGCGGGTTGAACATAATAATTTTATTGTCTTTATAGTATTGATTCTTGAATAAATAAATGAAATAAAAACAAATATGAAAATTATTTATGTAATTAAAAAAAAATAAATTTAGAGAAGAACCGGATGTCTCCAAAACTATTTATCGATATAAAAATTATTTGATACTGTTAATAATAATAATAATAATAATAATAATAATAATAGAGAAGACGGCTGCAGGGAGTTAAAATTGGTGATACGTGGAAACCGGGAGTGCCACAGGGTACATTAATAGGTCTAATACTTTTCTTAGATTGGCAGATTACTTGGGGAAATGTACTGCGACCTTTTATGGTTCTATGGTACAATGCCAGACAAAAGCTATCCTTCTTGTAAGAAAATACTCTTGCCTGGGTGGGAATCGACCTCACACTTCTTCAGACCTGACTCCAACGTACTTTCGATTGGCCATCTGATCCATCTATGCAACTCTAGTTATAACAAGTTTATGTCTTAATTTCGACTTATGAAACAACACTTGTTTATTGGAGTCTTTATGAACCTTGCTTTAGTGAGCTTATTTCAAACGCATTTTGTGGGAGTGGGCTGTTATCAATTATTAGCTGCAAATCTCAACCAGAAGAAACACATCACTTGAATATAATAATTATAAATAAAATTAGACCAGAATTAGGATTTTATGTCATTTTTGGTTTTTGCTTGTAGCAAGTAGGCTTGTACAAGAAAAACACTTTTTTTACTTCTAGCATAAGTTGCTGCTTTTCTTTGTAGCAAGTTTGAACAAGAAAAAGATTTTTTGTCTTCAGCTGTTTGTGCAGGAGTTTTTGTCTTCTAACACTTTTCTGTTAAAAGTATTAGGAGGGACATAGGCTATTAAAATAAAAAACCTGTTGAAGTTTTATCTCACTTTCTGTTTCTGCTTGTAGCAAGCAGATTTGTGCAAGATTTTTTTTACTTTTAGCACAAGTTTCTGCTGTTTTTTTGCACGGGAAACGTTTTTTGCAAATTTGTGCACGAGTTTTTGCTTTTATCACAACTTTTTGCTTAAGTAAAATGTTTTAGATGTAAACTTTTAAAGTATTAGGAGGGGAATATAAAAAAAATGTTAAGATTGCTAGTTGCTTGGGATAATAAAAATCGTTTTTTAACAATTATTCTTGCGTATTTTATTGTAAATGCATCTTTCTGGTACATTAACATTATAACAGGTAAATGATTATTTATTGTATTAAATAGTCAATAAGTGTTCCAAGCGATTATGTGCTGAAACACGGGCAGGCAGTGCTATACGGTACAGATCCTATATTAATAACTATCAGTAACAACGTTATTTTACATCTGATAACTATTAGCACGTGTAGCTAACTAATTTACAGCTATGACCCGTTATTGCGTATATATTATAGTATATAAAAAAGTGTGTCGCAAATGCATGAATGAAAATTTAAGTAAACAATATTAAAACTTTGGAAGACCATTCTGTAATATACACATCCATACGCCAAACTTGACCAAAGAATAATCTAATTATTTATGAAGTAGTGATATTCTAATATTGTTTAGTCAAAATTTCAAACAAAATGAGTCAACAAATGAACCAAAAATTTTTTGAAGACGTGCCTATAGTGATCAATTACATTTCTGTACATATTTATATAACATTTATCGGTCTATTGAATATTGATGATTGCATACATATTCGAATCTTGAGCAATTTTTTAGGTTTGGTTAGTTTGTTTAGAAAGAAAACTATTTGGAATAAAATTAGGCCATTTTAAATGAGACGAGATGAAAATAAATACAAAACGCATTGCATATTGCTTGAAAAGTGATATAAGTAATAAACATAACGCAACGTGCTTGAAAGAGTCATGTTCGTTATGTACAAGGAGTTGGTGTCAACGGCTATAGGCCTGTCTTGCTTTGTGTTTTGAGGGCCTGCCCGGCAATTTCGTTCATTTTTTGACGCCAGCACGGCAGGTACTCCTCTGAACTAAGCACAGACAAGGCCATGACGCAATACAATACAGTACGGTACAGTACAGTACAGTAACAGTATAACACTGCCCAGTCTCATCCATTCTACTCTAATCTAAACATACGACAGTGTTAATATTTGACTGATGTCGCTGGAGCTCGCGCACGGTTCTATTGTCCTCGACGAAGGTTAGGTTTAGGTAGGTACCGTTTGGTTGTTTGGTGGTTCTGATAGGGATCTATCTACGCTATCGAAGCTAATCCCGTAGACTTGCTTTGATAGAAACTTAGGATCTTCAAGGGTCCAAGATTGGGAACTTATCTTGACCTGACTACGGATTAGATCTTTTAACAATACGGATGTTACCGCCGATAACAACTGATTCTTATTTAAGAATCTTCTAAATCTAGAATCCAATCATCATTCATAATGTGACCACTACAACAAAACGATATCGACAATTCAGGTCTTCCGCTTTGGGCACACGCGGAATCATAACGATTGTCACTCGGCGATATAAGGAACAAAAGAAATTATTTCGTACGTCGTGTGTTTATAACAATCACCAAGCAGTGTCTTAAAACAAAACCAAAAATATTTTTTAGTGGAGGGCTGACCTGCTTCAGTCACTAGTTACCGAACACCGAACCGATAGGCCTTGTGCGGTTCTCGCATGGAAGCCACATGATTTGTTAGCCAGCGATAGGAAAAGCCAAGGTTTTATTTGCCGCGGTATATTTCGATGATTCTGTCTTGATCAACGTACTCAAAGATGTGAGGTGCATCCATTAGGATTCCCACTGTACCAGCAGTGGTTACGATAAAGAACATATACAACTGAAGTCTGTCAATCACCATTGCCACATACTTCCAATCTTCTCTAGTCTACAACAAAAACATCTATTAGTCTCACCTAACCCACTATATACTTAAACCAAACTCCACTTAAACATTTTTAATATTGATGAGTCTAGTCGCTGTTAATTATCTACTGACAGTTTTTTTCTATACTGAAACACCTCATTTAAATAATTGTTTATCAAATTGACACCCACCAATTCTTAGCTTTTTTTGGCTCAAACAATACATTAGAATGTAATGCTGAAAGAGTAAAACCTAAAACTAAATCAACCTAAATTGACATACTTTGAAACAATTTGAGACTACTCAAAAACTTCTGTAACTGCGTTAGACACTAATTGAAGTAGACTTTAAATTGAAGCGGCTGACAGTATTAATTTTATCAGAGTTTTAGAGTGACAGACAATCAAAATTCTTTTTTAGAAAAACTAAAATTGGATTTTACCTACGCAAATATTTTTTTATATATTTTAATATAATTGCTATTCATCCCGCCGTAAAAGAGTATTGTTTCAAAATGGTAATTTAATGATTCCTGATAGGGAGAAAGAGAACATATAATTAGCGAAAAAAAGTTTATGGTCTAATGTTTCATTTGATAACATCAGATTGGTCTATATTGTTGTTATAATGAGATTCTGTCAACATATTTTTTGTAGACAAAAATGCTTGAAGTAATTTCGTTGAAGATTTGAGATTTTGACTCGGGATTTTCAGTTAAATCATGAAAATTGCTAAAAGTTACATAATGTTAAATCAGGTATATATGGTGGATGCTTTATTTGGGACATTTGGACATGATAAACTTTATAAACACTTCTCTATTCCAGCAGGTAATGACACTAATGAAATGATAGGACAATACACGCATTGCTATTTATTTGTGTTAAAAAATTTTAAATCAATTTTTTTTGCCATAAAAATAATTAAAAGTCACACATTGTTAAATCAGGTATTTACAGTGGATGCTTTGTTTGGTACTTTGACATTTTAGAGTCAAAAAACTGAAAAGGTAATGGCTGCTCTATTGCTTTTTTAGTTTTTGATGATGTAATCGGTTTTGCATTACTTTCCACAATATTTTCAGTGTGCTCGGTTAATGAAGTTCATGCAGTTGCTCGGTTAAGAATAAATAAGCGGTACTAAGCAGCCCAAAATAATGAAATGACCAGGAGTAAAAAGTTTCTCTACTCGTTTGTGTAATAAAAAAAATCCAGAAAGTTTTTTGATTGATATATTGTCAAAACTTTTAGATCAATTGGCACACATTTCTACATCTTTCTAATTTTATAAAACATCGTTAGGTCTAATGAATTGTTATAGCTCATATGATAGCCTGTAACACCATCCAATATGGTAAAAATAGAATTTATCCGCTCAAAATATTTTCTAACATGTTTTTAAGCCCAAATCCAAGACAAAAAATATACGATTTTGGTCTGCGTTTCCTAAATCTTTCAAATTGAACCAAAATCAGCTGAGATTTTTTGGTCTGCGTTTCTGAAATCTTTCAAATTAAATAAAAATCAGCTGAGACCTTTCTATGCTTCTTTTATCTTGTTTTTGCACGATTGCTAACAATTGAAAACAGCGTGGTTAGATAATTTTGGGCTGATTAAAGTCTATTAAAAGTATTACCGCTTTTTAGGTGGAAAAAATGCGGTTTTACGAGATTTAAGCAAGCTGGAACAGTTTTGTAGATGTCTAGAGAAATTGAAATAAAACTTAAAGCATGAACTGTCAATTTATTTAGAAGTTCTGGTAAGTTAAGACTTCTTCCCGCATTTATTCAATAGAAAAGGTTTTAAGGGAAACAAACAAGATTTTTCACTTTTATATATCATAGCATTTACCGCTATTTTCTCTTATATATACCATTTTTTTTTTTGGGTTTGATATAGTTTCTCTCATATATCAATTAGGATATACTTGTTTTATCGGAAAAATGAAAAATGTGGGCATCACATGTCAACTTGTCAATATGATTATTTAGAATGGAATCTTATTAATTTTTACATACAAAAGATTACACCCACAGAAGAATTTTGAAGAATACATTTGACCAAGTGTATTTTTTGGCAGATATTTGTTCAGTGCTATCATCACCATTGCACCAATTAAAGTTTATGCGATAGATTTTCAGTCCTTTACGAAAAAATGAAAATAATACTGGGTGTAATGTCAAACCTTGTGGAACTTTATTTTTGGTATCAATTTTTTTCAACTGAGCAATATCTATAACAAAAAACATACTTGCGGTTGTTCAGATAAGAGCTAACCCTTAGCTGAAGAAACTCTATCTTGAACAAAAAAGCCCTAAAATCAAATTTTAGCGACAATCACTCTAGTTGCTATGTGCTGTAAATTCAAGAATTATATTAACTTAAGTATAAATAATCAAATTGACAATTTTAAAGTTTATATTTTTTAAAAAAGTAGGCCTTAGCCACGATCTTGGATATGTATTTAAATTGGACTTCTTCTAACTTACAAATTGGAACAGTTTGAAAGAAAACATGATGCATTAATTGTTCAAAAATTGGATTACCACATAGTACCATTTAATTCTCGACCTAAACTAAATTTAAACCAACAATTTTTCAAAATATCTCTTAATTTGTTAAAGATAAATAATGTTTCTATATCTGTTTGGGACTGATTTTTTAAGTCTTTTTTATTTAACTTATTATTTAATAAGTTAATAATCATTTAACAGTCACCTATAGCGTAATAGTCAATTAAGAAAGGTGTTTACCTGAATATAAAGATCTTCGTTGCGTAAATGCTCCGCAATAAATTCAACTGCTTCTGTAGCTTTGGAAGCTTCTGGCGATAAAAGAATAGAATCTGAGCTTTCGCTTTCTCTCCGGCAGCTTTCAGAGCCTACTCCTACCCCCAAATCCGAGTTTAACTTGCGATTAATTTTACAATTTGGATGATGCAGATCTGATAATTCCATTACTTCAACTTTGCTTTGCGATTCAATTGAACTAACAAAAAAAAAATTATGGTGAAGTATTGATTATATCAATATTATGTTGTTACCTTATGTGTTTTGGAATATCTGCTGGAGATCCATAAGGATGAGGAGGCACACCCATTCCTGGCATTTCCATCATCCAGCGTAACCTTGTTTTTCGAGGTCGTTTCATCAGTAGCATCGCTGGGAGATAGTTAAGGAATACTGAGCGGATCCAAGAAGGCATTCTATACAAAAACCATATTATAAATATTTATATTAAACAATTATTTAAATACTCAACCTATGCGTTCGAGGACCTCTGAAATTCCAGTTGATTATCACTACTGTAACAAGAATACTAACGGTGTTCATGATGAAAGTGAAAAGAAGATATTTTGCAATGAGCGGTAACACAAGTGAAGTTGGTGGCAGGATTTTTGAGACGAGCAGTAAAAACACTACGAGCGATAGTAAAATGCTGATACCCAACGTCACCTGAAATCATTAATGTTGGACAAAGGATTGAATTAAACATTGCTGGAATAAATCACCTTTTCTCCAGCTTCAGCTGGCAGGTAAAAAACTAGTACACAGAGGAATGAGATGAGTACTGTTGGTAGTATTAAATTCACTGTATAAAATAGAGTTTTGCGACGAATGATAATATAAAATGTGATATCTGTTTCTGTGGGGTGGTTACCATTACCATCGTATATATTGAGGTAGGCGGGCACTTCAATAATATCCCAAGTTCCAGACTTCCAATAATCCGACAAGTCTACAAAGTTTTTATTATTGTACAATGCAAGAGAAACCTGATCTCCATTAAACGTCCATGATCCAAATTTCATTATACAAGTTTGTTGGTCAAAGGGGAAATAAGTAACGTCTATGGTACAGGAGCTCTAAAAATACAAGCATAAAATATTTAAAAGTATTAAATATTTATGTAAATGAAGACCTGATAAATTGCTGGTGGCACCCACAACACTTCACCATTAGGGTATATTAACACATTAGATTTGTATCTAACTTCGTAATTACCATCAGCGCTGCAAGCATTAAAAAATTAGTTTAACATTTCGTAAAAATATGTAAATGTACTTATTAAATAAGACTATGTCGGGCTTCCACACTTTGTCTGGAGGTAACCTGAGAACTGCAATTCCTCCGTAGTCAGCTTCATCCCACTGAAGCTGGTAGTCATTCCAAACCTATCAAAATTAATTACATTAATTAATCTAGGTACGACGACGTTGATTAAGTTTCTCACCAGTCGTAACCAAACATTGGACTTCATTATCTGATTCTTCTCGTTCTAAAATAGATAACGATTTTTTTAATGCTAAAGTTTTTTGAGACAAGATAAACATACCACGTTAATCAATTGAACGAAGGCTAGGCCAAACCTAACATCAACTTTTTCAGTCATGTTTTGAACGGGGCGTATCAATTTGTTGTAGCCTCTGAAGAGATCTCGAACTAAACGCTCTTCATCCTCAGAACATTTACCTTAGAAATAAACAGAAAACACTAACAATCTACAATGATATATAAATTATTAAAATATTATTTAAACATAAGTAAGAGTAGATGGAATTGAAAGTTGTGTTTTTAAAGAGGAAAACAAAGATGACTTGATGGTTTGTTTTGTATTTAGATCTATGAAGTGTTTAGGAGATTGTTGATAGATTGGTGTAAAATATACAAAAATGAATCCTTTGTTTGATTGAGGATCTAGAGGGGAGGGGCTGTGTTTACATGTCACTCAGCATGGTAGTGGGTGTGCCGGCCCCTTACCTATGACGATGAGCCACGAGATGAGAGTCAAGATCAGCAGCTGAGGAGCCGTGGCGATCCACATTGCGAGATGGTGCATGGCACTCAACGCAGTTTACAGGATCATCGGGATCTGGCACGGCAGCTCAAGTCCATGGCTTGGGCGGACGTCGAGGCGCTCGCTTGTTTGTATCGAGACGCCGTTAATAACCTGAACCCGCTTTCCGGACACTCTCTACACGTTCCTAACATTCTGCGTTATTGAAAACATGTCCTTTCACTCAGCGTTTTAAGCAAGGGCACGCACACACCCTCTCAGTCATTCTGAGAAAGTCAACGTGGACGTAGCGCGACACCACCCCCTCGGAAATAATTATTAGTATCGTGACTAGATGGCAGGCCGCAAAAGCGCAGGACTATTCTCTTGGACCAATCCGTGCAGCTTCCCACCTTATTATCGACCGTCAAAGAAGATAAGGCATGCGTCTTAGTCCTTGTAACATTGGAGGCGCCGAGACGGTTCTTCGTCTTATCATTTATGTTAGGAATGCGTTACCTCAAAAATTGTAACTCAACAAACTTTCAAAAAGTCAATGTTTTATTTTCAGTTCAACTTAAGGATGCTTATTTCAGGAAGGGAGATTTACAAAAATAACAAAATGTTTGCATTTGCAAGTTTAATTGAAATTCATTTAACAAAGTACAATCCATTGTGATACAATATTACAACAATTTTGGTAGAAAACAGTACTTGTCGCTTTGATGTGCTGAAAATGCGACTTAATTAGTCGCAAACTCAGCTAACAGCCTAGCTCTTTTGCTGTCCCAAAGGCCCTCTCGTGTCGTTAATTAGCGACCGATAATGGATTGTCGAGTTTCTTTAAAATAGTGTTCAACCGATTAGCATTTTTTTAGTGAATAATAGTTCTCTGAGAAGTACTTATTTATATAACAATGGAACGCGAGATTTATTACTTATATTTATGTATGTATATCATCAAAAGAGATTTGCAATCTGTATCGTGATTTCAGTTGATAGTTTCCCACAGTTAAGAAACTACCATCTGAAGACGCCACTCTGCCAGCATCTTTAAGCCATTAAGAGAGATAGATGACGCTAAGCGTTTCCGCCGTTGCGTATCAGCAATAACAATCGAACTGCCATTCGTCATTAATTGCTAACAACCTAAAAATATAAATGGGCAAGGAATCGCACTCGCAAGAATTTTGGTATTTACCTCATTGATTTTTTCACTTATATTCATTTCATTTGCTATATTTTAAGATGTAAATAAAGACTAAGAATAAGAATTATAGCCCTAACTGATGAGATATTGTCTTACTTGACAGTGGGAAAACGTTGTGCTGGAATTATCAAATTATTCCCCATCGGGCATATTTCTTTATGGAACAAAAATTGCATAAATCCAGACTCTCGAACTCGATTATTAAGTAAACTCGAGTTAACGTCAAATTTCGGCGTTTTTTATTATTTAATTGAGCAACTTCCTTTTTTCGACGAAGAGTCTGGGCAACTCTAAATGTGTTAATGAATATAAGAATTTTGACAAAATAAAAATAAATCAGCTGAAGGTATACGACGTTTTCCCACATGAGACGACATAAGTAATTTACGAACAATGTCGTACGTAATATAAGGGAAAGGATATGTTAGAATTTCAAGTGCTTTCTTTCACCAGCTATGCTTCTAAATTAAGGTCTGTATATACAGGATAGAGAAGTCCATAGATGACAGTTACAAGCTACGTAGCATGCTAGACGGACAAAATATAAAAAAAAGATGAAGTGGTTTCTAGAACTTCATCTGAATTAGTCTAATCATACCAACAATTCGTTTTGTTTTATAAATTTTAGTAATGAATTTTAATTGTTAAATTTAAATTATCTCAAATTCCACGAGAAAAATATAGTTCTACACGTCATACAATATAAAACGCCATTGTAACAATGTGTCAAGTAACAATACGAAGTGGGGAACAGCGACAGAAACAATCGTGCTCCACTCTTCGCGGACAAAACATTGCACATTACTATTGTCGGGTTCGCAATTGGTGCAGATACCTTCGAAGCTGTTGTAATAAGTTCAAAAGAAATATCTTCGATTAGTTGCTGTACCAATTTACAATCTCGTCTGACTAACTCAACATTTAACTTGATTTATCACAGTATGATTGTGTTAATACCCTAAAGAACACGATACAAAACCAAATTTCCGTATAAAACGACTGCCAACTATTGGTGGTGGGTTTGGTGGCGCGAGCGTCTGGATCGATACGGATGGAGCGTCTAGCTTTACAATAATCAGAAATAGACTAGTCGCCCATCTGAAATCAGCAGCTACTTTATCTAGCTTCGGGAAAGGTCTTGCGAGGAGCTACGATACGATGATGTGAGGTGCCGAGAACAGCACTGCTAACGTGGCGATGATCGTGAACAGAGTGAATATAATAAGGCACAGTCTGTCGACCACCATAGCCGCGAACTTCCAATCTCTTGTAACGTCCGCAGCATCGTCTTCTTTACGCAACTGGTCCGTTATAAATCTAATTTCTTTTAAAATTAACGCCAGTTCGTAATCCGCACTTAGACAAGAGTGGTTCGACACAAGCGATTCGTGAAGTCGACCTCCATTTCCGTTATCTTCATTTTGCCTTTGAATAATATCAAATATAATTTTAAAATTATAATATTAAATTTTTATAAATTACCTATAGACAGTTCGGAAGAACGTTGCTGTTGGTAATGGTGTAGGTGTTCCACCTCCACGATGATTATGTCTAAAATCATCATCTATATCTAAAACATTGGCAAGTAAACTTTTGGAAGAGCGTTCTTTCAACTCTACGTCTTGAAAGTGCAGTGGTTTTCGATCTGTAGCCACAGATGTGGGTCGACTCGGCTGTTGCCCATAATCACAACCGCTCGATTCCTGTGGTCGGTTCATACGCAAAACCCATGGTAACCAAATTAGAAAGACAACTTTAATCTATAAAATTGATATAAATTAATTTTCAATTATAAATAATTTAATAAATTTTACCCATTCTGACATTTCGTGTGTGTCGGCATTACGGTGATGATAGTTGAGAATTAGAATAGTTGAAACAACAGACGATGCCACCATAAACATAATGCAATTGAAGTAAGTACCCAATAAAGGCACTGCATCTGAGGTAGCAGGCATCGTCTCGGCAACCATATTCAAGAATACGGTTAGAGATAGTAATATTGTTACACCAAGAGATAGTTTCTCGCCTGAATCTGGGGGAAGAGTAAAGCCCAGAACTGCCATTGAAGCAATAAGTACACACGGAACGATCAAGTTAAAAAAGTAGTAGAGTGTTCGCCTTCGAATTATTATAACAAATGTAATGTCGATGTATGGCTCAGGGCAACAATTATAATATATTTCATTTCTTTTGCCAGGTACGCCTGTAAAGATATTATTTAATGAGGGCATGGTAAAGTATTTTATACCTAGTAAATCCCATTCGCCGTTTGTAATAAAACTACTGATGTCTCCTCCAGAATCGTCTTGTAGCTGTAAATCAAGCTGAAAAGTGTATCAAATGATTACTTCTACAACCTATGAATTTTTAACTAAAAAAAATTACTTGCAATCCATCGTATGTCCAACTACCAAACTTCATTTCACATCTTTGGTCATCAAATGGAAACCATGTAATATCAATTTTACAAGTGCTTTTAAATATTCCAGGAGGCACATATAAGCAGCTGCCATTGTTGCGAACGACTACATTTGTTGGGTATGTGCCATCAAAACCTTCGTCAGCGCTGAGAAGATTTTGAAAAAATGTTGCGAGTAGTTACAGGTTGTTAAGAGATAAATTACCCAACCTACCTGTTGTACATAAGAACATCCGGTTTCCACAACCTATGGGGAGGTATGCGAAGATCCTTTACATTAGCGTACTCGGACGCATTCCATCGAAGGTTCATGTCATTCCATTCCTGAAACGGACCAAGCTGAATTGTTGATCTAGAAGGCGATAGGCCACCTGTCAACCGATGTTAGGGCGCGTTCGATTCGCCCCCGTAGTCACCGATTGTACAAATTATTCGCACACTGATCAACTTATTACCATAGACATTTTCACTTCTCAAAACACGCTTACATGAACACAAACTAGAGATACTAATCACCCTCTTAAAGGACTATATCTGCATTAACAACAGAAACAACAACAACAAACAACTAATTTTCCACGATAAATAGAACAAAAACTCACCAACTTCAGCCAGATGTTGGTTACAAGCAATTGATTTTTTTCGTCCTAAAAACGTAAAATTGGCTCGAATTATGCATACAAGGTTGCTAAGGAAGCACGTACCACATTGATAATTTGCATTAAAGTTAAACCAAAACTAAGTTGTAGAGGGTCCGACTCGTTGGCAACCGGTCGCTCCAATACGTTGTAGTGGTCAAGTAATTTGTGAAGAAGTCGCTTCTCGTTGTTTCCCGCCAAAGATTCTGGAATTGGAAGAAAAATTGTCATTGCGTCTCCGCGAAGATGCGTAGAATTTTATGTTTTTACGACCTTGACATGGAAGCCAGGGGAATGTAGATAAACGACTTCATGCTTTAGGGATTTAAATTGACTACTGCTAGATGATAAGGTTGGTTGGTTGGTTGGTTGACTGGCTGGCTGGCTGGCTGGCTATACATATTGTAGGTACGAATGATGAAGCTGAGCAGTGCGGTAATGAATATTTATTTTGGGATGTAGGACAAAATAAGGGGCCACAACAGTAAGACCAACCGTTCGGTAGCGACAGGCAGATGTGCAAGAGGACAATGAGCGTCAAAGCTCGTGGGCCGCAGTAGAATTGACATTGCTGCATGCCACTGTCCATGGGTAGCGATTGTAGCTATAACAGATGAGAGCTCGCGCCAGTGCTGTTTTCAAACAATCTTTTTAAAATAAAATTTAAAACATTTAATTTATTGCGGTTTCATATTAGGATCGTTTATTATTTAGTCGGGTTTAGGTTTGCAGCGTTAGTTTTAATGCACAATTTGTTTAAGTTTAAATGTTCGTTTCATGAGTTTAAGTTTAGCGTGTATACATATATACCCATGTATATCAGTACTACAGATACTATACATACACATGTATATACATATAGTTTAATATTACCGCCAGATGGTTTAAATTTAGTTACTTCATGTTTACGTTTACTATCTCGTGCCTACTTTGCACATTCGTATACTAAAGCCATTGCGAGTCGGATGCTCCTCCGCCAAAGTGCTACTGCGCTACCGCGAGCCCACTGCCCGAACCAAGGCAGAGCAGGGATGCTGTATGACACATGGACCGCGCACGAACTACCCTTGCGCCTGCCTTTCTAGCTTAAACCGTTTTCTCACTACCCTATTTCTAATAATACTTCCACTTGAATAAGTATACGCACGTTGCAGCTTCAGCAGGATGCTGTTCCTGCAGATCAATGAGTTCAGCGTCATGCGCACTTTCTTGTCGCAGCGTGACCGGATCACTCACACTCGCCGGTGCCTGTTTTTTCATACACACACACGAGCAGCCCCTACACAACTAATACCCATACTACTCTGTTTGTTGAAATTTGAACATATTTTACACCCTATTATTTTCACCAGAAACATTTTAGCCACCCTTTAATTGCGCTAATAGTATAAGCTATTTCATTCACCAAAACAGCACACATCAATGTTCATAAACGCACCCTTCTTGCTTGCTTTAATAACTTAAAAGCGCTGCTTTCTCTACGATCTTATAACCCTTGCAATCTAATATCGAAAATGTCATCCAAACTATTGAGCTAATAAGGGGCCCTTAAGGCATCCAGCATTCTACAAATCTTTGTTCTTGAATAATGAAACTTCGTCTCTCTTTCTATTCTACTACAAAAATCAAATTTCTACTATACATAATTAAAATGCTCGTACGCTCAAAACGTTTTCTAAAATTCATTTCGGTTTTAATACTTACAATCTAACATTTTTAATTTATTTTCAAAACTACAATATTAAACTCTTACTTTTTAGAGACCGTAAAAATTTACTTTCTATGACATTTAATGACTTTCACTTCACAAAAGCTTTTTAAAAGCCATTATGAAATCTATTTCTGCATTACACTTCACAGAAATTATTAATATTTTAATATGAACGTACGCGAGGAATTATCAAATATAGTGACAAAAAATCACTAAATAATAAATGAGAAAATGAGCAACGAAAATTCATTGATGTTTTAAAAATTATTATTTCATTTAATCAAACGGTAATTCAACTAAACATTAAAAATTAATCTCATTTTAATTAATTTAGAAAACAATTTTTTATACGCATATTTATGTTTTTAAATTTAAATTAAATTAAATCTAATAAGCTATTTTGATTTTTATCATAATTATTTTCAAAATCTGAAAACGAAGAAAATCTATTTAATATTTTTGAAACGCTTCTTTTTTAACCCAAGTTTATTACTAAATATGAGCTTTCGACGTTGTGGTCTTTGTTCCTATGACATTACATATTATATAGTTTATGCATATTGTTCATAACATTGTGTAAACAGTATGATAAACTTAAAAAAAATTAAAAACAAGTATAGTGTTTTATTTAAAACAGAATTGCACAGAAACTTCTTCTATTTATTAAACAAAAATATTATATTGAAAAACAAATTAAGAAATACATATAAGAAAATAATATAAAATGTATGGGATATTAAATGATTTATATAGATTAATAGACTATAAGGGAAAAAGCAAAAAAAAAGTTTCTCTATTTGTTTCTAAAACCCAAACTAGTGTATCTAAGAATAAAGCCACACTATTTTAAATTGTCTGAAATTGAATTTTGAAAATAACATTAATTATATTATTAATTTTTTTTGTTTTAGGAAATGAACAACAATCACTATAGTTACACGACTATTATAAAGAAAATTCTATCTTAAAATCAGTAATATTTAGAAAACAATTAGCAACATTACAATGCATTTGCTGCTAGTTGTTTTCTAATTAGTTTTTAGTGATTTTTGTTAAAAAAAAAACACAACAAACGAAATTAAAATAAAATGAAAAAAAATAAAATGTCAGAAAGCCGATAGAAAGCTTAAACATTATAAGGAATATTAGAATAGAAGATTTCTCTATTGGTTTTCTATTAGTTTCTCAGTGTTTTTTTTAACACAACATACTTGATATAAAGATTTTGACAAAAATTCAAAATCGGTTAACAAAATCGAAAATCGTCAAAAATTAAAAAATCGTCAAAAATTAAAATGCCGAAATTGAATGTTTTGTGATAGTTAAATTAAAGTTTTTTCTACTTTATGTAATCTATCTGAAAGAATTAAAAAGCTACATCACTTTAAAAGCTGATAAAATTGCTAAAGTAGATATAATTTCAACAAAAAACACGTTATATTACAAAATAATGATTTATATAAACCAAAACGTCTTTTTTCCGTTATTTCTTCATAATTTTTTAGTTTAAAGAAGATAACAATTGATACAGGAACGATAGAGATCTTAAAGATTAATATATAAACTATAGTTTTGCATAATAAAATCAATCATATTTTAAAAACTATAATAAATATTATTATAAAGTTTTTTCTGTTGGTTTTCTATTAGTTTTCTAGTGATTTAAAAAAAATTCAACAACTTCTTCTATTTATTTAACAAAAATATCATATTGAAAAACAAATCAAGAAATACATATAAGAAAATAATATAAAATGTATAGGATATTAAATGATATATAAAGATTAATAGACTATAAAGGAAAAAGCAAAAAAAAAGTTTCTCTATTTGTTTCTAAAACCCAAACTAGTGTATCTAAGAATTAAGCCACACTATTTTAAATTGTCTGAAATTGAATTTTGAAAATAACATTAATTATATTATTAATTTTTTTTGTTTTAGGAAATAAACAACAATAACTACAGTTACACGACTATTATAAAGAAAATTCTATCTTAAAATCAGTAATATTTAGAAAACAATTAGCAACATTACAGTGCATTTGCTGCTAGTTGTTTTCTAATTACTTTTTAGTGATTTTTGTTAAAAAAAACACAACAAACGAAATTAAAATAAAATGAAAAAAAATAAAATGTCAGAAAGCCGATAGAGAGCTTAAACATTATAAGGAATATTAGAATAGAAGATTTCTCTATTTGTTTTCTCTTAGTTTCTCAGTGTTTTTTTTTAAACACAACAAACTTGAGACAAAGATTTTGACAAAAATTCAAAATCGGTTAACCAAATCGAAAATCGTCAAAAATTAAAATGCCGAAATTGAATGTTTCGTGATAGTTAAATTAAAGTTTTTCCTACTTTATGTAATCTATCTGAAAGAATTAAAAAGCTACAGCACTTTAAAAACTTATAAAATTGCAAAAGTAGATATAATTTCAACAAAAAACACGTTATATTACACAATAATGATTTATATAAACCAAAACGTCTTTTTTCCGTCATTTCTTCATAATTTTTAGTTTATTTAAAGAAGATAACAATTGATACAGGAACGATAGAGATCTTAAAGATTAATATATAAACTATAGTTTTGCATAATAAAATCAATCATATTTTAAAAACTATAATAAATATTATTATAAAGTTGTTTCTGTTTGTTTTTTATTAGTTTTCTAGTGATTTAAAAAAAATTCAACAACCGATATGAATATAAAGATTAAAAAAAATTGAAATGCTAGGAAAACCACAGGGAGCTTAAAATTAATGTATAAACTATAGTTTGTTATACTGAAACCGGTCATGTTTTAAAAACTGTAAGGAATATTAAAATGAAGATTTCTCTATTTGTTTTCTGTTAGTTTCTCAGTATTTTTTTCAAAAACACAACATTTAATTGGACTCAAGATTTCGACAAAATTCAAACAAATTAAATGTTGTCTAAAATAAAATAGGATTTTGACAAAATTCAAACAAATTAAATGTTAATTAAATGTTTGTCTAAAATAAAATAGCACTTTTTAATAATAATAATTTTCTAAATAATTTTTTTTATTTATTATTGTTTAGGAGATTGCTGCTTTTGTTTTCTATTATTTTGATGTATGTTTCCAAAAATGGGCGCACCAATTGAAGAGAAAATTTTCAAAACAAGAAACCAAAGGAATGATTAATTATCTTTTATTTTAAGTTTTTAAAAAGAAAATTTATTTAATTTTTTTTAAATATTTTATCTATTAAACCACCTAATCAGCATTTTATTGTTTATTATTTAATAGGGTATACTATTATTTTTAAGATGCGCCAAAGCGTAATAAACTTTCTTTTTTATAGTTTAATATCTAGAAAGTGCCGCTTTTGCCACATTCTCCTAACCCTTTGTGATCTAATATCGACAACGTCGTTTTATCTATTGGGCTAATAAAATAACATCCCTAGGGAGTCGCGCCTGGAACAAATTTTTGCTGCTTGTTTACCCCAGCTATAAAATCTATTTGCGTTTCTACTATAATTGAATCTGTTTTAAAAATATTAATAAATAAAATTTCTAGCTTTACAAATAGCTGAATTAATAATATATAATATTGATTAAGTATGAAAAATACAACTAAATTTCGGATAAATTTTCTTGATAATTAAAGCACAATTTTAAGGCTGCTTGTCTTTAAAACAGTAATTAAAAATTATAAAATAATCAAATATGATACTCACTTTGAAACACAATTATTTATTAAAAGAATGCTTTAATTCGAGTTTTTAATATTTTGATATGTTTACTAATAAATACTATTTACTGATGATGTTTACGTAAAATTGTGAAAGTAGCTTGTTTTTCTCAGCATTTAATCAATAGAAAAGTTTGTTATTAAATTTGCGTGTCAACATTATTATTTTTATTTTACTCGTTAACGTGGGTGCGTGGGTGCAACTCGGAGACTAACAGGGTGTATTCATAATTTTTACAATACCCCGCTGCACGACAATTATTAATTAGACAAACATCCCTTTCGTTTGTAGCTCTCTAATTGATTACGATCAATGCGGAAAGAAGATTAATTATCCAGTCAGATATTTAATACTTTTAAAACTAGATGAGTTTTTTTGTGGTCTTTAAACTAATATTCGCTTCAGTCAAACAAAAGCCATAAACCAGAATCTAGTAATTAATAACCGAAACTTTAAACCTCAAAAACCTACGTTGGATTTCATTACTGAAGTTAATTTTAAAGCTCGTGGTATTTCAGTAGGTAATATAACATGGAAATAGTTTTCATAAATATCTAAAAGAGGTTTTTATGAGTATATTAGTACTGTCAGTAAAAAATATATATTTTACGTAATTTAAAGAGCTTTATTTTTTCTTTCTATTTTTATGTATTTTATAAACTCAAAATTTATATAAATTTGCCACAAGAATTAATAAACAATTTCAAAAATGTGTTCATTAAAATATGTTTTGAATAATAATAGTTAATATGAATAATGCTAACAAATATTATTAAGAAATAAGTAAATTGTAGAAATTTATGTAGAAAAATATTTTGCTAGTGTGAAAAATGGTGGATGCGCCGGGCAAATTCTACAAATTTAAGCGACGAATATCAGGTCAAATACGAAAAATTCTGCAAAAAATAGACACTGCAGCGGGAGGTACTTGAAACGTATACCTGAAGAGGTCCATTTTAAGACCGAAACTGAGTCGTGTGCTGGCAATGGCTTACCTTTTAATAATAATTTCGCATTTAATAATATGATTTAAATTTTTAATCTGAATTTATAAAAAATGGGTATTGCAGAATAATAATAAGATTTGTAATAAGAACTACTACAAGTAAATAATTTGCGAAAAAGTTTAAGCAAAATCAGTTAAAACTACTAATTGTAAAAAACAGAAACACACCAACCGGCTAGTGCAAAAGCGTAAATACGGAATGACCGTTAGCAAAGACAAGTTCTACGAAAACGCCTGTTTACTTGCCTAAGCTAATACCAGCAGTTAAATTGGAAAATTAGCAACACAAATATGCCAATTTTATCAAAAACATCAACCTAAATCAATGTCAAAGGCGTCAAACTTTATAACAAGTATAACGTTATAATAAAATTATCGGTAATATAATCAAATTAATGGTGAAAATCACTGACATCGCAGTATTTGAACTTCATAATATGTGTGGGATTATCACATTCGTCAATTATTTAAATAATATAAAACCTATAGTTTCATAAAAGCGTTATGTCAATTTAAACCATCAAAAACTGAAAATCATATCCTGGAATTTAAACTTTTCCTATTGGCTGTATTTTGACAATAAAATTTGATGAGTAAAAAGCTTTTCCTATAAATATATAATCCTTTCTATAAAATCAATAATAGAAATGCTACAAAAATTCTGATTTTCCAGGGAAATTATTAGAGCCACGCTTGAATGTATTACAAAGATTTACAGTCAACATGAAAAAACAATAATCTTCTTTGTTGAATTTTCTAATTGATACATTGTCAAAACCATCAAAATATACAATTTCAACAAAAGATTTTTCGTGTATTTCATTTTCTAGGAAGATTCTGTGATTGTTAGGAGAAAGACAAAGCTAGCGATATAAACGTAGGTGTGACAGAGGTAAGTGACACAAGGCAATGGAACCTCTCCGTTCAAGTGCTCATAAAGAACAATTTGGTACAAAAGAAATACACTCACCGGCAAAATTGGCGGACAAGAAATTGGTTAAAAAAAGAATTTTTAGTAAAGTTTTCTATTATGAGAAGAAAAAGCCAGGCTGATGTTGGTTTATAGATTAAACAGAAAATGTTAAAAAACGATATGTTTAAAGTTATATTTCCAAATTTTCTTTATATTAATGAAATGAAACATTTCTAACACGACTCAAACACCCTACGCGATTAAATTTAGGCATCGTCGTGATCGATGGTCAACATAAATCCAAGCTTGGAGCAGCATAAAGCAGAAGTCTTGCTTTTACGACAGTGTTTTTTCAAATTGCGCCAATCTGAACTTCAATAAAAATTAATTAAAGTTTGTCAATGCGGTTCTGTAAAAACAACTCCCGAACTCGCTCCCACGCTTTTGTATTCAAAATTATTTTTAATATTGTCATTCCTATTGTTTCTTCCTTTATATTGCCCACATCAAAGATAGCGCTGAAAATAAAGTATATATATCTCTGTTTTGATTGGATTTGATTTAATGCGTTTTTGAAAATACGATTCCATACCGTTTTCAAATTGTGTTAAATGAAAACGTCTTCAATTTTTCAAGTGTCAATGTTTAGTTGAGTGAGAAAAGATCAATTTCCTTCAATACCCAAGCAGATTCTGATTGATTACTGGCCTTAATTTCAGCTGCTCCATAACTCTGAAAAGATTAAAAAGAAAAAATAAATCATCTTCAGTGTGTGGCAGATGCTGGAAAATGATGTAAATACAATAAAAATGTATTGGATAAGCATGGATGAGTTCAGCGAATATTTTTGAGAATTAATAAAATTTACGATGCAATATACACAAAAATCCTCTGAATATAAAATAAACTTAGACATATATACGAATCTGGCTTCGACTCTATAAACGTGGCTGACGATTGTTAACAAAGTTATTTATGAGAGGTAAAAAATTTCGTAGTACTGCCCATTTGTCAGACAAAAAATTTTTAGTCCTTCGGTTAGTTCCCAAATTTTGGGTGGTGCATAAATTCTGTTCTTCTTGTAATATTAATTCTTGTTAAAAATTAGCCAAATTATATCAATTAAAAGCTTTTAAATCAAATGACTTGTTGCTGCTACCAACCAACAGCTTAAAATTTTTTTTTATTGAATAAAATTAAGGAAAAAGAGGCAAATTTGAAAAAATAGTTTAAAAAACTCATTTTATAATGGGTACTGACGCACGTATCTCTCTTTTACCCTGGGCCTTGTGCGTCAAACTAGTTTTTTAATATATTATTGTTATTGTTTTTATGATTTATAATAGTTTTACAGGATTATAATCTGTCTTATAAATTTTTTTGAGTTTTAATCTATATATTTGTTTTGTGTCATCCAAAATGGTAGCACATACTGTCTGCGGTGTACATATAGAACAAGTGCTTGGTAGAGCAACATACTAATGTTTTGGATACTTGCGGCCAATCGTGCCTGATCGGCGCTTGCGCTTGGACGCTTGGCTTAAGCGGAATGTGACAATGCGTTATGTTTTTTTGTGTGTGCTTCCGACGTTATATCGATTTATAAAATGTTCACGTCAACAAAAATTATTTTGCCATCAAAATGAAAGCATTGAAATATATGCTTAAATTCTAATCTTCTGTTTTTATTCACAAAATCTTGTATTTTAGTTTTCATTCAAAAACCTTTTAAAGTCTGAAGTAAAGCAAAGTTGTATTGAATTCGTTATTGCCTCTACATTTGCAAGTCTAACCATAAATACGTTGTTGCTATGAGCGATATTTAAATTACTTCAGCAGCAGCAAATAATATTATAAGTCTCTTTAGTGAGTAATTATTCTCTGATGCATGTAAATAGTTAAATAAAGCAAAACATTGATATCTATCTCGAACACAAAAGCAAATCTAATAAGAAAATTTAATTAAATTTGTATCAGCATTTTGACATAGTGATTAACCCGTACGCTTATAAAAAGCTGCAAACCATAAGCCATGCAATTTTGCTTCCAGACTGCAACTATTTAAATTATGAAATAATTGTAAAAAAAATCTTCTAGCACACAATGGCGTGGTATCAACCGAGCACATCTTATTTGTGCCCGAATTTTATTAGATTCTTCTCGCGTCGCAGGAATATCTTGTCCTATTTGAGGTGCAACAACCCCTATTCTAAGATTTAAAAAATATACTTATTACTTTATAAAAAGTACAAAGCTCAATGCTGAAATTTTCTCTTAATAATTGATTCAAATGTGTCATTACGTTATGCAACAGAGGGGCAATTTTTTGTTTGCTTTACTCGACGCTGAGCTTCCACCATTTTCCATGAAATCTTAAACCGATACCAAAAGAAAGAAAACGGTTTTTCTTTTGTCTCTATTGATTTAAAAAAAAAAAAAAAATGAATATTGCAAATTTCATATCAATGATTTATTCCGTTATCAGCAGTCTTTGTTAAGATTTTGTGAAATGCCCCATAAGCTATATTAGCCTTTAGGTCACATTTAAATAAAACAGGGACGACAGGATTATTTCCTCAAACAGATCACTCAAGTTTTCAATCTCAAGTTCAATATAAGGAACTCTCTAGTGTCGACAGAGTTTAGCATTAATTGACAGTGTAACAAATGCATGCTTAATTAACTAACAACTTAAGTATTTATAGAGACGACACCTTTAGTCACTCCGTCATTGGATAAAAAGCTTAATTTTTAACAATTTTTAAATAATACACTCAAAAAAAAATTATAAAAATATTTTTATAAACTCACAAAAATTTTTTATTCTTGACTAAATGGAGGTGGGCTAGGACAGGTCAGGTCAGGTCACATGGTCAGGTGTGAAAATTAGGCGGATACAAGATGAGAAAAAAAGGAAGCATGATATAATTTTCAAATGTTTTATTGTGTGACCAAATAATCATAAAATTATTCAGTTTTACCATTGACTAAATATACTTACTTTTAGTCAATGGTTTACTTAGTCTATGGTTTTACTGAATTTATTCAAAACAATGTTTGGCATAATATCAATATTTAAAGTTTTTAAGTGCTGAAAGTGACGGTCTAAACATAGCTGCGCACTTTAAATTCATGCTGGTTAAAGAAGTTTAATAAAACTTCTTTAACTTCTTTGATTAAAGATACTGAATACAGTATCTTTCATTCTACTTTAAAAGTCTTCCACGCTCTTTTATTGAAATAAACTTTATTTTCTAGGTGTTAGATCCGGAGATCCTGACGGGCCATCTAACTCCTTCGCTATGAGTTCATCCGCTCCTATGGAAAAGTTGCATCTAAGTAATTTGTCACAATTTAATTTTATATACCATGTCAAAATACAATTGTTGTTATGTTTATGTTAACAATAAAATATTTGATGGAATCACATCATATTTAACTTTTTTTCTTATGCAAGTGTATACTTTTTTTAGGTAGCCAAATGTAACATAGAGCTGTACTAGAATAGACCAGTCTATTCTAGTACAGTTTAGAATAGAATTGACTAAATGTAGAGTTGAAAAAAATGTAGTAATTTTAATTGATTTTAAAACATTGCGAAATGTAGTTTTGTGTTTTTTTCATTCTTTATAATTTTTTATTATTAAACAGGTTTTTTGTGTTTCTATTTATTTGGCTATTTTACATTACTGTTATGAATTACTACATTACATTTTACTTTTATTTCTTGTTTGTTATTTCTATTTTTTTTATGTTTTATTATTTTTTGTTATTAAAAAGGTTTTTTGTGTGTTTATTCGACTATTGATTTTGGCTGGAAGTATTATATACCGTCATCTCAAAACAACTTCAAATGCAAAGTTTACTCCAATTATACATTTCTTTGATTTGTTGCTAACGTTGTGCTCATAAATACACAAATTATCTTCCTTATTTCTCTTTCATAATTTTTTGTATTACAAAGTAATAAGTTAAATAAAAATTACTTTAGAGTTTTTCTTTCTGTTAGGTTTAAATAAAAAACTCGCTTCTTAGAAAGAGAAATATAAGAGAGTCGAGCTACTTAAAGAGGCGTAAACTGAATTGAAAGCTGGTAATAAAGAGAAATATTTTTTTGATCGGTGAAGCGATAAGATAGTCAGTGAACGGAGTTATTCAGAAAAGGCAACTTTTAATATATGTTTGCATGAGAAACATCAAAATGCATTAGCTTGAAAAATGTTTCTAAAAGAAAAGAGAATTTATGCGTCTTGAGAGGAAGTATTTTAGGTTTTGTAGTTCTTTTTAAGATTTCAAAAATATTAACCTCTTAAGTCTAATATAAACATAAACATTAGGCTTAATAAAACATGGAAAAACACTTAAAGTTATAAAAAAACTTAAATAAAATCAAATTTATTAGAGATGGCTAGAAACAGCAATAAAAAACAAATAATTATAAGATATACACAAAGAGAGAAAAAGTGCACAAAAAGATAAGTGAGATAAAAATTAACACAAAATATAAGCAAGATAATTAGATAGAAAAAAATCTTTACCTGTTGTAATTTTGATAAAAACAAAAGAAATAATTGATTAGACAACGCATTCAAAAATTTAATCTTATAAGCATGACAAAAACATAAATAGAAATAATGCGAAAAAATTTTGGTAAGGTAAAAAAATAAATGTATGACAGGAAGAAAAAAGCTGTAATCTATTATTTAATCATGAACCAAAGATGCTGGAAAAAGGTGAAATAATTTGAAAGATGGTGGGAAAAGGATAAATGGTTTGAGCAGGCAGTTCTTGGGTCTGTCTTCGGACAAAAACTCGTTTATGCGCAAGTTGACGCTCTATGTACCTAAATAAAAGAAAATTTTCTATTAAGAAAATTATGTAAACGTCTATTAGGAGTCGGAAAAAAATATTGTCTGCTAAGTTTTTAAGCTAGTTTACAGGGTTATATATTAGGTTAAAAATCGTTAGTATAGAATTTAATCTCAGTTCTGGTAACCTAGTATATATAGTATCTGATTAGACCTTTATAATCTAATCAGAAAGCTACAAAATGGAGTGGTAACATATAACTTCAAAGTTTGTAGTGAAAAACTAAGTTGGATTAAATTTTGAAATAATTAGTTCTATTAACTGTAAGACAGTATAAGATTATCTTAAATTCTAAGGCATTTATAATCTAGTTAAAACCACCAACAGCATGCACCCTTCTCATTGAATCAAACATCTGATATTTGCTGGTTGTGTTCCGTGGAGAAAATTAACAATTAGTTGAAAATTGCTTTATTAATCTAACGGGAAAAGTTTCAAAAAAGAAAATTTTGTTGGTGCAAGATTTCTTAATCGGATTTGACAAGAATTGGCTGCAAGCTTGTTGCAAATCAATTTTGGAAAATAATGAACAGCTCCAAATTAACCTGAAAAGTTCTTGCATTTGTGTGCTTTCGGTATTTATTATATTGCAATGCTCACAGAACAATGCAGACGAAATTAATTTAGTATAGAATTTGGAACAGTGCGATTGTGGAGGCGAAATGTTGCAATTTTGTCAAAGCAAATCGAATATTCAACTAATTAAAACTTGCGGCAATTTATCTTTGGAATGGGACATTACGTATTTTATTCTTGATTTAAATAATGAAATTAAATTAAACTCGATAATTGTGAGAAGAGTACTTAACAAACTTTATATAATATAATCACTCGCTGAGGTTCCCTGTTTTGAATCCACTTGCTAATATTACCTCTGAATTGCTTTGTTAATGAATAAGTCTTGCTTAATTAAATAGTTTTAAGTGTTTGTTGCTAAATCTATAATATACACCCGCTTAATTTTGCTAGATATGTTTTCAAGCAAAATATTAAGTTCAAAAACAAGTGCACAAGGTAGTTCATTATTAAGTTTTAATTTAAAATATTCTTCAGCAATTTAGAAATGATGAAAAAAATCATCAATACTAAATAAAGATCCAGTTCCAAATCATCCAAATCAATAGCTGCGGCTCATCAGAATGTTAGAGGAATAGTGCGACAAACCAAATAAAAGGTAGTAAAAATTTTACGAGCTTAATACTGTATATAAAAATATTAACTTTCTGAAGTAATTATTAGTGGCTTATGACTGTATTGTCCAGTACCTCACCGAACAAACACGGACGAATGAGCACCGTTGTTTGCTCGGACAACTGTAATGTTGAATATACTACTTGGAAAAGTTACCAGTTTTAAACTTGTAAAAATGTTACTACCTCTTAATTGGTAACTAAATTGACCTATTGTATTAGTAATAGCGTTTAGAGAGTATTTTTATTAACTATATTCTCAATAAATCGGATTTAAGAGTAAATTTAAAGCTCTTGTTTTTTCGTCAAGTGTATTCTTCTGGCACCTTTTTCAATAAGATTTTATCTAAACCAAGTTACGCAGATTTGGTGTACAGAAACAATGTATCTTTTATGTGAAAAATATTTTTAGCGGCTCGGATCCTTTAAATCTTTTGGGAAATCGCCATATTTAATTTATGAGAATTTCATTTGGCTTTTTACTGTTTTTTGCTGAAACAGGCATTTTGTTTGGCACACCCGCGATAGGGGCTCAATATTTTATGCATTGAAAATAAAAATCAATTGTGTTCAACTATCTACAGCAGTCTATCTGCTGTAATCTTTTATTTTGCCTTTCCTTCATCTTATCGGAGACTTATCGGGAAATTAATTTTTCGATGTTTAATAGTTTCCGCTTGAATAGCTTATTACGTCAAAAAGCAATTTTGCATTTCTAATAATAAGTGCTTTAGAAATTTTTTTCAATTTTACGTTAAACTCGATGGTAATGTATGATTTTCTTTTTAGAGTTCCCCTTGTTTGATTTTTCCGGAAACCAGCTTTTCGTTGAGCTACATTTTATTTTAGCGTTGACAGCGCTCGAATTTTTAAAATTGGGACTTATTGACACACACGTGTTTGCACCCTTTAATTGATCCAATATTTATGCATTCTGTAGAATCGATATTTTTATCTTTTGAATTTGCAAAGCGATCACGTGGAAAAATCCATTGTGATAAGCAGATTCTTGCAAATTTTGATTTAAACATTCGTCTCACTAAATACTCACAATAATGCGGCAATAATTTTTTTTTGCAGTACGTTCTGTATATAATTAGCTAGCCACTTTGTTTAATTAGGAGAATATGAGAAAAAACCATATTACCCTGCTTCATTCTTGGACGTTACTAAAGCTTTTGACTACACCAGCTTTTGAAAACATTTTTATATCTTCAAACAAAACAATTTACGTCTCTTACCATTTATTTTCCAACCTTTCAAATCGTAAATAACATCTTGTACTTGACAATTTTTTGTGTCATGTCATATTGTCATTAGACATGAAGTACTACAAGCTTGGCCAGCCAATACACCACCAACTCGTGTTTTTGACATTCTATTGTCATTTTTTAAAATAAAACTAATATTTTCTGTTTAAAAGCATCTGTTTTTGCCAGCTGAAAAAGCGTTGGCAACAAAACCAGCAATTGCTTTGGAATATGAATTATTTTGCAAAAGTTATGACTTTCAGAGTTGACTAAAGACTATTTGTCATAATAAAATTAAAATATTTTGTTGACCTAAAAGCACAACTGCAATGTTTTTTCCTTCAAATGTTACCTCTTTAGTTCAGGTTGTAGATCAAAAACCTTAGAAGGCAAGAAAATTTAAAGAAAATGAAGAAGTACTGTCAGAAGTCAAAATAATTAAAAGAAAAAATGAGTTTAACAGAATAAAGTCAAAAAAGCAATAGTCAAAACAATTGATAAGTTTAAGTTAAAAAAAACATCGAGAGAGAAAATAAAAAGTTGTAAAGAAGTTAAGAAAGGAAATTACATCCAATAGTTACAACAAGACAATAGAAATGCACAAGTTATAAATATAGCCGAAGAGAAAAATGAGGAACAACTTGAAAACATTTTGAAGAAGAATTGCCAAAAAATAGTACCCACATTGTCGAGATGGATGCAATAGAATAACACTGACCAACATTTGATGTGTTTTTAAGTTTCATTCAAAAGTGATAAAAGTTTTTATATAGTGATATAAGTTTGTATTAGTATTCTTACATTTGTTACAAAAATCCAAAGTCAAGATGGGTGGAAAAAGTTTGGTTGACGTAGGCTCTTCTAGAGTCTTTAGTTTGTTGGTGGCCTTTTCTCCAATGGTTGCTTAAGGCAGAGCAAAAATTTATACGTTTTACATAGTTTGCAGTCTTGGTTAGGATTTAAAGCTTCTTCTAAAAATAAAAATAATATTTCTTGTCTAGAAGCATCTGTTTTTGGCAGCTGAAAGAACGTTTGGAACTGTGGAGAAAATTTTATGTAAGGAAATGCCTCTGAATATGTTTTGCAAAAGTTATGACCGTCAGAGTTGACTAGAGACTAATTGTCATGAAAAAATTTGTTTTTTTTTGATATTTAATATCATAATTTAGTTTGCTTGGACATATTTTGCTGATTTATGAGATTTTGAAGTTAGAGAAAACTGCATCAAGTCTGAGATGTCAGCTATTTTATTGCAGTTAAAAAAATAATAATGAAAAAAAGTCTTTATAGGGCAGAGGCTAGACGTGACAAACGTTTTGACTCAATACATGTTCGACTTTGTGATCTATTAAATAACGTTGTTTTTTATAAAACTAGTCTAGCATTCCAACACAGACATGTTTTGAATAATTTGTGGTGCTGTATAAATTCTGTCGCTTCCACAAGACATTATCGATTTTGAAAAAAATTTGATATAATTTAAAACTGTTTCAAGTTTAAAAATGAATAATAGATATAAAAAGTTCAAATCGTCAGCAAAAATTAAATATCTGTCTAAATAATTGAAAATCTGACGGTTTCAGAATTAATTAATAAAATAGTTGATATGACGGTAGAAGTTACGGTCTATCATAACTTGATATTAAATAAGTGCATTAAATGAATTTCATAGCTGCCCCAGTTCCGAATTTAAGTTAAAGTTGGAAAGGCAAAAAGCGTTTTGCGAACTAAAATCGATAGTTTCGTGCAACCATCAATGTCAAGTAATTTAATAACCAAATTACAAATACATATTACCAGCGGCAAACTATACTTTATGTCTAAAACAAAGAGGAAATACAATATTTGCTATTGTGCTCCTATTTTGTTCATAACAATAGGTATGAAAAGACGGGACATAAAAATTTTATTTAATATTAAGGTATCTCTTTCGTTGAACACGATCATAGCTTAAACAATACAATTTACGTCACAGTTGTGATAAGTTTTATATCGGCCAAAACTAAATTTTGTATTAAATTACGTTGAAAAACATCCAACTTTTTTTTACGCCAAAAAACACTGTTTTTAATACTTTATAGTGATAAAATAATAAAAAGTTGAGATTAATTTAATTTTTTTTTATAAAAGGTGTGTGCTTGCTGTATTTGTACGAATATACTTCAAAATATTAATAATTCCAGCTTAAATTAGCGTCCTGACGTGATCAATGATAAGCAGAAATTAAAATTTAAATAAACTGAATTGCACGAATTTGCTTTGCCTTTATGAAAATGCTTTTTTCAAATAGTGCAATTCCGGAATTTAATAAAAATAAATTAAAGCTTGCGAATGCAAATTTTGATTAACAAACCTTGACGTTTTATACTACTATTCAAAATTCTGCTTAATAAAGCTTTGTTTTAGACACTATTAATTTTAAAAGTTAATAAATATGGCACACAATTCTGCGCTTTTTTTAAATCATTTGGAATTAGATGCATCTGGTGCCTCATAAAGCTCGTTTCTTGCCAAAACCTATGACGATTTAGCTAATTTTGGTGTTTATCGGCAGTTGTCTTTTTTCTGATACATTATATATTGAAGTTAACCCGCTTTTTTGTAGTTGCTTAAACAATAGCAAAATATCACGCAAAAAAAAAACATTAATGTGTTGAAAAAAAATATTTTCTGGATTTTCTTTATCCGAAATTTAATTATCTACAAAAAAAGTCCTTTTATTACTAAAGATTCTGTCAGAATCCTGATTTGAAAGATAATGTAACGGTTTAAGAACCAGAGAGATGATTCAAAAAGCTGTCGGAAGTTCGAGAGTTTTTCCAGTTGGTTCCAGACTGTATACACCGAATGGATCTAAGGAGCAGCAAGCGAGAGTGGGAGTCAGTTCGAGTTCAAGTCCAATAGAGTTCAAATCCAATCGAGAAAGCGTTTTAACAAAGCAAATTAGTCTATAAATAAATAAGTGTGCAAATAAGCCATATAAATAAACTATACAGCTTTCACGTTACAATAAATTAAATTTAGAAAAAAAATAAGAAATCAGATATCTATCTAATGCTTTAAAAAATGCTTTCCAAATTGGAAAAACAAAGTCTGGGCATGCCAAAATTTTGTTTTTCCCAATTTATTTTTTTAAAAATATTTGTGTACTATAAAAATTAACTCAGCGCTTAGGTGGATGACGCCGTAGAAAAGTTTTTATAAAGAAAAATTGTTTTTATGAATTTATTTTTTTTAAAGACCTATCAACGTTCCCAAAAAGGCTGTTTTATTCACTGAAAATATTACCTTTTTTGTTCAGCCTGTAGACCAGAAAGTTTGGAAAATTCAAAGAAAATGAGGACTTTATCTTCTTTGAATTTTAACCGTCGTATAATGGCAACAAATTTCATAGACAACTAGACTTTGACTCAAACATTTAATATTGATAAAAAAAAATATTTTTGACATTTTAAAACAAAAAAAGGTAAACATGTATTACACTGTTAAAATCAGAAAAAATGTACTTTTTAAAAATGTAAAATTTTACTCTTGTTATTTAAAAAAAACAAACAAGTTGGCCTTAGATCGTTGAAACAAATCAACATTTTTAAAAAGTGCATTTTTTTTATTTTACCAATATAATACATGTTTTCCTTTTTCATAGTTTCAAAACGTCAAAAAAAAATTTTTTTTTAAACAACAAAAATCGAGATAACGACAAAGTCTAGTTGGCTATGAAATTATAGTCAAATCATTTAGCTAAACACATAAAAATTCCAAAAACAGCACTAGAACTTTATTAAGCAATTTCAACCACTCTTTTAATTTTCACCTCAAATTTATGATGTTAATTAAAAAAAATTTTTTGTCATTTTGAAAAAAAAAAGATCAAAATGTATTACAATGTTAAAATTAGAAAAAAATGTGAGATTTTACTCTTGTTGCTATTTAAAAAACAAAAACAAGTTGGTCTTGGATCTTTAAAACAAGTGAACGTATTTATCTAAAAAACTTACAGCTAATATATTTGTTACGTGGCAAATTTCAACCACTCTTTTAATATCTTGTCAAAATTTAATGACACCTAATTCCATTCCATTGCTAACTACATTTAATTTTCACCTCAAATTTTTGATGTTAATAAAAAAAAATTTTTTTTGACATTTTGAAACAAAAAAAGATCAAAATGTATTACATTGTTAACATCAGAGAAAAATGTAAAATTTTACTCTTGTTGCTATTTAAAAAACAAAAACAAGTTGATCTTGGATCTTTAAAACAAGTGAACGTATTTATCTAAAAAACTTACAGCTAATATATTTGTTACGTGGCAAATTTCAACCACTCTTTTAATATCTTGTCAAAATTTAATGACACCTAATTCCATTCCATTGCTAACTACATTTAATTTTCACCTCAAATTTTTGATGTTAATAAAAAAAAATTTTTTTTGACATTTTGAAACAAAAAAAGATCAAAATGTATTACATTGTTAACATCAGAGAAAAATGTAAAATTTTACTCTTGTTGCTATTTAAAAAACAAAAACAAGTTGATCTTGGATCTTTAAAACAAGTGAACGTATTTATCTAAAAAACTTACAGCTAATATATTTTTTACGTGGCAAATTTCAACCACTCTTTTAATATCTTGTCAAAATTTAATGACACCTAATTCCATTCCATTGCTAACTACTTTTAATTTTCACCTCAAATTTTTGATGTTAATAAAAAAAAAATTTTTTTTGACATTTTGAAACCAAAAAAGATCAAAATGTATTACATTGTTAACATCAGAAAAAAATGTAAAATTTTACTCTTGTTGCTATTTAAAAAACAAAAACAAGTTGGTTCTGTATCTTTAAAACAAGTGAACGTATTTATTTAAAAAAATTACAGGTATCAGATTTTTTACGTGGCAATTTTTATAAGTGGTTTTTAAAATATTCGACCGTTTCCATTCTTTTACGCAATCCTGTATATAATTTATCGGAATCGTCACATAAGAGCTAATTTAAGAGGCAACATGAGATTGGTTTTGACACTAATTGGTCGTAGAATCCAACTCATATTTTTTCGATAATTATAATTAAAATCCTAATTCTTCTAAATGACTTTAAATTCATAAAATTATTTTTAAAACTTTGTGTATTAAAAAAATGAGTCATACTTCAATGTTTGCTTCATTTGTTTTTTTAAACATGGATCAAAATTTAATATAAACAATAAGTTATAGCGTTCTAATAATTTGGTAAAAAAAAAATGTGAGCTTGCATGGGACGCCTAGCAGCTGTGAATTATCAAAATTTTTTTGTTTACGAGAGAAACTAAAATATGACTTAAGGCTTAATGAAAATTAAGCAGATGATTTCGTAGCAAATTCTTTAGTAGGTATCCGAAATTTCGCTTATCCGGAAACAGAGTGTGAAAAAATGGAGTTTCTGCGGGATATTTGACCAGAATGCTAAATGAACGTAGTGTAGTACGTCCATTTACTACCTGAATGTTGTTAACAACAGGTAGTAAATGGACTTGATCAATTTGTAAATTCGAAAACCAATTCATATATTTTGAGGGATTACCTATGTACATAGTAGTTTACAGTGTATTATTAATGACATACAATGGGGTTTAATGATAGATAATTCTTGGAAATTACTAGTTAGGTTGTAGGATTGTAGGCTGTATTGATTCATGATTTTGCTGCGGTTATATTGAATGAGTATTGGGAAATTCGAGGTAAAGCGAGGGTGAGTCATAGATGAAAAAAGTTTAGAGCCGCTGGAGTATTTCCTGTCACAGTTGACGGTATGTAGCGCACTCTATAGTTGACGTTTGAGTTTGGCGTTTGAATTTGAGAGGAATCTGTATTACCGATTGTGGTCGGCCATGGTGCCATGCATCGGGTGCGGCATGGTGTCATGCGCGAAGAAGAAAAGGACAAGAAGCAAGGAACGGAACTGTGGAGGGGTAGAGAGGTGGAAAGGGAAGAGAAGGGAAGGGGGTATAGTAATTGCCAGCAGCTATACACCTACCATCATCATCAACAGCAACGGCATCGCCCGATCCCGAAATAACGGTGTTTAGCCAAAAATCCACGGTAAGTTGCCATTTTCATGTAAATCACACCCAACCGACCCAACAATCCAGCGCACGGTCCAGAAAACTATGAAAACTTCCTCGAAAGCGAAAAAGCAGTGCAGGAAAAAATTGAAATAGTTGTTGAGTTATTGTTGATGTTGTTGAGTTGAGCCAGTGATTAGTATTTGTTGAAGCGTTGAGCCATGACAGTGTAAATTGAAGTGCTTTGCGGACACGGAGGACTTGATTGAGATTTGACTCTTTTTTCGTTTTTTCGTTAAATCGGACTAGTGCAGTGGCCGGAAGAGGAGGAAACTGGATTATAAGGCGGCCATGTACGTATTCTAGAGCTAGAGCTAGACCTAGAATTATTGCTACTGGCTGGATGGATGGCTGGTGCTGGTGACGCGCCGTAGTAGTACTAGTGCTAGATTTTTCAAAATCCGTAGATAATGGTCTGCATGTGCTATTTTCTAATTTTTAGCAAATTTCATTGAAATAGACATCCGTTGGGTTGTGGTTAGGTTAACCGCCGCTTTCGTAGTCTCCGCTTTGGCTCACATCATATTTTTTTCAATATTTTTTTGCAAAATTCAAGATTTCGCACTCATTTTCTCTGTGCTACCCTACCTTTCCCAAAAACCCTAACACTTAAAATAATCCGAATAAGCTAAACAGTGAACCCTACCCAAAACTTCATTATTCTCGTAAAACTTCTGACATAATATTAACACAATTTCTTCCAAAAGTTACGACTTACAGCATCGAGGAGGCCAACAATCCTGGTGGGCCAACTTTATTCCTTAAATAATTCTATTCAACAAGCAACTAGCGGGAAATTCAAATCAAAACGCAACTTTCGCTTATTGCATTATTTTATTAAGAAAGTGGAACACCAGCAATTATACCGTGAAAACTTTTTTCGCTTCAGGTATTTTATTTTTACTCTACATATTCCAACCTATTTTACGCAAGCACGTTGCGAATTTACATAAAAAATCTTGATTTCTACAATTATCATAGGGTGCTATGCATTTTTATATTGTACTGCGCATGCGTAGCCATTTTGCATTTTTTTCTCCCACGTTTTAGGTGGTCTGGTTACTTTGGCGCCGAAATCATATTTCAAATATTACTTTTTCAGTCCATGAGCTGCGAAACATCTGGCAACATTGCGAGAAATCCGAAAAACTTCATGTTTGGGTTAAAAATTGACAGCGGCACTGAATCATCGTTTATTTGTGGGATTTTGCGGTGTTGCCAGCTTCATTCACAAACAATCCCGATTTTCTTGATTAACCATTGATGAGTCAAATGACTGTCGTCCACTTTTAGATTTCATTTTCTCTTGCCAAACTTAATCTGATTGAGAAATATTCTCTATTTTCTTTGAAATACGACGAACGCGTAGAGAATTGAACGCTCTATAATATAATTTGATACCAAATTTGTATCTTTCGGGAAATCTCACCAAAACAACATGTTCGCAAATTATTTTTTTAAAGTATGGAAAATTATAACAAAATACTTTTTTCAGAGCGTTTAATTTGAAATTTCTTTTCAACTTGAGTGTAGAACGGGCCAGTGAGCGCTTTGTTGTTACTTTTTGATCAATCTATGGTTTCAAAGTAAATTAATAAGCACGGAAAGGTATTTGTCAGTCTTCTATAAGCGTTCATAACAAAATACTTTTAAAGAGAGTTTAATTTTGTAATACCAGTGAGCGTTTTGCAAAAAAGTTTGGTTGTTACTTTTTGATCAATCTTTCAAATGCCACTCATTCTCAACATGGCAGTTTACTAGTCTCAGCAATTATTTTTGGCTATAGGATCAAGTTTTTTTGAATATTTATTGCTCACTTTTATCACTTTCTCAAGGATTTGTTTTTTAATCTTAGAGCTCTTTCAACCATATCTTATCATCACTAGAAGAAAAATAACAGTTTATTTTCTCCCTGAAGATGATTACATGGTAATCGAAACTGCTTTCAAGATTAATAAAAAAAACTTTCGGTAAGTGGTAAAATTGTGTTAATATTTTGAAACTTTAGGGGCACAATTATTATCAGAAATAAATAACGGTCTAAAATCGAATGTGAAATAATATTACTTTTTGAAAGTAAATTCCGCTGTTCTGATTTTGATGATACGTTTTTCTGTGGCAAAAAGGCGTGTTGAGCTCACTCAGAATAATTTTAAGATTTCTGAGAAGGTATTAGTAGATTAAGGTAAGCAACTAATGTAGATGTTCGGTCTGTTTTAAGTTACTTCTAATTCATTTTTAAATCTGTTATCGAAGTATTCTGATTTTGAAGTGAACACCTTGTATAATTTGTACTTTTAGAATTTGTGTTACTTTTCCAGCTTGTTCATTTCTTTCCTCGGGTTCATTTGGTCATTTATTATTGTGTGATAGCAGATATAGGCGGCACCTGTTGTACAATGTCCTCTTTAATTAACAAAGTTGCGTCGATGTTAGCTTTCGAAAACAAGCAATTTGGTCTTATTGATGTTTATACGCAGGCCGCTAACTAACTGCACGCTATGTTGAACAAAGTGGTCGAACATGATGGTAAAGTGTCATAATCACTTTACCATCATCTTTTTCTATATTCCATGTTGCATTTATTATATTTTGTCACTTTTCGGCATGTTTGAGATGCCATAATGTAAACTGTTTTGTTTTTAGCTTGTATTGCATAAATTTGTCTGATTTTGTTTTCTTTCTTTTTATTCTATGTTTATGCATGACTTTTTTTTTCTTATTTATATATATTATTTTGTCAGGCAAGATTGTATTGCAAGTTAAATTGTTTTTTTAATTTGTAGACTCTGAATTGTTAAAATTTGGAACACTGTGTATAATAAGAGAAATAACTTAGTCTTTTTTCACTCAACAGAATTCTAAAATAATAAAGAATTTCAGATTAAAATTTTTTTTTAATTTGTCGGCTTTTAGAAACAAGAAAAAAACTTTGTGTCGTTAAAAATTGGAACACTCTGTATAAGAGAAATAGCAAAATAGTAAGGTAACCAAGTGGGATTATTTATAATAATTTTATTAAAGTATTTTATTTAATAGAGAGAAATTGAAATAAAATTAGCTTTCGCTTTTGATTTCTGCATTTTAAGAAAGTGGCACACGAATGGTTATAAAAAATACATTTTCCATATTTTTAATCTAGAATTCTGCTTTTATAACACAAAAAAATATATTTTTCAGTATGGATCAATCGAGGATACAAAAATGTCCGTATTTGGGATTACGTAATTATTTTTTTGTGAATAAAATTATCAAAAATTCTGTTATTTTGCAACATAGAAGTTAATATTAACATTTTTCGGTACCAAATATTGCAATTTTTAGTGGATTTGCTCATACATTATGTAATTGGATCTTGTTGAGCATAAATTCTTATCTAAACTCTGTTGCATTGCACAAACTTTCTTTAAATATTTTAAAGGGATTCTTTAACAGCTGTTTGATCGTTATAATTGAAATATTATTTTTTTTATTTAGAATCTTGGAAACATACTGGAGTTCTGCAAGGTTCAAATCTCGGGGCTTTTATTTTTAATGTGATTTGTACTGGAATCTATATTAGTACAATTATTCTAGTTACATTTTTTTATTATTCAAGGGGAACGCATTCCTAATTTTTTAACAGCTTGTTGATCTTGGTAAATCATTTGACAGTAATTGAAATTTAGATTTTTTTATTTAGGGTCTTGAAAACAAACTGGAGCTGTCTTTGGAGTTCTGCAAGGTCCAAATCTTGGGTCTATATTTTTAATGTGTTTTGCACTGAAATTAATATTATTTTGGGTTAACACATTCCTAATTTTGTCTACTAATAATTGTTTTGGTGCAATGAGTAGTAGAAACTAAACAAATTTGGCAGAGGCAAAATTTTGATGATTTTTATTTGGTTATTTTGTTTCAGAGAGACTGAATTGCAGAGGTTCCCAAAATGCGCGAGTACAAGATCGTCGTCTTGGGATCCGGTGGTGTTGGCAAATCAGCTCTGACAGTGCAATTTGTCCAAGGAATTTTTGTAGAAAAATATGATCCTACCATTGAAGACAGCTATCGGAAGCAAGTGGAGGTGGATGGGCAACAGTGTATGCTCGAAATTTTAGATACCGCAGGCACGGTAAGGCTTACAATTTATTAATCACTCTAAACCTTAACTGCTGCGATTCTCCCGATACTCGAAAATTACAATTCTATATAGTTTCATCATCATTAGCTGTTCTGAAAGTTCAGAAAACAAAACAATCAGGTATTTTGTTTTTCAAAGACACGGCAGAAAAATAGAGATAAAAGAACGAGTTTTATATAAAAAAGAGACTTGAATCGCAAAAACGTACATAGAATGTCAGAATCTGGAAAGAGAAAGAGGAGAATGAATTGAATAAACATAAGAGAGTATGTATGTGAAAAAATAAGCAAGGAAGAGGAGATGAGGGAAAAAGATACAGGCTGCAAATAGATTTTTTTTATCGTGTTAGGTGATTCTTGATTGTTTTTTTCTATGACGCTTCGTTTTATAATTATTGATCCAATACTTTTTTCGAATTTGTTTGTATGGAGATTTTTCATCAAACTATATTCCTGGAGATATTTTTGCCGGAGCAGTTGAGGTTTAAAATGAGTAATAGAAATGATTCTATTAATCTTTGTTAGACAATTTTTTTATTATTGAGTCATAATTTTGGCGACAGCATAATTAATGCTGAGTTGTATTTTTTCTAGGAACAATTCACGGCGATGAGGGATCTTTATATGAAAAATGGGCAAGGCTTCGTTTTGGTGTATTCAATCACTGCACAATCAACGTTCAATGATCTGCAAGACCTGAGGGAGCAAATTCTCAGAGTAAAGGTATGGATGGTATTTTGGTTTTAATAAGAGCTAATTATGTGCGTTAAACGTGTATGACTAATTCTGATTAAGGTCATTATTTGAGTTATTTTGAGCAGAAGCGACTTTTCTTTGTTCTCATTTACTATAATTATGTTTTTCGCTAACAATATCGTATATCATAACGTCATCCTGATTATCAAAATAAAATCAAGGTCGACACAGATTGATCACTATTTATATCTTGTAATCAGCATATTCGTGGTGTTGTGTGTAAACTCCCTACTTTTTTTTTAAAAGATATATTTATCTTTAGTTATTGTACATCATAAATGTTGGTTTTTATTTCTTTATGCTTATAGTATAAAATCTGGCAACGTTCCATCGATATACACAATGGTTTGCGCTTGTAGACTATTTTTCTTTGTTATTGCCTGAACTAACATCAAAAAGGCAATTCAAAATACCATTAACTTTTAGTCGGCTTAGAAATAATTATATATTTTTTTTGAATCTGTATATTAATGGTTGCCAAATCTTTGACTCCATAACTAATAAATGCAGACTATGTATTTTCATTGATTTAATTTTATGACCGCAGACACAAAACGATTTCTGAAATTTCTAGACGAAATATTTTCGTTTTATGAATACTTGTCTACATTGCACAAAAGGAATTTGACTTCTTTTGCTTTAATATTCTTTGTTATTTTGACAATTGAACTGATAATGCAAAAATAATGAATATGTAAATAATGATGAATCACTTTCCACGCTTTATACCAACTACAATAATAAAGTATTCAAAATACACAGAAAACAACCTCACCGCTGCTCTAATTTCATGAGCTGAAAAAATTAATTAACATCTTGTGTACCGGGTGATAATTTTTTTTGGATGATAACAACTTTGCTAATTTTTATTGTTATACAACGTATTATCTATAGTAGTCTTTATCATCATCGAGGTCAATGTAATCATAAAGATAACCTTATTTGTTCTTGTAAAAAGAAGTTCAAGTGAGCTACTGAGTGTAATTGATGGGAACATTACGTTCTAATTGTTAATAATTTTTAGTGCTATTGATAGATGAAATTTTATTTTTATTCAATTGCTATTTAGATTCGATTCAATAGCAAAGCTTACAAATTTTGAGCTTTTCAGCGAAATTCTATTCCAGTTATTTCAATAATTCGCAGTTGATTAGAGAATCATATAATGGTCGACTGGAGATTTGAATTTGCGATAATGTAATACTATATAATTATCTAGAATGTCAAACAACTTGGTATTCATAATTTTGTCAACAGACAAAACATCAATTGTTCTAAAATGCAGTATTGTGGAACTTTTATAAATATATTATTTTAGAAAATTTATTTTCATTATCGAATGTTAAATAAGAGCCATTTTTCAATAATAGAAAACAACGTTTTGTTCCTAATTTAATCATTAGGGCCGTCTTGTGACAGAATCATTGGATTTTGTATTTTAACGTCTGCTATTGCTTTATAAAAAGAGCAATTTAGGGCTTATTTATAAATCAATAATGAGATTAAGATAAAAATTCAAAAATAGATTTCACGAGGTTTTAGGTTTCTTCTTTCTCTTGCAAATAGTCGTATCAAATTTATATTATGTAGAAATTAGCTATTTTTGGTCTATCTCTTATTCCAAACGCCCCTTAATGCTGTACTGTAATAGAAAATAATTATACATTTTATTAATACACAAAGCATTGCATTTTATATGAGAATTTAATGAAAAAATCAATTGCGATAATTAAAACATTGTGTCATGCATGCTTTTTTTTTGGAATACTTAGACATTATACGACTTTATTGCCAATTAATTTTCAACAATCAGCAATTTTTTTTCTAAACCAAATCAGCTAATGCAATGGCCATCCTTTCGAATATAAAGTTTGGATTAATAGGTACAAAGTAATGGATATTTTTTAATTTGACGTCAAAGTTTGCCATGAATGTTTAACTTTGAACTGTAAACGTACTTTTACCATAGAAGTAACAGTTAGTAATTTGACTTCTGAACCTAATTTAACCTCACTTTTAATTTAATGAATCGATAGTTTAACACGTTAATGAGATTAAATTAAAAGCACTTTTATAGTGTTATAACATACGAAAAAATAATCTCTAATGAGAAAATAAGGTTTATAACAAATAATTAAAATGTCGTCCATCGAGGTTACCTAATTAGGGTCACAAAAAGAAGTCACATGGAGTGACGTTGCAGGATCTTGAAGGTAAGTTATGGTTGTATTTTGGCTGATAGCTGGACGATCATCATATTTAAGGTCTCATAAGTGATATGTGGAGTGGCGCCATCTTGCTGAAAGTACGCGTTTACAATTTTATCGTCATGAAGCTGTGCAATAAATGTTGGTATTAATTTATTTATAAATTAATTCACCATCCACATCCATAAATTCCACCACAAACATTTTTTGTTCTTGTGAGAACACTATTTTAAACACAAAAATAAAGAAAGTTTGAAGCAATTGTTTAAAAAAAATATGGTTCGTTTACGGCATGCTAGACTATGACGCCACATTTTAAAAGACACGCGTTATAACTATCTAATCAATTTTCAACAATCGACAATTTTTTTTTCTAAAACCAAATTAGCTAACGCAATGGCTAACTTTTTGAAAATAATGTTTGGCTTAATAGGTACAAAGAATACGTTTTTTTTAAAATTTGCTTATCGTTAAGAAAGGAATACAAGTTTTAAAGTACACGTCAGTTTTAGTCTCACACCAATGATTTTTGTTTATATATTCATGTCAAGTCTCACCACTATATGTTAATGATATATGTATTTGCATGTAATTTGCTTTTTTTTAAAGCCGGACGTTTTTTTGTTTTTTTTTTTTGTTTTACTGATTGTTTTTTAACAAAATAATAAACTTTATTTTTTCATATAGAGTAAGTTCAATTCTTCCAGTTGATAACTAGAAGTCTGATCTTTTGGGTTTTTAATTCGAACTAAATTTGGATTTTGAATTTTTTGTTTATCAAGTTTTAAAAGCTTTCGGCTACCAAACTGTCTTCAATAAAACGTCAATTATTTGTGGTTTATTTTATTGTCAGGTTTTTTTAAGTAATTACACTTTTTTTAATTAAAAAATTAAATACATACATATTATTAATACATATAGGATTTTATCGCAAATGTCTCATAAAGGTTTTATTTACCCTGGAACTCTCTTATGGCATTATAGCGGAAAACACAAATTTCAAATCATGTCAAAATTACTTGAATTCTTAATATTTAACACTTAATATTCTATAGTAAAAATGTTACCACAATGTTTTTTTTGTTTTTTCAAACTCCAAACGGCGTTTATTTATTGTCTGAATGCTTTTTCATCAAGTTTCTAGATTTAAAATGGCAGTGAGAACACATTTTCTATATTAAAGATGCTGAAAGATTCACTGATTTCAAATTGATTGGCATTTAATAATTTTCATTTCTTTGACATGGTATCAATTTATTCAGTTATTATTTGAAGTTAAATGACATCTTTTGTGTAATCACAATCGACAATGTCATGAAGGTCGGATTCTGAAGAAAAAAATATAGAATTCTTTATTACTTTCATAATAAAATGCTACAAAATAACTTTCAGTATAATTTGAGAGATTTTGTGAAGAGAAAAACTAGTATTAGACCTTCAAAATTTCAATTTTTTTTTAGTCAAAAGGGTTAAATTTAAAAAATGTTATGCGATAACTCACATAGTGTAATGGAACAGTATATGCATTGTGACCTATTGGTTAGAAAACTACAGTAATACATAGTTTCAGTTGAATTGAAAAATGATTAATCAGCAGATTAAATTAAACTTTCTTTTGAAAGGTATTTTTTAATTACCTGCATTGGCCTTCAATTAATAAACACATGTTATAAAAACAGCTGATTTTTATATCGATTGATAACGTTTCAAGGTAGGATCGAAAGTGAAAATATTTACATATTTCTTACATAACATTTTGATAAAAAGCTAAAATAAGAAGATAGGTACATTATTTGAAATATTCTCTATCGATTAGTGCTTTTTTTTCGAAAAACCTCAAGACGGAATTACATCGGACGGTTTTAGATGACTCTGAAAATAGCTTAATTGCATTGCAATCACGTTCATTGCTGCTATAAATAGGTTTAAATAAAAATGCTTATTCTGTAACGTGCATGTGACAATGAAATAATGCTCTCAAGACATTTTACCCTTCTATTTTACTGATAACACGTGTAATATTCACTATTCATACAGAACAACGTGAGCCAGTTGTCAGTAAAATTGAGCATTGTGTCTATTTTCTCTTCAGTAAATGGTATTGTCAAGTGTTTTTTTTTCTAAGACGGATTCTGAAATACATAATTGTGAGAAAACTGCTGTCAAACTGGAAACTGCGATTCGTTCTTTGTGACTAAAGAGATATCTGTGTATTGCATTTTATAAGAATATGCAAGAAACTTGTTTATCTCGAAGGCATTCTGAGTATCCTAAAAAGTTGAAAAAGTATTTAGGTACATGTTTTTGCAATCTCATACCAACTTAATTGTGTTTTGTCGATATATTTATAGTTGGTAGTGTCGTATAGCAAAATTTATGTTACTTTGTTTGTATTCGGCATGTTGGGATTCAGGTTTAAAAAACATTTTTTATTTGAGAGAAAAACAAGTGAAGTCACTTTGGAATATATTGATGGCTTTTTCAAGCTGTATTATCCTGTCAAGGCCGTTTACTTTATTGTGGACTCATCTACTGTATAATTCTAATTATTCTTTTTTTTTTGTGTAGGACACCGATGATGTTCCAATGGTGTTAGTGGGAAATAAGTGTGATCTGGAAGAGGAGAGAGTGGTAGGAAAAGAACAAGGAAATAACCTATCGCGCCAGTTCAACTGTGCCTTCATGGAAACCTCTGCCAAAGCTAAAATAAATGTTAATGATGTAAGGAATTCCATATTTAGTTTTTTTTTTAAACGAATTTATGGTTCAAATGCTAAAAACAGTGCATAGATTAATGACGAGTATGTGGAATTCCCTCTGTATTGATTTGTGTCTCTATTTCGTCTAAAAGGCCAATCACGGTAATCAAGTGTTCTCAATGAATATGTATTGTTATTGGCAAATGACAGAGTAGCTATGTAGGCTAGTTAACGAACATCAAATTGATCTTATACACAATGCATACCGCAATTATTGCATTCCAAAATAGCAAAGCGCATATTAATTACAACAGCCTTGATTCATGTAAAATCAAGCTAATTTGTTGCATAAGCTATTATGACACCGAATGCGGAAAAGAGTTTGTTTATATTGTAAATGACGCGTATTTGAGCATTTATAAAACAGCTCATTGCCAGCATATTACTGTGGCACTAATCACCATCACTAATAATTAAGAAAACTTCACAAGTCGCTTCTAAACACATTTTTAAAATACTTTCTACTAGATTGAAGCACCTGCAATTGGGTTAACTTAATAGATATCTAAGCATCTTATCTTCTATATTAAAGTACTTGTTGCAAAATTTGCGTTGAGTCATTGCAAAGGCCAAGGGACATGGGCGTGGTCAGTAGTAACAGTCTGTTTCAACATAAAAATAGAGACGTAAAATCAGCTATGTTTTGCTTTGACAATTGATGACTCCAGTTTTTTTGTGTTGTATTTAAAAAATAATCAACAGGATTCCTTCCTTTTAAATCATTTTTTTAATTAAACAATTTGATAGATAATTATAGAATTACTGTCATCGTTACGCGTCAAGCTACGCAATCTCATGGGTTACTAGGCACTTAATTTGAAATTACACCAGTGGCTAAATAGTTCACGTACTTTGTGATGCAAAGCAATTGTGATGAAAATTGTAGTGCGACAAACCAAATAAGAGCTAGTCAAATTTCTACAAGCTTAATACTCTATATAAAACTCTTATCATTCAACATTACAGCTGTCCGAGCGAGCCATAGTGCTGATTTGTCTATGCGACCAATTGTGGCTTTGCTTGGACAGCTTTACTGCACGGTGAAATACCGAACAATGCAGTCATAAACCAATATCAACGACTTCAAAAAGTTTTAACAGTTTTATACCTGTGAAAATCTTACAAGCTCTTATTTGGTTACCACTACATGTGTACTTGAACTTTTAAGAGTTGTTTCTCAGAATTGGCTGGCTAGTGCGCGTTGGTATGCGGGCAAGTAATTAGTAATCACTCTTATAGCAGTAATAAAGCAAAAAGGAGCAAACAAGTATAGTAATTATACCTATATCGGCTCTCATCTTGAAATGAAATTGCGGTCAATTTTTCCTTGTAAGTATCAATTGAAAAATAATTTTCATCTCAACTATAAATTCCTTAAGAGTAAACCAGGTGTCTATAATAATAAAAGCTTTAAAAGTGTCTAGAATTTACGCGAAAAAAGATTAATCAGACTTATCGAGATAACTTACTTTGTTTTTCTATCAAAGTTGTTGATGTTTTTTTAGTTGAATAAATTTTGTTTTTGTGGCTATTATAAAAACCTCTTTAATAATAGAATAAACAAAGTGTCGAGTGCTGGACGTAGGTAGATAATACAATTTACATATTTATGCAGTTTTCTGGTTATTACATAAAAGCTTATTTAATAACGGGAGAAATAGAGTATTGAGTGCAATTTACATATGCAAACAGCTTTAAATTAGTAGTTGAGGATGGGTTTATTATTTAAATTTACTTGATCGAAAGTAAATATTTGTTGATATCCAATTATACGGTTATAGAAATCAATTACTATAGGCAAAATTTTTTAAACTGGTACTTATTTAACATTTGAAATGTTTTTCTACGGGGTTTTAAAATAAGGTCACTAGTCGTTAGCAAAGCTTACGGAGCAGATTTTCACTTCACATTTAGCAAACAAGTCTATTCAACAATGAAACAATTTTTTAATACAAAGAAAATAAGATTTAACGAGATTAAAGCTTGAAGAATTATTACTGACATTTAATGACATTTCAAAATTTTCAAGCTTCAACTTTGCCTTGTTTATTATCAGATTTGATTTATTCTGTAAGAAGTATAGGTATCAAAATTACTAATGACGCTTCTTAACACGAGGTGTGTTGATCTAGTGATCTTACTGTAAATGATTCGCAGTTGTCTTTGCGAGACCATAATTTCGTTGAAGCTGGTCTTGGTCTGTTGTTACTTTAGTATAATAAATGTGTTTGTTTCAGATATTTTATGATCTAGTTCGACAAATCAATAAAAAATCTCCAGAAAAGAAGCAAAAGCAGAAAAAGAAACCGATGTGTGTGCTTCTATAAAAAAGAGTAAAATGAATTGGAACCAAAAAGTACATTATTCAAAGACAATTGTAAGACAAAGTGTGTAGGCGTGAAGGCAAGTGCGGACGTGGAGAGCCTCTTCCAGTGAGGGTAGTATTGCCCTGAATATTCTTTTTATTAAATATTTAAGTATTTGTATTTGTAATTAATTATAAAATATATGTCAGTTAAATTTTTCCAAAAAAATCAAGGTTGTTATTGACTCTAGATGCAATTCTATTTAGTGATAGAGTACATATTCTGAAATCTACTGCCAATTATGTGGTGTCAAATAGGAATAGCAATGTGAATAAGTGATGTGTGGGGATGTGAATCTGAGACAAAACTATCAACGGGACAATATTTTCTTTATTGACCATGCATTTATTTTTAGGGTGTTTTGTAATTCCTATTTAGATTAAGTCTAGTACGTCAGGTCCGGTCTGATGGGTCTTTCAGACATATCGACAGACAGACTTCTGAGACAACTTCGCTATTTTCTCTCTGGTAGTTTTGGAGTAAGCATCTTAGCCGCATGTGATCTCATACGAAGTTATCCACAGAATGATTGTGTTATTAGATGTTTGCATTTAGGCACCAGTATATAAGAAACCTAGTACTGTGGTGCTTACTCCCTTAGTGAGTGTGCTAGAGTATGATGGCTCTGGTGATGGGTCCCATCTCCAAGTGCCAAGAATACTTCTCCAGAGTCACGACTTTCCTACTACCTAAAAATGATGAAATTGTATTTTTCTTATGTATTTTGTAACTGATGATTTCAAGTATTAGTGTTGAAATTAAACATTGTGATAACTTTATTGTTCTCGTTAGCTTTGGTGTATGTGGAGGTTCCAGCTCTTATTTCGCACCTGCCTTTTGCACAACAGCGGTTAAATCACTTACAAGCAATGCAGTACCGCTTGCCAATACTTTGAAAAGATTATGTTAAAATATAGTTAATATATAAATATTATATATTTTGTAATTCACCGGATACTTTTCTAGATTCCAATCACAAGTATATGTGTCAGTTGAAAAAATTCAATTCTTCCCATTAAGCAATTAAAACAAATTGTATAAATCAATCTTGTTGTTTTTTATTATAAATGTATGTTAATGTATTCTAATATTGACGCTAAATATAATTCAAATTCAATATTTAACGTCTTGTCTATAAGTGTTCCTTGTTAAAATAAGCAACTCTTGACCAACATTATATATAATATACCTTTTTATTTTACTATTCTACTTTTGTACATAAAATATACCATATTGACCATATGATTTGAACAACAAATTTTTCTTAATCACACTTTTATTCCTTACTCCGGTCACATACCCTTCACATACTTTACATTCTACTTAATATGGAAAAGCATTTATGTACTATAGCATCATTAACACTCGATTCAACTAAAATTAATAACACTCTTAAGACATTTAAAAACAATTCTAAGCCTAAACTTACAGCGCTTTTAGAATGTCTGCGTCAATAGGAGCTCTTGTGGAGTTGTAAGAGACATATATACTTTTGCTTAGATAAAAAATGAGTTAAATGTTCCATTTTTGTAGCTCAGAAGTGCTTTAAGTCATTGACTAAATATAATGTAGATGTACTAAGTCCTGAGTTTGTCTACATAGATTTTGTGGCATACAAAGGATTTAGAATCCCTTTGTTATGAAATAAAAGAGAGTTTTGATTGGACATGCAACGCTTCCTATAGCTCGATTACTCTTAGAAAGGTACACCTGAGTAATTCTTAGATGCACCTGATAACGATAATCTAACTCCAATGAGCCAAGCCGATCTGCGCCGTCGCTAAAAGCAAAAAAGACGCTTTTGTATGTCGCCGAACCACTGCGCATCTAATATAAATAATAAGCTGTTTTCGTAAGAAAAAGCGTTTTCTACACCTACAGACTACTTTATCTGATAATATGTATTTTTGTAGTTCACTAAGATTATCTAAGATGTCACTTAAATTTTCTATAATTTATGTTTATAAAAAAGGAAACTGTTGTTTGTGTAACAGGTGTCTGCTGTTGCAGACTATTGTTCAATATTCAATAAGCTTCTACTTATTCAAAGATGGCGCAAAATAAAAAAAATTATTACTGTAGATCATAGATTAAAAATAATGCATTTTCTCTGTGATGTCATTTCTGGTTCAAGAGAGAAATTTTCTAGAGTCAATTAGATCAAAGCGATGCAAAAGATTAAGATTATGTACTACATTGTTAAAATAAAAAGATGTGTTTTTAAAAATGTAAAATTTTACTTCTATTGCTATTTAAAAAAAAAGCAAGCTGGTAAACAAATGAACGTATTCATCTGAAAAAATTACAGCAACTTGATAGATTTAAAAAAATAGTCTAAAAAAAGATGAATAAAACTACAAAAAAATTGTTATTAAAGCTGAAAGTGAAAACCAGGAAAACTGAAAACAAGCAAAAACCACAAAAAAATGTTATATAAAATGATAAACAAGTTGTTATTTAAAAGTCCAAAGTCAAGAAAGCTTATGACAAACAAAAACATTTTTTGTTTTTCATTAAAAAAACGGAAAAATAATATCAAGCATGCAGTTTGAATAAAAAGTGCAGCATCCAGAAAAATAATATAAGTTTTTGCTATACCGTGCGTTTATAAATTATTTGGATCTACTCTTGCTATGGAATTTTGAACGTATGTTCTTTAATTGATTAGTTCATACGGAAAAACGTACGATATTATAGACGAGTTTTGACGTTGGTTTGACATTTGTCGGCAATTATACTATCAAAGACAATAAAAATCTGTCAAGGTAAATTACACAGCAAGAGTAGATTTAAGTAATTTATGAACGCACGTGGATTTACCGCTTTTTTTGAAGAGCTCTAGATAAATGATGTTTTAAACAAAATCATCAATAGGTTTTTATAAGGTAAAGTATTTAGGCTTGTACCTGTCATCTTCCACAAATATTCAATAGGTGATAATTTTGGAGAACGTAAAGGCCGTAAAAGGTAAGGTCAAAAAAAGTTATTTTTATCTTACAGTGTTTTACGAAAATAATAATTTTATTTTTTTTATTTTCTATTTTTTCCATTCGTTTTTAAACTTATTTTTTGATTTTTTTGCCTTCCATTCTGTTTTTTTTGCTCTTTAATTTTATCATTTCTTTAGTTCTTCTCTGTCTTAGCATGATTTTTTCAGAATATTTAAAACAAAAGACAGTAGAATAAAAAAACATATCAACAACACTCAAGTGCTGAAACAAAGAGACAGAAAATCAATACTGGACATAGTAAAAAGAGAGAAAGTAATATTATATCTACAGTGCTTCCAAGCAAACATGAACCTTGGAGAGGCGTGGGGGTGCTTTGGCTGTCATGTACCGTCCGCACCCTATTTTGAGCTTCTGATTGGTTAATTTAAATTTGTTAATTTAGTTCGCATATTTTTCGGGGCTTATGTTTGCTTGGAAGCAACGTAATATGGTTGGTTATACGATATAATATTATAACGTATTAAAATAACCAAAAACATATTTGATTCAAGTCCCTAAACTAAGAGAAAAACTACAAAAGCTTAGCTAATTTTGAAAATTAAAGTTGTACAAATCTTTAAAAAGAAAATTTGTATGATCAAACAAGACGAATAAAAATAGTAGAAGAAATACTGCAAAAAAATAAGAAAAATAATCATAAAGTAGATGATATAGACCGATAGAAAAAAGTATATTCTTATCTATAATCATGGCAAACAAACTTAGTGTATTTTTTTGCTACATAAGAACGCAAGAAATCAAAACATACTATGAAATGTCTAAAAAAATAGGTTTTTATTCAGAATATAAACTTATTCTTGGGGAACCCTTGGCGCAATTACAAAGCATGTAATAAACTATTATCGTAATTAATAGTAATTTCTCTATTATTGTGAACATTAAAGAAACATATCCTGTTCTATTAATGCTTTTATTTATTCCAAAAAAGTACAATTAAGAGAGTAATTAGACCATGCTAATTAAGTTTTTGGCGAACAATGATGGGACATTTTCACAAATTCACTAAAACCACTTGATATTGTCATGAATGAGTAAAAAACGTCTTGGTGAAAGTGTTTGACGCGAGAATCACGAAAATATTTGGCAACAAAAAAATTTGAAGTAAAGCAATTTGCTATAAAAGTTGTAACTTATATAATTAAAACGAAGAAATTTAAATAAAAAATAGCGATTAAAAGATGAGATAATGAGAAAGTCGTTGCATAAAAGTGTCCTCTGCATAATAATTATCGAGTGATTTGGCTTTAATTTGACGATTTCTCGTTATCTTCGCAAATGTTGGTAATGGCATTGGTAATCCAGCCTCTGTCATTCGAATGGTTTCGTTTTCAGCCGTTAGCAGAGCAGATAAACAAATAAGTAATTTCCTGTTTTTTTGGAGCAAATTTTTGTTGACTGAAGAAACAGAAGAGTGTTGAAGCAACAGATAGTGGCTGTGCTTGTGGACCACATTTTGGCAACTGCGATTGGTGTTTCTGGTGCGTTGGTTACGTTCAGTGTCAAGGCACGACCTACATCTTGCTTCCTCTTAAGAGAAAGTTTCACCAGTCACACAAGCATAATGGAGCATTCTTTTTCCCTTTTATCGCATATAAATTCGATTATAGTCCGTGGTTACATTGTGTGGTTTGTCTTTTAAGGACAGGTTGGTTGATCGGTCGTTTGTCGTTGGATTGATTTGCTTCAGAGGCTTTTTCAATCACGCGTCCCAGTTGCAAATGAGCACAATAATAACAAGCACTTCAAAAGGAGCCGTAACTCATCAAATGCAAATATGACTTAAGAACTTATTAAAAGTAACTGTAGAACAGTAGTTGGATTCAGTTTTTAGCTTTAAAGCAATTTACGTGTTCTCAAGAAAAACCGGAGCTAAGTGGACTGCAAGAGAAAGTGATTTAGTGAAATAAAGTAGGAAACCGTTGAACTGTTCTCTTTAGTCTTCAAAGAACATCAGAAAACAATAATACTAATTGTCTACATAAATCACTTAGAGTAGATACCTAACTCATTTTATTCGAAAAAGACTCCGGAACTATATATAGTAGGCATCGCTGATAACTACTTTAATACTTATTTACTTTAGATTGACCAACATTGGCAAAAAATGTCTCATTTGCCAATAAATAGTTATTTAGTCCTTCTTTCATCTATACTTCTCTTTCATTATTGTCTCTTACTACATCATTCGTAATCTTTTCTGTTTCTGCCAATCCTTAAAAATCCCCCAACCAAAATCATATCATCTCTCCGGTTCACATACTCCGCACCTTCTTTCTACTTCCGTTCTCTAAAACTTGCTTTTGTTTTTTTTATTCTCACCCTTCAATCTTGCCAACATTTAATCATTTTTGTTTATCAGTAAACTCTTTAATTGTTTTTCTTCCTGTTCCTTGCATTCTTATTTTGTCAACATATTTGATTTTTTCTTGCTTTGTCATTCTCGTTCACTATTAGCTCAAACCACTTTAATCACATTCTCTTGTTTTTTTCAGATTTGCCGGCTTCTATTCTCAGTTTTCTTCCTTTTGCTTGTTTTCTTGCAGTATATTTTGACGTTTGCTTGCCTAATCCTAGAACCCATTTTCTGTACTTTTTTGTCATATTTTTTCTACTTCTACAGCTTAGTACACTCTTAACAACAATATTCTTTCACTAAAGTCGCCTCTAAACTTCTTTTCTGTTATAATTTTTATTATATTGATTGCATTTTGTGTCAGTATTTTTACGCAACGTTTTGAGATTATGTTACTCTTTAATCCGCATTCTAGATATTGTCTTACTATTTTTATTCTCAGGATTAACTCAAAATATTTTTACAAAAACGTTACAAGCTGTCAATTCAAACGCTCAACTAGTTCATCCAGTTAAATAAATAACTTAAGTTTATGTTCTGTCAAACTAATAGAAATTGACTTTTTTTTGAAATGTAATCTAAAACAGCATCTACTGGTCTGACATAACCTGACCTGGATTGACCTGACCTAGCATCTAGAGAACGAGAACAGCTGATTAAACAGTTTTGAGTAATATCGGCAAAGGGCGTTTGCCAGAGATATATTTGACAGATAAAAATGATGATAACAGTACGGCATAGATAACTATGTTTATTATTAGACAATCATGCAAACTGTCGTGAAAACAGAATGGTAGTTTTAACACTTCCTCGGCAAATTTCAAATCGTTTGCATTCTTTAGAACAAAACTGTTTTAGTCCATTTAGGATATTAGACAGTTTGTTGACAGCTGGATACTAATTATTCCTCTCGAGATAATGTTCCAAGTAGCAGACGATGTTAATATCTTTATTGACAAAAAATACTCTCTCTAGCTTTATATCTTAGCAATCTTTTATTAAAGTGTAGAATTTTGAACTTTTAAGTAGTCAGTTACCTATAATTGCAGTTTCTTTCCGGAAATAAAAGTGACATATTTACTCTATTCGGGCACTTTATTATTATTTCTTATTCTTGCCTGTTTTTCCGTTTTGGTAACCATTTGGCAGCATTTACCTCAGCCTTCATTCCTGGTAATCAAATAGGAATTTGTAGAGTTTTCTCATCTTTCACATTCTTCTGTGATATTGGTTTGTACGCCAGTGATTACGCCATTTTTCTAATACAAGATCGGTCTTACCTTTCAGCTTCTCATTTATAATGTGCCTTTACAGAAGAGCCAAAGAAATAGCATGATAAAAAGAAAACCATTATCTGGCTATAGGTTCCTTCATTTTTGGTCAATGCCTTTGGGGAGTTTAGAGTTTTTTTGGTTTTTAACTTTTTTAGTCTGGAGACCAAACAATAAGTAAATTTCCTGTTTAAAATGTATCTAAAGGTTTTGTCGTGTTTTATAAATGGAGATAAAAAGTGTCTAGTTGGAGACGGTCCTTTTCTTGTCTTCTGAATTTAGTATGTCAAAAACTTTTGGCACACTTGATCAATACTATTCAGTGATAATAATTTTTTATTTGGTTGGAATAAATGAGGGATTTCTTTGACCATATTGAGTAAAAAATCGAGCAAAAGATCGATAAATCAGAGAACGGTCTTGAGAGAGTAGTCAGAACAAAATAAAAAGTATCCATTTGAGTTTAGATATATAACCATTGAACTTGATTATCTGTACGCATCTGTCGGACATTAGTAGGTTAACGGAACGCTTGAAAATGTAATCATGGCTTTAACACTAAATTGGTCAATAAGTGAAACAGACGTGTTAACGTCTGCGAGAGTTGGAAACTAGTAAATTACTCCAAATGACAAAATACTAAATAGTTTAAATCTCTCTTGAAGACAACAAACAATTGTGGGATTCTTAAAAGCAGTGATTTACATCACAATGACATTAAAGGCTGCCATAATACAATTATTCTTCAGGCTAAGAACTCTTTTTGTATTTAAATGGAAGAAATGCAGAAATAGAAGATGCAGTTGCTGCTTTTATTAATTACTCGCAGAATACAAATAAGGTCATCTCACAAGAAAACGGCCAATTTATGAACAATTGGTTCCACAAGAATTTTTTAACCATTAACAGAGTGAAACAAAAATACTTAAACAACAATGAAACCGCATAAATTATTTGTTTTGTTTTTTTTTTTTGGTGCTAGTTTTATTTAAGTTATTCAAGTGAAACAAAGGCTCATACCAATTAACCAATATAACACTTAGCCATCAATTGAAATATATTTTTTTGGGAGTTTTTAGTCATAGAATTCAAATTTATTTTTATTTCTTTGCCAACAACCTTGGTCTGCTGTAGACAATGCAGTTTTTTTAGACAAAAAATTTTATACCAAAAAGAGCTTTACGACACAAAGAAGCAGTGTTCTTATAGCAGTCATTACGTTACATGTTATGTGATGTAATGCGACATAGTTTTTGGTATGAATATTAAAAAAATCTGAAGAATATTGTCGACTTGTGAATAAATTTGTTTTCTCATGGTATCCAAGTATAAAATAAAATGAGTTTGAGCATTGTAAACGTGGTTGGTTCCAAAACCAGCCATCATTGTCGAAAGCCCTTTTTTGTTTCTCAACCACAGTTGAATGGACATCCGGTTCACCAGCTCAAGGTTTAGACTTGGGGGAACGTCCTGTCATGTAACCGCCTTTGTTAGGTTTCATAGGAAAAAAAAAGTTGAGCCATAAATGCATATGGTCAGAAAAATTGTAGTTCCTAGTACCATCATCCAACCAAACCGTGCGTGGACTGTGTAATTACTTCAATGTCAATGCAAAGAGCTGAAGAAAACTTTCTCCTCCCACGTTAAATTTAAAACTATCAAGCTTCTCGTATCCGATCCGGTAAAGTATACAGCACCAATTTGAGAAACAATGCTTAGCTGTATATATCAAGGGAAAGTAAAATTTAACCTTCGTATTATATATAGTCTTGGAATGTAAAGCAGAGAAATGTTTTCTATGTTGATTGTTTCAGTTGATGCATGGCGTAACTGCTCGTTTTTATAAGTTACAGGTTATACCCATCACTGATTGTGGAAATTTATTCAACACATGGCTAGTTTAGAACCAATTAATCTAGATTTATTTATATACAGGGAGATAATACGAATTATTCTAAGCCCGAGTGTGCCGCAAGTGTCCGCTTTAGTCCCTCTGCTATCTACTTAATATTAAATTTAATATTTCTTCAACGTATAATTTACAAATGACCTAATTTGCTTTGTTCTGCATTCATCTTTCTCTTCCTTCCTGAAGAAAGTACTGGTATTTTTAATGAATCGACTATTTTGTTCATTTAAGTATTCAATCCGGAAGCTTGGCATATTTTGCTGGTGTCCGGTTGATAAGCATTTACAACATTTTATGATGTCACTTAGCTTTTTATGTCACTCTTGTCTATTATTACCAATAAGATTAATTAAAATTTATAATATATTTTATTAGAAATTATTAAAATAATAATTTAATTAACCTACAAATCTGTATTCTTCTATTATTCTTCTTCAAAAAAAGAATAGTGATCCATCTATCTACTCTAAGTAGATAGATGAATCTTTTTGACATTTTTAACCTAAAATGTTCCTCATTTTTCTACCACTTTTTTTTACTTTGAGACATTCACTTTACTTATACGGTATATTCTATTGTTACTTATCTATATAGCACATTCTGTATTCAATTATTCTATTTTTTTCTCATTAATTTTTTGTTTGTTTTTTGCATACTTATTTTGTTCAAAATGTGTTTTCTTTTTCTTGTTATGTTGTTTCATCGTTGAGGTTTACTACTAGCTTACATCAGTTTTGCAATATTTTACATTCTTTTCTTATCTTTTGTATTCTTTTCAGATTTGACTGCTTGCTTCTATTGTCAATCTTTCTCTCCTTGCTTGTTGTCTTGCAATATATCTTGGCGTTTGATTGTCTAATTCCAAAACCCACTTTGTGTACTTTTTTTAAAATTTTCAAAATTTTTAAAGTTTTGCTTTGTACGTCTTGGCGATTTAAACAACCTACAAAACTACATTCTTCTATTTTTCTTCTTCAAAATCTTTTTCAATCATCTATTAAATAGATAGGTAGGTCTTTTTGCCATCTTTAGCCTAAAATGTTTCTCATTTTCTTACCATTCTTTTTTTTACTTTGAAGCATTTATTCTACTATATAATATATTCTATTGTTTCGTATCTTTATAGCACATTCTGTATTCAAGTACCCCAACTACTCAATTATTATTCTTCTTGTTCCTTGCATACTTATTTTGTTGAAAATGTTTTTTGCTATATTTTTTGGTGGTTTTATCATTATCGTTCATTATTAGCTTAAAGCAATTTACTAATATTTTACATTCTCTTCTTGACTTTGGTTTTTCCTCAGATTTAATTGCCTTGCTTCCTGCTTCTAGTCTCAGTCTTTCTCTCTTTGCATGTTCTCTCTGATTTCAAGTAATTTTTTTGCATTTTTTTTTATTTCTTGTTTTCTACATTTTGATAATTTAATCAACCTACAAATCTATGTTCTCCTATTATTTTTCTTAAAAATTTTTTTTATTTGTCTTTAAAATAGTTCTCCTATTATTCCTCTTCAATTTTTTTTTACATATTTATAAGATCGATAGATCGATCTTTTTATCATCTTTAACCAAAAATGTTTTTTTATTTTTACTTTGAGACATTCACTTTGCTTATATGATATATTCTACTGTTTCTTATCTTTATAGCACATTATGCATAGTGTTTGGAATTTTTTCTCTTTTCATTCTTAAATATTAATATTGTAGTTATTTTTCTCTAATATAATTCTTTTTTTTAAATAGGTATTCTTTCTCACATTATTTCTACTACCTGCTGTCTTTAGAACGTCTATACTAAACATCATCTTTTTTTTTATGTTAATTCTTTATCTATGCATGGTTGCTTCTCTTGGTTTATACTTTTTTATTTTGGTTTGGTTTATTTTTTTTGGTTACATTGTTTTTATATTTCATCTTTCTTTTCTGTCAGATACCTTTATTATTAGTTATCTATACATCATTCTATGATGCTTTGAAACTATATATGTATCTTTTATTTAATACATTTTTATAAACACTTACTGTTTTTTTTATGTTTTTTTCTTTTTTTAGTTTTTTTTCTTTATTTCTTTTTGTAAACTGTCTTTTTTTCCACGCAATACATAATATCTACAAACAGTAAAATTTACATGTTTTCTTAAGTTTAGTGTTTTTTTTATTACAGTTTTTTATTATCATTATATTGTCGCTCTCTTTTAGCAATTTTACACACTTATTTTTGCACTTTGCCTGCTTCTTCCTGTATGTATTTGCAAGCTTTTTTATGGTTGTTATTTTCTTCGTGTTCTCCTTTTATTGTTTTTTAGTTTATTATTCTAATAGTATTTTTGTTTTTACTAGTTGTATTTTTACGACTTGGTGTTTGGCACCTTTAGCTGTTGTTAGTCTTTTTAGCCCAATGGTAATATTTACTGATTTGCCAGTCAATATTACGTTTTTAGATGTAAATTATTTAAGATAATTATTAGGTTTTGTCTGTAATTTTCACTAATGCTTAGTTTCTACCAGAAAAAATTGCTTCGGGTAAGATTGATGACAATAGTTTTTGAGACCATAGCTTCAATTAGCATTGAGACCGCAGGTGGTAAACCATATGCCATTTAGATACAAATTTAATTAGCATTTAGCAAGTAATTTGCATCTTGAGTGGACAATCTAGTTCGCAGGGTAAATATCCTATTAATAATCAGGATTTCAAGTCAATGGTGTCTTGAAACATTATACAGGACATCCTTGGCTAAATATGCAAGCCAAACGGGTGTTTTGTTAACATCTTATGTAGAAATCTTAGAAATGCAATTAAACTGATAATATACAATGTCTGATTACTCGTATCTATTATTATTAGTAATCTATTTAAATTTAATAAATCAGGTAAACAATAATATCAACAATAAGAAAAATCCCGTAGCGTTATTTTTCTGCAAGAAAGCATGTTAAATCAGATATTTGCCTCCTATCGAGTCTCACTGATGAGAGGTAACACCTCAAAACTTGTATGAGTCTATAGTTTATTTATTTTAGTTATAACAGTTATGTTGTGGTTTACTTTTTAGTTCTATACTTTCTTTTAATCGACATGATTTTTTTCAAAAAGCTTTTTCTAAAAAGCTTTGATTCCACAAACTTTAAAGACTTTTTGAAACACAAAAAGCTTAGATTTAGGAACTTAGCTGGTGGCATTAATTACTATCCCCTCAAAACTTCCAAAAAAAGAGAAAATGTCTGAAGTGCTATCTTTTGTAGCACGTGTATACTATAATGTGGTCAAAAATCAAATGTTAATTTTTTATGTATACTTTTTCACTTGTACCTAGGCACCTATATGTTAGAGTATAAGTTTTCTAACGGCTGTTTTGCTTGTCTTTGATTGAGACATTGAAATAATCAAAAGTAAAATGTCACAAATTTCGTACTTTTAAAAATCAAAAATAAAAACTTGCTTAGAACAATTTGGTGTTTTTTTGCAAAACATTCCATAGTGTTGAGTTTACATTATTCGGAAAAAAAACTAAAATAGGTTTTGCTTTCAATTTTGACGAGTTTTGTGACATTGGAAACTCGACTGTTTCAATGGTTCAATCAAAGACATTCAACGCCTGCTCTCATATGAAAACTTGTTATAACAAAAACTAAAAATTGCCACTTTTTGCTTATGAAAGGCCGAAACCCATTCAGTACATTGCATTAAATATAAAATTTAATTTTCGCATTTCTAATGGAGAAAACCGTATATATTTTGTATTGTTTCCCAAGCAGCTGCTATTTGCAAGTTAACCATAACGATTTTAATACAATTACGCAAAAGTTTATCGAATGGATGTGGCGTGATTAGGGATTCAATAGGGTATGGCGTGGCAAACTAAAAGTTAGTAAAACAATACGTCATTGACAAGTTTCGTGAACAATAAATCATACACACTGTTTAGTACAGACTGTGCAATAGTTTCATGAAAAAGAAAAACAATACTAAAATAAATTAACAAAAGCTAGCTCTAAGAGATTTTTTAAAAACAAAACTCTTTCTAATTTGGAATTCTCAAAAATATTATCTAAAAATAAGCTTTTATTATCTTTAGTTCTAGACAATTTCTAAATACTGACATTGCTTTTGCCATCATTTTCCAAAAAATGGCGTTGCTTTTTCGCTGAGTGTTTTTTTAGAACTATAACAATTTGGAGCGAATCAAGGTAAACATTACATTCAGTTCAATATCGTCAAATCTGGCGACTGTGCTGGCCATCTAAGATCTCTCCGTAGAAAGATCAACCGGCTTGCAGAATTCATTTATTTCATGTCAGGCATGTTTGTCTTGTATATTCTAAGAAGAGACACATTTTTAAGCGCTCTAACACTTCAAAACCGATTATAAATTTTTTTGGTTTGCTGTCTTTCCAAATTAAGCAATTTACGGCAAAAATTTTTGATCTAGAAAGCTATGTACAACCTTAAAAAATGTCTTTAGAGCAAAATGTTTATATAACCAATGTTCTTTGCTTATTGAGCCAAGACATATTGAATACCAAAACGCAATTGATGATCGTTTCTCTGAGATTCTTTTAGCTTTTTCTATACTTTTTGGTTATCATCATATATCATCAAATAAGCAATATTTTTATTGATATTTATCGGACCTAGAGTTTGCTGGTTGCTTATTCAATAGTGGCAAATTTTGGGTTATTAAGTTTTAGGAATTGTAATACAACTTTTTAAGTCTCTAAACGCCTTATAGGTGTTAAGTGGTAAATAATTTCTTTTATTAATGTTGTATAACAGTATTGAATAAGATGAATTAGCACAAGATTTACAATATTTGGTAATCGGCGCTTGAAATGGTTGTTTTTTGTTTGTAAACAAGATGTCAAAGACAGTCAAAGTGTTACAAGTTCGATATTTATAATCAAAACTCACTGTAAATATTGAGACAGTAGAAAGTTGATAAAAATCCGTCAAAAATCGATCTACTATGAGAGATGTCAAGGTCGGTGGACAGTGCATAGAATCCGGATGCGGACATGACCTGGATTTCTCTAAAGTTGTGCTGTGTATTAGTTGTTCCAGTGCCGTGACTTGACACTAGAACTAGAGAGGAAAGAAGGCTAAGAACACTGAGCATCAAGTGGAAGTCCACCAAAACCGTCTGTTGTTGGCTCATTCTTACCTTGTTGCTACGACTACACACAAATTCCTAATTACATTAGACGTTTCTCTTTAATTACAGAGATCCAAATAATTCAGACCAGTTGTAACGTCTAAGCGATACACTTTCCATCGATTTGCAATTACCTATCTTAATGCCAAATGAGTTTGACTTATAAACCACTTTTACTTCACTAGATCTGTGGAGCAGATCCTCAAAGTGCTACTTTAATACCTCTCCTATTTTTATCTAAAATTACAAAAACGTCACATATTCCCCTAAGCTATCATAGCAATATCAACTGCAGAATTGACAGCTTTTACGTGAAAAATTATTTTTCAAAAATAATTTAGTACATACTGAAGAAAACTTAAAAAATGCCATGTCTCAAGTTTTTTAAAAACATAATAAATGCAACAATTATAACGTCTTTAATACTTTTCAAAGTTTTTTTATGAAAATGCAAAGTTATTTTTACTACTACATCGTACACTCTCAATAATGATTTTGACAACAATGTATTGAACAATCCTCTAACAAAAAATTTAGTAATTAAATAATTTTATAAACTAAATTAAGTAATTTGGGCAAAAATATAAACGTCTTGCTTCATAACTTTTTGCAAATTTTGTTCTCATGTTTTATAATTTTTTCTTATAACTGTGAGATTAATACAATAGAAACACACATAATTGAACACATTTACAAAGTAATTTTATCTGGCGCCGCCACCATTTTTATTAAAAACTATATTTTTACCAATATTAAATTGTCTATTGATCTTACACCTTGCGCCTCTACTATTTTTTAACATTTTTATTAAAAACCATAACTTGTAACTTTTTACTGATCTTCTAGACTCTTTTCATAATAATTTAAGTACCATTTGTATTAATAAATCGTAATTTTTAGATGCTATCTTTTTGACATATTATGCAAAAATTTGATTAATGAACAAGAATCTAAATTGATTGCAGTTTAATTTTATAATATTAGTTTTGATGTGTTGCAGTTGATTTGTCAACTGATGTAATTGCATTGCTCATAACATGACACAATATCGTGTTATATGAAAAATTAGAGATGATTATCTAATTGAATTTACATTGATATTTCACTTTTGTTATCAACAAAATTTGCTTACATGAGGGCAACTCGCTAATAAAATGCAATATTTAGTAGATTTCTCGCTTGTTCCGGTTTATCTCTGGCCTAAATAGTAATATGGAAAATTTATGAGTGTTTCTGGGGTTGCTGGGCTGTTGTATGAGGGTGGAATATAAACGTTTTTAGCAATTATTTTATAAAAGTAATCTTCTACTAATTACTCTCAACCTATTTGCAAATAAATATAAACAATTGTTGCAATTATTTTAATCTATAATAATACAAATACAAAAAAAAGAAATGATCGACAAGTAGCTGAAGAAAACCATATTGGCTAAAACCGGTCATAATGTAATTGATTTTATTTAACTTTAAATAATTAATTTTATAAATAAACATTAATCTTTATTAGTTACTATTCTTTCAATTGCAATTATATTCGATGTTGAAATTACAATTTTATTTCCAATAATTATTTCATAATGTTTTTTAATCTTATTTGATATTCAATAATTAATTATTAAAACTTTCTATCTCTAAGTTGAAGAAGTTATACATAATTGTTTAAACTTGTTTACTAAATATTATTTGCATAAAACATTTTACAAAAAAAATAACAAAACTGCTGGACCTGCGTCCGTTTGCGTTTAAGCAAAATCAAATGAGTCTCTTCAACGCTTTCTACACATTTTTATTCAGTAAATTATTTATTTTGAGACACTTTCTACTGAATTTGATAAAATTAAATTTTTATTGTGTGATCTTTCAAAAAATTATCTAAATTTGAGCCAGACACCATCAGCTGTCTATTCATTTCAAAAGTCGAATTTTGAAAATTTTGTTTTATGTTAAAACTTTGACGTTTTAGATGGCTAAAGTAGCATTATGAAAACAGGTGAATTCCATGGCTTGCCTAAATTATATTTTTTTATAATCGTACGATATAAAGAATTTCAGCTACCGTAGTAAACAAGATAGTAAAAAAACTATCAAAAAATAAGGTGTTGTAAAGACTCCTATTAAAATTTATAGTGTTTTTATGTTTGGAGCCGTTCGTAATTTTTCCTAATTTGTTGACACACTAATAAAATTAAAATTCCTTCAGTAAGTTGCACTGATATTGACATCTTTAAATGTAAACCACAACAAGTTGAAAAATTTTTATTATTTTTTTTTATTTTACTTTCTAATTTCTCTGTTACTGGTTGTTTATATTGATGTATGTGTATATTTATTGAGCACTCTTGGGTTTATTTATTTATAGATAATTGGCGTTGAGTATCTACTATAGTAGATTCTATTAAATTTGTTATGAGTGAAGGTCAATATCAATTAAACTAAGAAGATTTTAAAAATATTCGCAAAGTGCCATTATATGTCAAGGTCAGGTACGTAAGAAACTTTCTCTGCACGACGATAGAAAACGGGGATAACTGTACGTGTACGTGCCACTTTATCCATCTGAAACCAAAAACATTTAATTTAGGCAAAAATTTGAAATTTTGGTTAAAGTCAGCATATTGTTTATATATTATATTATTTATTACTTTTTAACTAATGTCATTAATAATAAAGTCACAAATATGCAAATATCCCATTCATCTTACTTCGCGCTTGGCTTGCTTAACGGAATATGAAAACTATCTGGAGCACAGAAATTAAAATTTAACATTATTCAATTAAAGTCGAAAATAAATTTCTAATGACAACAACGAGGAACATTGGCTTTTAATTTGTGATTATAGAGAACACGTTCGAAAGCTCAAGTGTGGAAAAAAGGGCGGAAGTCATCGATTCAGTTCAAATCATTATTTTAATTATAGATGACGAAATTGAGAGGAATGAAGCTAATTTTAATTTAAATTATTTAGAAAAAAAAATACGCAACGCAAAAGGTGTAACAGAAACAATAATAAAACTGACACAACAGCGCAATTATACGGTAATACAGTAATTACTGTGTTATTAGGTATACCACTTCTTATTATTATAAAAGGTATTGTAATAATAAAAACCGGGTTTTGATTATGCATTGTTAATTGTAACAGCCATAATGTTTTCCCAACCTCCTAATCATCAACATAAATTAAGTCATTAAAAGAGATATACAAAAATTAATCTCAATGGAGATTTCAATGCTGGAATCCCATAAAAATGACAATATAATCTTGACAAGGCTCTAATAAAGAAGTAAATAAAAAAAAGCTTATTAAATAACATAAAACTTAATAATTAATATCTTATAAACTAATAAACAAAGTTAAAAGTCATAGCGTTCAACATTGGATTGAGAATATTAAATCTATGGAGATTTCAATGCTGGAACCCTTAAACTAAGCGATAAAAATGACAATAATAAACTGTAGCCTTCAGTTTTCACCAAATTTTATTATAATAAAAGACCGAAAATCAATAAAAAAAACATTGATTAAGAGGTAAATAAGAGGAAAAAAATAAAACGTATTTAAAAACAAAAAGAGACCTAACAGTAGATTATAGATCAATAAACATAGTTAAAAGTAATAACATTCTGCAAAGAGAATATAGTCAGACCATCAAATTTCTAACCAATAAAATACAAACGATAGAGAATAAGAATAAAATAGAAAATCAATAAAAAAAACAAATGAAAGCGACATAATGAAATGGAACAAGAGAACAAGTTCCAGAAAAAACAATACAAAAAACAAAAAATATAAAAACAAAATCAAAATATAAAGCGTAAAGCTAAATATAAAAACTCTATCTTATCATAAAATCAGTGATATTTTAACTACATATTAAAATGCGTTTTTTCAAAATGCTTTCTGTTAGTGTTTTTTTATAATTTTTTTTTTAAAAGCACATCAATCATTGAAATATTAGAAAACAGAAAAAAAATATCAAAATCAAAAAAATCTCAAATAACAAAATGAATTGCATGCTTTTGAGTAAGTGAATCAAGATGTTTGTTTTATATAGTTTTTCTGAGAGAATTGTGCAGTTTAAAACTTTATAAAACAGCAAAAAATTTAAATAATTTTAACAAAAAGCACGTTATATCACTAAATAATGACTCATTTAAACCAAAATTTAAAAAAACGTCTTTTTGCTATTTTTTCTTACTTTTATCTTAAGACATTTTTTGTGCTATTTAGTTATTCACTGTTATATGTTATTTAGTTTAAGAAAGATAACGATTAATATAGAACCGATAGAGAATTTAAAAACTATAGTTTCTTGTTTTTTTGACAAAAAAATATAAAAGATTAAAATTTTGTTTTCTATTAGCTTTTCAAACTTGAGATAAAGATTTTTAAAAAACTGAAAAAGGTCATCAAAATCGAAAATTGTCAAAAATTTAAATGGATTAAAAGCTGAACTTGAATGGTTTTTGATGAGTAAATTAAAATTATATTTGTTTTATATAGTCTATCTGAAAGAATTAAAGAGTGACAAAAATTTAAAACCTAATTAAATTAGCAAAAATAGAGATAATTTCTACAAAAACATGTTATATTACAAAATAATAACTTAATTGAATAAAAATTGAAAAAAATGTCTTCTTTTTGTTTTTTCTTCCCACTTTTAAAGACTAAGAATGGTAGCCACTGCCATAGATCAATTTATAAAATATTTGTATTTAGCGCATTCACCATTTTTCAACTATTTTGTCAAAATCGATTAAAAATATTACAAAATTACGATTCATTTGAACCAAAATTGAAATGAAACGTTTTTTTTAGTTATTACTTTTAACTCTTGAAGATTCAAAATAGTAGTAACTTAATAAAAAAAATTTACTATAAATTGTGTATTTGGCGCATCCACCATTTTCAACATTTTTATCAAAATCTATAAAATATTACGAAATAATGACTCATTTGAACCAAAATTAAAGAAAAACGTCTTTTTGTTATTTCGTCTCACTTTAAAAGATTAAAAATAGTGGCGACTGCTATAGATCTATTGTGTATTTGTGTACTATTTTATCAAAATTTATAAAATATTACAAAATAATGACCCATTTGAACCAAAATTAAAGAAAAACGTTGATTGATATAAAACCGATTGAACAATTTGAAGATTAATACAAAAACTAGAGTTTCTTATAATAAAGTCATTAGTAAGTTTTTAAAAACTATAAGAAATATTAAGATGCAGTTTTCTGTGTTTGTTTTCTATCAGTTTTTGAGTAATTCCTATTAAAAAAAACAGCAATCAGATGCAAAATAAATATTAAAACAAAAAAAACAAAAATTAGATTGACTTATAATAATATGCTGCCATAAAATACTTTTTAATAAATAAATCAAAGTTTACTTTACTTTATGTAATCTTTCTCAACAAATTCAAGAGTTAGAGCAGTTTAAAAACTCATAAAACTATATAAAATAAAAGTAATTTTTATAAAAAGCAGGTTATTTAACAAAATAATGCAGAACATGTGTAAGAGAAAGAAAAATTTTAGAGGACATGATGCATGAATATGTAGAAGGAAAGGACGCAAGCTAAAGAAAAAAGACCAAAAAAGAAAGAAAGAATTAAAAAGAAAAAAAAGAAAAATAAGAGAAAAAAAAATGATTAAACAAGATAGTAAACAAAGTACAGTAAAAGAAGAAAAAAAATATGAAAAGAAGAAAAACACTAGCGAGAAGAAAAAGAAAAACAAATAGTTTTTAATACTTGAACAAAATAAATTAATCACATGTTTGTAACACAGTATGTGTAGCAATAAACATTATTTTGAGTTAAAAAAAACAAAATTATTACTTAATCAAGCCAAAATTGTTATAGAACAGATATAGAGCTTAAAGACTAACTTAAAAACTAGAAGAATTAGTGATTTTTTGAAAACTATCACAAATATTAAAATACAGTTTTCTCTGTTTGTGTTCTATTAGTTTTTGATGGATTTTCTTAACAAAGCACAGCAATAAAATATTTTGTAAAAATTTAAAAAGTTAAAAATAGGTGTTACTAGGAGTTAAAAAAAATCGAAAATTGTTAAAATGAAAAAGACTTAAATGCTCAAATTGAAAGCTTTTGAATAAGTGAATCAAAATTATTTTTAGTCTATCTGAAAGAGTTACAGCACTTAAAACCTAATAAAATGCAAAAAATAGAGATAATTTTAACAAAAAGCACGTTATATCCCCAAATAATGACTCATTTAAACCAAAGTTAAAAGAAAATGTCGTTTTTTCGATTATTTCTTCATACTTTTATATATTAAGAATGATAACAATTGCCACAGAATATTGAAGATTGAAATAAAATCAGTCATATTTTGAAAATTATTAGGAATATTAAAAAATACACTTTTTTTTAATTGTTTTTTATAATATTTAATAGAAATATTAAAAATATTTTTAATTTATATCTAAAATGAATAACATTCTATAATAATATTACTACTAATTAGAAATATTCTAATATTAGAAATTTTACCTATTTAATTAGAATTTATTTTACCTTAATTTTTTTTATTTGAAATTGTATTTTTCCTTTAAATCCTAATCGATTTAAAAAAAACATGTTTTAGTGGTAAATATTTGCGCATAACTTCTTTCTTTATTAACCGATCATCTTTTTTTATAGTATTATGTAGTATTTCTTGTTGTTTTCCAAAAATGCTATCTATTTTAGTGTAGTTATAGACTTCGTGTGCGATTATTAAATCAAAAAAATATTTAAAAATGCACGTTATTTAGCTTGTTTATATTGTTTATAGACGCGATGTTAAATATATAGTGTAAGCCAGTAAGAAATAAATAGAGTGAGTTTGTTTTAGCGTTATTAAATTGTTTTGAAACGTAGTTGATGTTTTGTGAAAAAAAATATTTTGAAAACGAATCAATTTTGCTGTCCACCGTTTTTCTTTTTATTAATGGAAACATTTGCAGTGGTTGGTGTCAAATGTATATTTATTACTCTTAACTTTGTTTGGCTCCGCGTAAGTGCACGATAATCCTCATTGAGGAGCGTATCAACTCTGACCCTTGGTAATTCAAGCCTCCAAAACTCGTTGAGAGTTGTTAAAGAGTTAGGTATAATAGTGTTTCTTATAACGATGGTTTCTTGCTGCGGCAAGAAGGAATCGGCATGGTCTCTCTGTGAATATGTCTTGTACATACATATGTGAGGGCATGTTAGGGGAGTCTGCATTGTTGGGTAATTAATTAGATTTAATGCTTTTTGCTGTTTATGTATTTATTGATAAAACGTCCTTAAAATTAAATGTCTTGTTTTTGCATAGATTGCAAACGCGTAATTTTTTTAAATATTTTTTGTCGGCACTTTTAAATAGGTACATGTGAATATTAGCTGTAGAATAACCAAACTAGTTAAAAGTGAAAACAAAAATAACAATGATATGGTATCATAGAAGATGGGTTGCGCTAAATAATATGGAAGTGGACTTCCATATTACATAAAAAAAATTAAAATGAAAAAACAAAAGATAAAAGCTCTTTAAAAACTTGTATACTAAATTTATTTGATTTTAGTATGATGGATATCCAATTATAGCATTTATTTTGAAGTGTCAAGTTCATAACATTTTTGAAAGAATAATTTCTATGACAAGATGGCGTCTAGAAATAAATAATTATCTATAAGTGCTTAACCGTGAGTAACAGATTATTTTAAACCAAATAAAGGTTTTTAACCGATTATTGTAAATAAAGTTGTTTTTTATATTAGATGTTTTTTTTTATTTTTATTGACGTTTTGTGATTAGTGTTGCGGTGTTTATAAAAATGCGGAAATTTCGGACCTATTTTGAAATGCGCACAAATGACTGGTGTCGTTTTCTGTGGGGAGAAAACGGATGTGAGATCTAAGCAAACAGGGTTTATTTTTATGTTTTATTGCTGTTAGTTGGCTGGTATCGTTTTCTGAAAGGAAAAAACGGATCTGAGATTGCAACAAGCATTTGTTTGGCTTGCAATATTTAGGGTTTTTTTATTTTAATAGTGGATTAGGCCTACTGGGGACACCACTATAAAAAAAACGCACCAATTACTGTACCTCACAAAGGTGGTGTGGAAATCAGTGAAATAGTAAAACAATAAATAATAATAATAATTAAAATTTTTTATTTTAATACAGTATTTGTAACTCAGTTTATAATTTTTATAAAAAGGTGTAAACTGTTTTATAACCCTAATACTTTTCACATAAATGTTCTTAGATATTTATTTTCAAATTTTGTAAAGAGCTGTAATAAAATCTATTTCCTATATTGTTGTTTTTTTTTCAACCGATAGAAAAAAGGAAGTTTTCAATTCAACCACTAGAGTGACCCAAAAACTAAAAAAAATTGTTGTCATAATAATTTATGTATTTTTATCAATAATAATAAAGTATTTGAAGATTATTTAGGATCATGTTAAAAATTGAACAATTTAATTTTTTTAAGAAATCTTTAAACATTTACCTTCGATTTATAAAAACACATATTTTTATTTAAAATAAAATTCTCAGCAGTCTTTTGTTTTAGAGTTATAACGTCATAGATACTTTTTTTTAAATAGAAAACAATTTTTTTTGAGTATGAGTCAGAAACAGACGGCGATACTAAAAGGTAAGGGAGGCATACTTATATTTTTAGAGATCAAAAGTACTCAAATTCAAAATTTTTTGATCTTTTAAAAATCATATCTCCAAAAATGTTAACTAAATTGTAAAAAGTCATAGAATCTTTTTTATTTGAGTTTCAATAAAGAGTATAAAAAAATGTTTGGTTAGAAAATAGCAATTCTTTGCAATTATTCAGCTAGAGAAGAAAATAACAAGAGACTGACTGAAATGACATACATAGATAAGCTCCTCCCCTCGGCCAAAGTGTAAAATGTTGAAGAATAGCGAGGTCCATCTTTAAAACGCTCTTAAATCAACTGCCAAAGATCTAATTATTTCCTAGGTAAAGCACGTTATCTAACAAAATAATAAACCAAAATTGCAGAAAAAACTTTTTTGTCATTTATTTTAGAAGAAAAGGAATAATAACAAGTGCCCTAAAACTAATATGAATTTTTTATAGCTTTATTTTTATAGCTTTTTACTCATATTTTGAAAACTATTGGGAATATTAAAAAGCACTTTCTTCTAATTGAATGTATTCTTAAAGTTTTTTTCAAAATTTTCAAATAACAGCACAATAAAGAAGGCTAGTGGAAACAAAAGCACAGAGAGATATTGCATTTTTTTGCTAGGAAGTGCAGTGTTTAGCAAAAAATTAAGAAGATATATCAAAAATATTACAAAGGGTTTCCGAAAGATTCCTAACAGCTGGATTAGAAAAGTTTGTTTTTGATTAGCTTTGGCGACAAAAATTTCAAGTTTTTTTGATTTGAGGTCAAAAAAAAATGTTGCGAGCGCAGTTTGCCAAATGTTATAAATGTCAAGTCGGAGAGGTCGTGGATTAAATAAACTACTCCACTAATAAGTTTAGAAAGCTTTAGTATCAAAGCGTCATGTAAGCAATTAGCATATATCTTTTTATCAAATTAATTAATATCAATGCTGTTTTCTGAGTGATATAATGTAATATATTATAATTTCTTTACATAAACAAACCATAAAAGAGAATAAAACTACTTTAATGAACGTAGATTTTCCATAATAAAGCATTATCATTATCAAATGCTGCAAAAGCAAATGAATGATAATGATTATCAAGTGTATCATTCCTCCTAGATGGTTTAGAAAGATTTATTGATAGGAATATCGTACAGAGTAGGTTAAACTCTTATAGCAGATCTCTTTTTTAATTACCACTTTCCTTTTACGTTTACATTTGTTAGGAAGGAAAACACGACTAAAATTACAAGCTAAGAACAGAAGGCATAATTGTTCCTAAGAATGCATTCCTGCCCCACCTTGACAAAATTAAGGTACACTGCACTTCATGGTGGTCGCACTTTCACTCCAAATACAATTACAATACAATTTACATTTTTTAGTAAATGAATTTCTATTATTGATAAAAAATTGAAACATTAACAATTATAATTATTTTAACTAAAAGAGAGCTAAGCAATTCGCACCGAAGATTTGAGGTCACGCATTTTGCATTTTAATGCGTTCTGAAAACATTTTAAATGATAATAAAAAAGTGATTTATGCCATTTTTCACTCAGAATAAACTAAATTGATTTATTTAGTGTTTTAAGTATTATCATAAATACAGCAACAAAACATCTATCGAATTTGGGGTATGGTAATAATAAAAATCTTAAAGTTTACTTAAATAAGCCTACTCAAAGCTGTATTAAAGTTTTATAAAAGAGAAATTATTTTTTCATATAAATACTCATTTGTTTTATTAATTTATTTATCAAGATTTTAATGGGGTCATAATCAATACGATGGGTTACATAAATTGGCGATTTTCAACGAAACCAACTAAATCATTCATGACAAGGATGAGCCAGTAACCGACCTTTACAGCTGTTATAACTTAACAGTAACTGTTTTTGAAAAAAGCCATTATTTTTACATTTAAAATTGTTTATGATTAATTAAGTTTATTGTTTTTAAAATTTCCTACTTCAAACCAAAACAGGACCTACTATAGGATCGCTTTTTGCTCGTCTGTCTGTTAAAAAAGTCATTTTTTTTCTAAAAAACGCTTGAATAAGTAAGTTGACACTTAAATATTAAATACACAAGTTTTTAATTTTTTAGAATTGTTACAAAATCAAACTTGTAAGTCAACGCAATCAAAAGATACGACAGCTTAAAATAAATCACAAATAAAAAAGATTTTAAGAAAAAGAAGTAAAGTATAGGGAATAGAATAGAAAAATATTAAAAAAAAATACAAAAAAATTAATGATAATGATTGATTATTTGGTAAAAAGTGTGATAATGTGTGAGAAAGAAAGAAGTGAAAAGTAAGAGCTAAATGAGAGTTGTATAATAAAATACCAAACTATAACAAAAAAAAAAGGAAAAAAAAATCTAAAGTAAAAGAGCAGTGAAGTATGAGAACAACATGAGAGAGAAACTAAAATGTAAAATACTGCAAAAATGTTAGAAGAAAGAAAAAACAAAAAACGGAATCAAATAAAAAAAGAAACAAAAAAAGTATTCTAAACGAAAAGAATATAGTAAAGTAAAGTTAAGAAAATATAAAAAAATAATATTTGAAAAAGTAATATAAACACAGAGTGTATAATATTAACATTAATCAAAAGTGTATGCTTTTTTGGCAACAGGTTTTAGATCGGTTCGTACTAAAGCCGGTAACAATCTGTGCATAAAGTCGCTTACGCAATGAAGCAGAGATTTCTGTAAGTTTGAATATATTAATGTTTTTATTAGTCATTTCCTAAAAACTATAGGAAATTTTAAGATGCAGCTTTCTCTGTTTTTTTCCTAGTTTAGTAACTTTTTTTAAAAAGTCCAGCAATCAAATGCAACCAAAAAAGTAAAAAAAAAAACAAAAATTAAAATAACTTATATGCTATCATAAAATACTTTTTAAGAAATAAATTAAAGTTTGGTTTACCATATGTGATCTTTCTCAACAAATTCAGGAGTTAGAACAGTTTAAAAACTCATAAAATTAGATAAAATAAAAGAAATTTTGATAAAAAGCGGGTTATCTAACAAAATTATGCAGAATATATCGAGGAGAAAGAAAAACTTTAGAGCATATAATGAATGATTGTGTGTAGGTAAAAGAAAGCAAGCTAGAGAAAAAAAAATAGAATAGAAAAAATAATAATAAGGAAAAATAGAAAAGATTAAACAAGATAGTAAATAAAGTAAAATGAAAATAAAAAAAATAAAAATTAAAAAAACAAGCAAGAAGAAAAAGAAAAAGAAATTATTTTAAAATATTTGAACAAAATAACTTAATCACATGTTTGTAACACAGTGTGACAAGCAATAATCATTATCTTGAGTTAAAAAAAAGCAAAATAATGACTTATTTAAACTCAATTGCAAAAAAATTTGCTTAAAGATTAAGAATAATAACAATTGCCAAAAAACAGATATAGAGCTTTTTATCGAAAAATTAGACCGATCTAAGGCCGACTGCCAAAAAAGTATAGCCACCCTTGCTTAATGTTAATATTATACACCCTGTAGATAGACAAGAAAGAGAATCAAAAGTTGCATAATATATATATATATATGCATAATATATATATAATATATATAATCTAAATATAATGTAAAGTATAAGAAGACAGTTGAATTGTAGACAGAATGCCAAAATAAAATTCTAAAAAAAAAAAAATTTTTAGATGTAAAAACAAAATAAAAAATTGAATATTGAAAAAAACATAAGAATGTGTAAAAAGATGAGAAAAACATTAAATAAAACATATGAGCAAATAATGTAAAAAAGTGAGGCAGAGTGAGTTGACTAGAAGAAAAGTGACAAATAATCATCATCTGAGCCTAAAATAGATAAAAATAATTTAAAAAAAGAATAAAAAATAGAGTTAAAAAAGCAAAGCAATAGAAAATAAAAATAAATGTAAAAAAAGAATTAATAAACTTAAATAAAATAAATAATTTAGCAAAGATATGAAATATTAAAAAAGAGGCAAAATAAAGCTTAAAGCAAAGGAAGTGCTACAAAAAAACAAATAAATTTTAGAAATTTTTAGAGAAAATAATTTTTGTACATAGATTACAGCTTAAGGTTAGAAAATTCCATTACATTATATAAATCTCGTTTATAACAAGTGTTTTTAAAATTTTGCGTCATAGTTGACCATGCCTAAGAGTTAGTGTGAACGAATCATAGTTTTTGAAACAATTGTTTTAAATGTCAAAATAATTACTATATTTTTTAACTTTTTTTTAAATTTTAAATGGTTTTCTCACAATAACAGAAAATTTTTGTGATAGAATTTTATTTTCCGTATTGAACTATAAATTTATTAAATTAAAAGTGAGGTTAGATTAGGCTCAGATGGCAAATTAATAACTGTCATTTCGCTCTTGTGAACCAAATTAGACACCAAAAATATTATCATTTATTATATATAAATATATATATTCATTTTATCTCAAAATGAATATAAAACTCACAAAATTATAAAAAACGAGTAAATATATAATCATAAACGTTATTATGTCATAATTATTGTTTTTATTAGTCTATTAACAACATTTTGTAAATTAAAAAGTTATCTACATTGAGTAATACAAAAACAATTTTTCACTAAAATGATAAAACTCTTAAATATTGCTTAATTTACTGTTTCAAGCTTTACGGATTTGAATAATAGAAAGATTATTACATTGTTACGTTAAAGAGAAATGCATGAAGTAATTCCTTTAATCTAATTATTGAGTAATTCATATGTTTTTTCTTGGTATTGCGATAAGATGTTAAACGTCTTAAATTGTTAAAAAATGAGGCAACCACTAGTTGCATCTAACCTGGTCCTGGTATATTAATACAAAATTGGCCAAAAACAACGCTTGTTAATCCAGTAGGGCGGCCAACTGCAACAAAGATTATTAGCAACTTTGCAAGACAAAAAAATGGAAGAGCTGAATCATTTGGACAAATCAAACACAATTATTTGTTTTTTTACTCTTAGGACACTTTTAGTAACAAAAACTAAACTTTGTTTTTATTTTAAAATAAAAATGCACATTTAAAAATGGCTAAATTTTTCGGTGAGTTTGAAGCCGGAGGTGAAAGTATCATTTCTTGTGGATCTTAGTGTATCTGTTCCGTTTCCACGCCGATGCATGTTTTGAGTTGTTATTTATTTCCGTATCAAAAGAAGATAAAAGAAAAGCGAAATACAGGCTTGTAAATATTTCACAAATCGGAAAATTTAATCTGGGGAATTTAAAAATCGGAAAAACACGCATATGTTGCATTGTTAGATTATTTTTATTGCAATTGTTGCACGCAAATTGGTCAGTGGTAAGGAGGCATAAACACTCAGAGCGGCCAATAATTACGACTTTTAATATAATGGTTAATGAGTGCCTAATTATTAACTGGAGCAGGAAATAGAAGACGCTTTGTAATTGTAATGCAGAGAAAAATATAACAATTCGAAATGAAAAGTAGGTAACATTTGCAGGATAAATCTTCCGGCCACACAAACCTTGTTATTGTTAAAAATTTTTAATTAATTGAATTGGCATTGTTTTTAAAATTTCTCATCACTTGTTAAGGAAATAATTTCTAAACCGTTATGGTCCAAATAATCCAAAACTCGTCTGAAACACAAAAACAGGTGTTTGTGACATTGCTTCGAAAGTTTGCATTTTCTTAGGGGTGGCGGTGCACAGCTAGCAATCAGCAAACAGTTATTGCAGTCAGCTGGACTCCTTTTCCTATTACAACATACTACTGCTGTTTCTAAATCGTTTCTTTCTTGTTCTCTCGTTATACTGTTTGCTTTAATTTTTTTTCTATTTATTCAACCAACGTGACGTTTGTGTCTGAGTCTCCAGCTTGTTTCAGAAAAATAAACAGCAGATTGCTGAAAGTTGCAGCTATTTACTCCAACACAGCCAAAAAGTAGTTTTAACTTTTTATCAATTATAGTTTAAAATAAATTTTAAAAAAACTAGATTTATATACCTTGTTTCTATTGGATAATTGACTAAATGTTTTTTGATATAAGCGACTTAATATTGACGTCGAACCATAATTAAAAAAAGAGAGATAGCTTAGCCTCTAACGTAGTTTCCTCGTGCTTATTTTTCTTTGTCTTGATTTTGCTTCCACTTAAAAGAGTGCAAAAACTCCAAACTTTTTTTAGAAATCTGTCAATTTTTCTAAAACTTTTTTTTCAGGTAGTGGGTATGTTTTGTTTTTATGTACTGTCTTTTGTCAAGTGTCTGGTCGCTCGGTAGTCAGGTAGCTGACGATAGTGCGTTCAAAATCTGGCCTAAGCTTAAGTCCCACTTAAACGAGTTTTTCCTACAAAAAAAAGTTTTTGCTTTGGTGTAGGTGTTTATATATTGGTAACTGTAGAGGGCACATTTGATTAAAAGTAGTCACAGTGCAATATCTTCTGTGAATCTTATCTTCTTGTCAAGTGTTTATGTATTCTTAAAATTAATCTATGACAATTTTTTAAAAAAAGCTGTAACGAGAATGTCCTTCATTAATCAAATTTATTTTTTTTAATTTATTAATTTAAATTTATTAAAAGCACAGATGTACAAATAACAGCAAACGTTCTTATTAGGGATTTTAAGCAGTAAACTTTTTTAGAGTTTAGATAGGCAAGTGTATGAAGCAACAAAGAGCGTTTTTTTATGATTTATAATTTTTTTTCTGTTTGTATGTACTTTGTTTTAAATGATCAATAAATGTAAAGTTAAGAACTATTTTGTTTAACCGTGTTTTACAATTACCCCGACCAGCGCGGATAATCAAGGCTCTGGTGTGCTAAGATATTTGGTGTAAGAAAGTGGTATATTTACGATTAGCTGTCTCACATTATTGACTACTTTATGGTTAGCTAAGCTCGATAATTGGATAAATTAATGTAAAACTGTGTCTGTTGCAGCATTTATGGGATTAAATGAATCATCTTTCATAGTCTATTTGCGCTGAGAAATGTAACACTAGATTTTATAGAATCATTGTTTGATGATATAATAAAGAGCAATTTGAGGCAAGCAGCTTACCGCCGAAGGATTTTACACTAAATTAGCCATCAGCAAATCTACTGTGAATTTTATTTATTATCACACATTTGCAGAGTAAATGCGATTTATTCATTCATAAAATAAAATTACAAAATTCTCGCGTTAAAAGCATTTTTTCGAATTTACACTATTCTGTTTTTTGTTTCCGAAGGGCTGACCCGGATTTAACACTCTGTTGCGTTTAAACCGGAAACTCGTCGAAAATAATCTTCTTATAAATACTTGAAAATCGAAAATGTCCAAAAACACTTTTTTTCAATAAAACTAGTAAAGCATGAAATAATTCTTCATCTTTCATTAATTCTAGACATCAAACTTCTTTTTTTACTTTTTTGATTAAATTCTGTTGCTGAAGGGTTTCCCCGTAGCAGACATTACGCTTGGTTGAGCCCCAAATGAGAAGCGTTTGCGTCGCCCCATATTCGCCGCAATTAAAAGCAACCTTTAAGGGCTTCAAAGAACACCAAAATTGTGATTTCTACGGCGGTTTTTTTCCAAAAAAAACTAATTTTATCCACTAAAATATCAAATTGGTTGAACTATATAACTTTCCTTTAATTAAACAGGAATTAAGACACCCAACTTTTTTATAATAAATAAACAATCGATTTTTATGTTCCGTTCTGGAACAGTTTCTGCACTTTCTTTAAATTTACTATAACAATAGCGTCGAAAATTGCTTTGTTTATACAGCGATATTTACCGGATTCTAAAAGTTGAACGACTACTTATATTATATTGAGTATTTAACTTTCCAAATTTTAATAAAAAATTGTAAAACCCATGACTATAATCAGGCCGCTAATAGTGATAAAAACGCCTATTAAAACCTAGACAATTTTTCTATTGAACAAAAAGAAATAATGCTATTCTCCTATAGGTTTTCCATCAGAAAAAAGCAGTTAAGTATGACAAACAAATGCTCTTTAATAATACTCAAAAGTAGTAAACAGAAAAACGTATATAAAAACAAAAAAATTTTATGAGAAGAACCTGTATAAAGTAGAAAAAACTAAGCAAAAAAAATGCAATAGCAAGCATAGAGAAACTAATAACAGAGGTAGATTGATAAACAAATAAAAAAAAACAGGGATTAAGAAAAAACAGATGTAATACAAAATATAAAAATTGTGTGAATAAAATAAATTGCAAAATTTTGATAAAGATATAAAGAGAGACAATACGATTTCTATAAATAAAGACGAGAAAAATGCAAGATGTGTGGAATTAAAATAGAAACATAAGAACACATAATAAAAGAAGGTGAGGAGGTAAGAAAAAAGTTTGCAAAGAGAAGAAAAAACATTAAAAAAGAATGAATAGAAAGTATAAAAATAATAATAAAAAAGAAGAAAATTTTAAGCAATGAAAAAAAATAAGATTAAGAAGAAGATGAAATGAAAAATGGAAAAAAACAAAAAAAATCAGCAACTTAAATATGATAAATAGCAATAGCGCTGCAGCATTGTGAGGCAAATTTACAATGTACGACCCTCACATTGTATTATTATATATCTTATATTTCTATTCTCCTATAGTTTTCCTATCAGAAAAAAAAACAGTAAAGTTTGACAAAAAAGTGCTCTATAATAAAACTCGAAAGTAGTCTGAGCAAAAAAAATAATGCAATAGCATGCATAGAGAAACTAATAACAGATATAGATTCATAAACAAATAACAATAAAAATAGGGAATAAGAAAAAGCAGATGTAATGTCCTGTGAATAAAATAAATTGCAAAATTTAGATAAAGATATAAAGAGAGACAATACGATTTATATAAATAAAGACGAGAAAAATGCAAAATGTGTAGAAATAAAAAAGAAACATAAGAGCACATAATAAAAGAATGTGAGGAGGTAAGAAAAAAGTTTGCAAAGAGAAGAAAAATTACAAAAGAATGTATAAAAATAATAATAAAAAAGAAGAAAATTTTAAGCACTGAAAAAAAATAAGATTACGAAGAGGATAAAATGAAAAATAAAAAAAAACAAAAAAAATCAGCAACTTGAATATGATAAATAGCAATAGCGCTGCAGCATTGTGAGGCAAATTTACCATGTACGACCCTCACATTGTATTATTATATATCTTATATATCTATTCTCCTATAGTTTTCCTATCAAAAAAAAAAACAGAAAAGATTGACAAAAAAGTGCTCTATAATAAAACTCGAAAGTAGTCTGAGCAAAAAAAATAATGCAATAGCATGCATAGAAAAACTAATAACAGAGATAGATTCATAAACAAATAAGAAAAAAAACAGGCAATAAGAAAAAGCAGATGTAATGTCCTGTGAATAAAATAAATTGCAAAACTTAGATAAAGATATAAAGAGAGACAATACGATTTATATAAATAAAGACGAGAAAAATGCAAGATGTGTGGAAATAAAAAAATAACATAAGAACACATAATAAAAGAATGTGAGGAGGTAAGAAAAAAGTTTGCAAAGAGAAGAAAAAACATTAAAAAAGAATGAATAGAATGTATAAAAATAATAATAAAAAAAAAAAAAATTTTAAGCATTAAAAAAAAATAAGATTAAGAAGAAGATGAAATGAAAAATGAAAAAAAACAAAAAAAATCAGCAACTTAAATATTATAAATAGAAATAGCGCTGCAACATTGTGAGGCAAATTTACAATGTACGACCCTCACATTGTATTATTATATATCTTATATATCTATTCTCCTATAGTTTTCCTATCAGAAAAAAAAACAGTAAAGTTTGACAAAAAAGCGCTCTATAATAAAACTCGAAAGTAGTCTGAGCAAAAAAAATAATGCAATAGCATGCATAGAGAAACTAATAACAGAGATAGATTCATAAACAAATAAAAAAAAAACAGGAAATAAGAAAAAGCAGATGTAATGTCCTGTGAATAAAATAAATTGCAAAACTTAGATAAAGATATAAAGAGAGACAATACGATTTATATAAATAAAGACGAGAAAAATGCAAGATGTGTGGAAATAAAAAAAAAACATAAGAACACATAATAAAAGAATGTGAGGAGGTAAGAAAAAAGTTTGCAAAGAGAAGAAAAATTACAAAAGAATGTATAAAAATAATAATAAAAAAGAAGAAAATTTTAAGCAATAAAAAAAAATAAGATTAAGAAGAAGATGAAATGGAAAATGGAAAAAAAAAATCAGCAACTTGAATATGATAAATAGAAATAGCGCTGCAGCGTTGTGAGGCAAATTTACAATGTACGACCCTCACATTGTACGGTCATTGCCATTTTGTTTTAATTCTAATTATCTTGCAACTTAATTAGCTGATTAGCTTAGTTTTATTATTTACAACTGTATCTGTTGAGCGGCATAACTATAGTGAAATGGTCTATATCTATACAGCTATTAATATAGGAGACACAACTAACTCGTTTATTCACTCCTATTAGCAGTGCAAACAAACTTAAAATATGAACTAAAATCAATTATTTTAATCTATTTGAAATTATTTTTATTAGTGTGGCTTAGTAATTTAAGAAAATTTTTGTATTTTACAGTAGTTTTGATGATTTAACTCATAATTTAGTTAAAGCACTTAGTAATTTAGAAAACAACACTTAAAGCATAATATACAGTAAAGAAAAACCAATGCAAAATTTATTGAAATTACATCTGTAGACTTGGACATGTTTCGCTCTTATTGGAGCTCATCGGCAAGTTGCAACTGATTCAAATTTGAATGAATTTGCATTGGTACGTTTAGGCTTATATTTACACCCAAGGTGTAGATATCACCTTGCATCAAACATTTTGAAATTTTTTTTCCACATGTTTATAAATGCAAATAGTTTGTACTTTTAAAGATGTAAGCGTTGATAGGTACAAATTAAAACAAAAATTTTTATCGTTGATAGGACAACCAAGTTACCACGCTAGCGTCTTTTGTCTCAAGCGAATATCAAAGATATACAATGTGATCTAATTTTTTTGGTTATCTACCAACTGATAAAATAAAGAATAGTCAAAGCAAAATTCATTCAAATCACATCTGTAAACTTAAGACATGTCAATATATAGAGTAATAATATACAGTACTAGCGAGTCGGACGTGTTTTTTTTTAATTTTGTAATATTTTTTGGATGGAATATCTTGTTTTAATAATTCAAAAAGTAACCAACATGTATACAATTATTTTTTTGAATAGCCTAATTTTAATCGGCATTTCAAAATGTAAAAAGCGGTTATAGTGACATAACTGGAATAGTTGAACATATGGTCTCTCATAAGTTTTTTATCCTTTCCGTAGTGTATGCGATGAAAGATATTTTATGGATATTTTTTACAATTTCGGTAGTTTTTAGTTAAAAAATTTCTAATTTTTCCTAGTAATAAACAATCATATAGTCTATGTTATACAGTTAAAAAGCAGCTTCTCAATAAAAAAAAATTTTGAAATCAGTGCAGCATTTTTCAAATTTATTTATTTTATACAAAAACACAAATCTTTTCTCTTTATAGATATAACTAATCTCATCCCTAAAATCTTTTCCGCACTGTGCCTATTTGATGGTAATAATTACTTTTGATTTTTGTTGTGAAATCAAAATTGTTAACTTAGAAGATTTCAGCTATTTATTTTGATTAAAAATTGGCCAAAAAGTATATAATAGAAATAAGTTCTTAATTTTAATCATTCTTTGTCTGCTGTCGTTTATGTCAAGACACGGCTAAATAATTGTAGAGTTAAATTTCATAATTAATTACAAAAAAAGTTTTTAACAACTTCAGCTCCTGTAAGTTAAGATATAGATAATATTTATTAAGTAAAAAAAATTAATAACTTTAAAATTGCAAAGAGTTCTATTTAATGAAACAAAGTTTTAAAGTTAAAATTTAAATTTTTTTGTAAAACAATACCTACACAGTGTATAATATTGACATTAATAAAGAATGGCTGTGCTTTTTTGACAGCAGGTCTTAGATCGGTTCGTACTGAAATTAGATAATACATACACTTTTTGGTAATCAAGATCGATGCGCTGTGGACACAGCTACTTTTTTGTAAAACAATACCTACACGGTGTATAATATTAACATTAATCAAGAGTGGCTATGCTTTTTGGACAGCAAGTCTTAGATCGGTTCGTACTAAAATTAGATAATACATACACTTTTTGGTAATCAAGATCGATGCGCTGTGGATACTCAGCTTGCCTTTTCTAAACACACAGATTAATTGAATATTTCCATTCTCTATTTCCTCGCCTTATTTTATTTTAAAGATACCACTTATCTTTGCTATGCACAAAAAATTAGATTTTGATACCTAATAGCAAAAGTCTTTTAAAGTTTGATTCTGGCAAATTAGCCTCCGTTCTATAACGCTAAATTTGTTTAGAAAAAGGTATAGCTGTGACAAAAAGTGACAGCGTCAAGAGACCAATCCTACACTGATGACTCAAAAATTTTACAAAATTTTTGGGATAGATGCCTTCTAGATGTACCTTATGTAATGTTTATTTGAAACCTTGAATTGATTAGACTGGACTTTCAACGTTTTGAGAATTAAAAAGAGCTTTTCTCGAAAAATTGCGAGATCTATGATGGTTTTGGCTGAGCTAATGATGTGTGTTTTTTGTGTTTCCTAATAAAATTAATATGCGTCCGGATAAGCCATAGTGGTATTACGTATACCTAGAAATTTCCACAATATATGCAAAACTACCTGACGCAAACTTTAGGTTTGCTCACAGCTTTCACTCGATCAGATCGGGTACCCATATCGGTGCACCCGGATACGTGAAAGTGGCGGTATCATGCTATGAAACAATACAATTAGACACATTTTATTTAGAAAAAAAGAGACAATTTGTTCCGCATGCTGAAATATTTTGTATAACAATATCAATTATGTATGTCATAGGAGAATCTGTCAGAAATTATGTCATTGATACCCAGTGTAGTGAAGTTGTCTAATGATGAAAGCCTTACTATATTCTACGTTTTTGGAAAAATCCAACTTTGTAAGCTAATAATGTGCATAATTTATGAAAATGAGCTAAACTGTAACTTAGTCTGTTAATTCGACCTTGCAAAGGCTGAGCAGGAGATACTCGGATCGTTGCTTATAACTGTAGACACTAATTATGAATTATTATTACAAGAAAATGCTCTATTTTGGCACAATTTACTTAAATTTTATTAAAAAATTTACAATTTAGCCAAATATTTGTAACCTGATTTGTTAATGAAGAGTATAGCAGATTGTAATAAACGGATTATTTTTCATGGCAGTTGGCTAACGAAGGAGCTATTTATCTTTAATTGCAGCTAAATACAATTACCTTGTGCTCTGAATAACACTACAGAAAAATAATGTCTTCGCAAGGAGTGGCTTTGAAAGAAATGAAAATTGTTCTATTTGAGTCAGCCTTCAGTAGGCGCGTTGCGCTTTATTATTATGATTATTAAAATCCGTATAACTTTCTCTAAGAGCAAAATAATCATCCATAAACCTTTGACAACCATTTGCATAAATTTATAAATAATGTGGGTATAAATAGGTGGAAAATCATAGGTTTAACCTCTTTGACTCAGATGAATGAAACTCAGCTTTTGGGTGTCACTTTTTTGACTTACGTCCATAAGCTGGTATGGACGGAACGTTTTGCCCTAAAATTTTTTAATTGGTGTCAAACATGTCGCTGGTCTCAACACAATGCGTCATTGTAAACACTAATAATACATCAGACATAACGTGAATACTAAACAATTAATACCAACATTAATTTGTTGGATTTGTTTGCCTATTCGGTAACATTTATAAGATTTTTAAGTAGAAAGTAACCTGGAATCACCAATTCTAATGCACATGTGTCATACTTCAAGAACGCACCATAATCTAAGTTAACAAGGGGCAATAAATACTTTTCTTTACACTTAATTGATGATCATTTACCTTTTTTCCTATTGATAAGCTCAAGACGCTTATTTCAGTTCCAAATCAAAAAATAACCGCACTTAGCCCATCCAAGTTTTAGAAAAATTCACCTGCAAAATATAGCACGGTAGACAAAATTAGATTTTTGACTTATTTTTTCTCTCAACTAATATTTATTTTTATTTGTTTCACTTCTACAATGAACCTTGCATGATATATCTTTATCTTTGCATCTTGTTCTTTTTACTTTTGTTCTTGTACTTTTCTGTTCCTATGTATTTTTCTTCTTGCATTCCTACAGCTTTTTTTTATCGCTTTTTTTTATGTTTTTTAAACTACATGCTTTTTTGCTCGCGTCTACTCAAATCAAAAAATATCCGATTTTAGTCTTTCAAATTTTAGAAAAATTTGACTCAAATGAGTAGTAGGCACAAATTAATTCAAATTTTCGACTTAGCACATCTTACTTTATCTCTTTTTTTCGCTCAACCAATACCTATTTCTATTTTTTTTACTTCTACAGTAAACCTTGCTATGATTTTTCTCCATCATTGTATCTTTTTTTTACCTTCTTCTTTCTTTTCTTGCTTACGCACAACGCAATTTTTTTCTTGTGGATCTATTTACTACTCTTTTACTTCTCCACTTTCCCTCTCAAATCGTTTTTTTCAAAACTGTTTTATTATAGTATTTTTTCTCATACATTCTAACTACTTTTTTTGTTTCTTTTTCTTATGTTTATTTTTCTAATTATATGTTTTCTGCTTGCGTCTACTTAAATAAAAAAATAACAGCATTTTTAACTTTTATTTATTTAATACTTCTTTTATATCTTTTTCTTCTTTTAAATCGTATATTTTTTTACTTGTGGTTAGTCAAATCAAAATATAACCGTATATAGAGCTTTTAAATTTTAGAAAAATTTTAGCTAAATATGTAGTGCAAATTCACCTGAGAAATATAGTACAGTGAGCGTAAATAAATTCGAATTTTTATCCCTTTCTTTTGCTTCAACTTTTTTAGTTTTCTACTTTTCTCTCTCAATTCGTTTTTCTCAAAATACATTTATGTTTTTTTCTTGTATTTCTTTATTTCATATTCCTACAATTTTATAATTTTTTTTTAAATTATATGTTCTCTTGCTTATGTCTACTGTTATTTTTTTCTTTATACATTCTTCTATTAGTTAGAGTATTTTTCTTGTATTTGTTCTATTTTTGCTCTTTATTTCTTATTACTATAATTGTTTGATTGTTGCGATTTTTTTCTTCAGGTCCTTGCCCGTTGCATGCTGCAGAATGCACACATTGTCTACTGCGTTTTTGCTTTATATAAACCTCGCTTGTGAGTTGAGTAGTAAATTATTCTTCTCGCACTTTTTTTTCAACTTTTTTTGCAGAATCAAACCAAAGATCTTATATGTCTTATGTAGAAAACAAAAGGTGTAGAAGTAGAAGAGTATAGATAGGAGTAAAAGAAAGAGATGCACATGTATGTAAGCAAGAAAACAAAAGAAGACTGAAAGAGACAAGATACAATATGAAAAACGCAAAATAGTAGACTGAAGAGGTAGCAAAACATCTATATAAAAAAACAAAAAAAAAAGAAATATAATAGTAATTTAGGTAACAAGATAAAGCGAGTAAAAATAAATATTAGCTAAGAGAAAACATCGATGGTGAAGACTGTGCTGGAAAGAAAACGAGTCATTGAAACATTTGAAACATTGTAAAAAGCTTAAAAAGCCAGAACGAGAGTTAGAAGATCTTATGAACTAAAACGGAAAAAAATTGAATAGATCAGGTGATAAAAAGGAAATTACAATTGTATATAAAAGCATATTATAGATTGTAAGCTAGAAATAGCAAACAATAAAGTCATTATTATTATATATTTATTTATTAATGCTATTCTCCTATAGTTTTTCCATAAAAAAAAACCATTAAAGTTTGACAAAAAAAGTGCTCTATAATAATACTCGAAAGTGGCAAAAAAACACGTATATAAAAAAATAAAATGAGAAATATAGACTGTATAGCGTAGAAAAGACTCAATAATGCAATAGCAAGCATAGAGCAATTAATAACAGAGATAGATTCATAAACAAATAAGAAATAAAACAGGGAATAAGAAAAAGCAGATGTAATACAAAATATAAGAAACATGTGAATAAAATAATTGCAAAATTTAGATAAAGATATAAAGAGTTTATAAAAACAGTTTATATGAATAAAGACAAGAGAAATGCAGGCTATGTGGAATTAAAAAAGAAACATAAGTATAAACACGTAATAAAAGAATGTGCGGAGGTAAGAAAAAAGTTTGCAAAATAAAGAAAAAACATAAAAAAAAAATGAATAAAACTAATAATAAAAAAGAAGAAGATAAAAAAAATAAAAACGATAAAAAATCAGCAACTTGGGTTCTGCAACTTTATATGGTGACCAAGTAAACATTATTTTACGATAAACTTTGTATCTAAAATTTGCTTGAATCAGCAAAGTTTGGAAAGTTTTGATGTCAATTACTTGCATTATTTCAACTGTCATAGAAATCAGAGTTGATAAAAAAACATGTTACATTTATGTTATCAGTTCTTAAATAACATTTTTTATTATAGGGGCTGTAGATGATTAGTTTGTGAAAGTGGTTGCATTTTGGAGCTGTTTTTTGTTTAATATTGCAGCATTGGCTTAAATATTGACAAAATTGGTAGTTATCAAATGATATAATGAATTTAAAGTTATCAATGTATACGATTTGGCTGATAGCATTACGGTAACCTAAAATGAAGCTAATTTAATGGTGAATTTATAAAACCGCACAAGTTTCACGGCTTGCAATTTATAATTTTAAAGGTTGGCTAAGTAGAGCAAATCTTAATAATTTCATCTATAAACTTTATTTAATTGGCCGCTACAATATCACTGTCAATATAGAGCGAGCAAATTGTAGAGTAATTAATAAATCATGCCAATTGCTAGTGGAATCTAACAAAAAGCACTAATTTACAAATTCACTTTTGAAAGAATTTTGATGAAGCCACCGATGAGACGCCTCTACAGAGGCTATAGATTAAGTATGCGAGGCGGACATAAAAGAGCAGTTTTTCACTTTTATTAGCACAGGAATTTGGCACAATTAACTAAATCAGTTTTCTTTCGTCAATGATATGGCAAAAATTAGATTCTTTGCATAGTTCACAACATAAAAGAGAAAGTTATTAGAAGAAAACTTAAATTTTTCTTAAATATATTGAATAATCAAAATAGTAAAGTTCTTCTACAAGTAGTAAAACTAGTTTGATATATTATGTGTTATTTTGACCCAAAATTGCATATCACGATAAAACAATAAGCCGTCAAGAAACAATATGCTCAGATCCATAACGGTATCAGATCACCGTAGCGCTAGCCGACAAATGTTTCTACCGTCGGTGTTTATTGAACGCGATTTTCAACTTAAATGACAAGGTTTATATCTATGTTAGCTACTATATCTGATATCTAACATTTCAAAATAATACTTATTTTTGCTTATGTACGTAAAAATACGTTCAAAAGTACATATTATAAATTATTTTTTTTCTGTTTTTTATTTTATCTCTTTTCTTTTTTCTCTTTTTTGTCTTTTTAATAAGTTTTATCTAGTCTAACTACTATTTGTTTTCATTTGTAAGTTCTCTCTTGTTAAGTCAATATCTCTTTTTAATCATCTTCTCTATTATTTTTTTGCTAAAAAATTATCAGAAACTAAGTTTTGTTATATAGTAATGGTATACTAGGCAAGGTCAGTTAAAAATGTATTTTGATAATTAGACCTGAAGCACATTAATTATAGCAGAATTTTTTATTTTAAAAATAAGTGACTTTTTAAAATATATATTTGTAATTTATAAAAAAGTTAAAAAGTATATGATAAAAATTTTTATCCGTGATTTGGGTGGCCTTCTACCTGTTAAAAGCTTCTTTACGCCAAATCCCTTAAGAAAATTGTTGCGTTACACCCCAAAAAGCACAAATTTAAAGCTAATGCTCTATGAACATAGGCATAAAATATGAAAGAATTAATACGATATAACGGAACTGACCAGATTTTACTGAAATGGAACCAAATTTCTTATATATTATTTACAAAGTGACCGATATAATTAGTATTTCGTAAAATATATGAGTATTTATGTACGAATGCGGACACCTACTAGAATTGCATTATCTTTAACTGTAGTTCTTGCTGCCAGTTCATAGATTTTTTATTACTTTTTTTGCCGAGACCATCAACAATCACTAGACACCTAGTTAAACAATTCACAAAAAACGTTTTCAACATTATTATTAAAAATAATAATTTTTTGTAATTGTTTAACTTTTTATTGACTCTCTCGACTCCAATTAATGCAATAAAAAAGCAATTTAAAAAAACCCGTTTACCATTAAAAATATTCAGCAAGGAAATGGAAGGACAAGAAAAAAGTAATCGAGATTCTAATAAAAAAAAACAAGAAAAGAATCTAAAAAAAATAAATATATAGTTGAGCACACATAAAAAGACAACAAATGATAATAGAAGAATAAGAAAAATTATTAACAAAAAAAGATGTTGAATGCAATAGAAAAAAATGCTTATTTTCAAGAAAAAAGCTTTTTCCATGCAACAAGCAAAGCAAATTAAAAAAGTTTTATTGATTTTTCCAAACTGCATAAAATTTGCATTTTTAGCCTAGTTTGTTAACAAGACAATCAATAGAATAATCCCATTAGATGGATGCTGTAGCAATCTGAATAAATGGTAATTTAATGGTGTAGTCGTCGCAACATTTGGCCATTTGGAATTAAGTTCTGAGGAAGATATATAATTGAAATTTTACATCTTGGATAATAACAGCATAAACGAGTTACCGGACAGTTAACACTAATGCTACAATAAAACCAAAATAATCAATAAGTAGGGGATGGAAATTCAGGTTACTGCCGAAGGTGGTGAGTGAGCTTAAAATTGGAATGGTATCCCAAAGGCACCATATATCCAATATAAAAAAATTTCTTCCTTGATTGTTGTTTATGAATATCCGTTACGTAATTTGGCTGACACGCAATTTAATTTGGACTACAAGATATGCTGATTTTGGCTCTGATTCCACACCGAATAAAAACTGAAATAAGACCTCCCCGCTGTAATTACCACAATTTCATTACGAATATAAATTAATTTGAATTAACCCCTTTGACAATCTTTAAATAAAAAAATTAATATTTTGTATGATAAAATAGTTTGTCTACAAACAAAAATAAAGACAATCATTTCATGGCTTTTATCTCTGCCTTCGTCGAACGTACTGTCATAAAACGTTACTAAAAATAATAATAGACCGAGCGACTTCAGAAGCTGTCGATTAGCTTTTATTTAAGAAGTGAACAAGATTTTGTTTTAAAGCTTTAGTTACTATAAAAGAATTTTCACTTATTTCTAGACGGACTATAAGATTATCAATACTCTCGTGAGTTGCCTTACCTTAGGCCATAAGGTGCAGAGAGATATGAAATTATGTAGTCTCTTACGAATAATGTTCTAAACTTGTTAGACTTGCTATATTCCCGTCTCACATATCTCTCGTTCAGTAACAGTATTAGTTTCCTAATGTACATTTTTTGAACAAAAAAGAACTACAGAGAAGCGTTAAAATTCAGAAAAATGAGAGCAAGATTTGCAGCACTTTATTTTAGAATAATCAAATATTAGCTTACGCATTGTCTTCAGATGCTTACATACCGCTTAAGTTGTTAATATAGTCTGTTGATAAGGTTAGTTGCTAATATAGCTATCTACAATCGAATGTAGAAACAACATGAAGCGCTAAAAAATAATTGGCTCATGAGGTTTGTATTGAATTTTTTGACGCAACGTTAAAGTTTAGACTTATATTAATTGATTTTTAACTAACTCAACTTTTAACTTGCTATTAATCTTCTCGTCTAGATATTCTTTCCATAATAACTTGTAAATTGTTGAAAAACGCCTCTGGTTGAAGCTTTTTCAAAAAAATATATATATCGTACGTCTTCATTATTTTTTAAAATTTTTATTAAATACTATAATTTTTGTACAAAAAAAATATATTTGACCTTTCCACCATTTTTTAACAGTTTTATTAGAAACGATAATTTTTTATAAATGTTTAACTTTTTATTAATCGTCTAGACTTTTTTTTATAATAACTTGAATTACTTTTAAAATTAGTACCGCAGATCTAATCAAAAAATTCGCAAAAAAATTATATCAAGCGCATCCACCATTTTTTAACATTTTTATACAAATGTTTAACTTGCTATTAAGCTTCAAGATTCTTTTTATAATAACTTAAGTAACTTGTGGGTTTAATACAGTAGACTACGTCCTATTGGACAATTTATTTATATTAATTAGTTAGCTGTCTGACAAAATATTCTCCAATTACAAAAAAAAAACTGTAAAAAGTTAGAACAAATACAGATTATTAAAAAATAATTGCTCAGCAAATCTACAGTTAAAAATAAATAAATTAAGCTCTGCAAATATGTGCGAAAAGAATTTAATTTAACTAAGTTGATAAATAAATTGGTAAGTATAATAATGGTGAATTTACGCTGGTTTAATATATATAATTAATTTATTACAATTTACAGAGTTTGGTGTTTACATAATATACGAATTATGTTTATTTATCTAGATACATAAATTATAAGATTTTTTTAGAGCAAATCACACTGAATAATGATGCTAGCAACAAGTGTTACTTTCTACTTATTCATCTATTTAATAAAAAAAAAATAATTCTAAAACATACCAAAAAATTCAAAATACTTTATACCATAGAAAGTTATCAAAAATAATTTAAATAAAGACAAACAGCAATGCTTAAGAACTAGCGTTGAACACGGTTCTGGGAAAATATTATGCTAAGAATAATTAAAAATAAATAATTTTAGAGAAAGTATTGTTTTTTGTGTTTTCATTATACTACAATTAATCAAAAAAAAAGTAGCTTATTCCAACTGTCTAAAAAACTGCTCTATTTTCCTAGAAATAGTAAAAGCAAAAAGATGCTAACTTGTGATAATATATATAATTCAGTGAATTATCTAGCTAACAAAGCAAGGATTTCTAGCCAATTAAAGTTATTTTAGTCTAGACTTCAGGTAAATTAGGAGTACACTAAGGATCTAAATTGGGTCGTGTAATTATTTCTTTTTTTTAAGTACAAATGTATTTTTAAACTGTAACTATTGTATTTTTCTCAAATAACAAATAAACAATGTAGAAACAACTATACAAAATATTTTTTTATTGTTATGTAATGAGTATACTTCCAAATTTCATAACTCCCTCTACTAGTAATTTTTTTATATTTTGAAATTAACTAATGCAGTGTATAAACCAGCTCAAGCTTAAGACGATTTAGACTGTAGAGTGCTGCTTATAATTTTAATAATTATTCAAAATTTTTTTTATATATGCTAAAAAATGAGCACGATTAGCTTTATGTATCAATTTTTAAAAGCTTCTAGATCAGCTTGCTTACAGAAGATCTATCAATTCTTGCCACAAATCTATTAATAGTTAACTAAAATTACGTTCCGATATTTGATTGACGATGTTGAACATGTTTAAGGGTTGTAGCAGCTGTGACGGCTGTTTATTTTATAATGGCTAATATGAGCACGTATGACGTGAGTTTGAAGAATTGGTTTCCCGGATGTAATGCAAAAATTCCATAATCGAAAGTGTTGAAAGTAAAATTTCCAATATTCGATCATATTATCTTCACAAAAAACAAATATAAAAAATTAAATAAATATAGTTTTAAAACTAGTTAGACATTTTGTTAAAAAATGTTATATAAACTGCTACACAATATTAAATGTAAGTAGAACAAACAAAAAAAACATAAAAATTGTAAAAACTTTTTAACAAATAAACGGTCCACGATTATTGGCATATGAAAAGTATTTTATTTTATTAATATTAAGTTCTTGCGAACGATGAGATAGATATAATAAAATGCTTATAGTAAAAATTCTAATCTCATCAGTAGAGGAACAAATTATCACAAAGTGCTAAACAATTAAAAGTTTAATTAGTAAAAGATCAAAAAAACTACTAGAATATATCAGTTAGCAAAAGTAGAAAAGTAAGTCGTTCGGTGACTAGGTGGCTGAAAATAGTGTGTTTAGAGCCTGGCCGAATACGTGACGTAGGTTCAAAACCCAGCTAAGCAAAAAAATTTTTCTAAAAAAAATAGTCTGGTCATAGGTGTTTGTAAATATAGGAAGCAGAATAGGTCAAAAAACGTCTTAATGCAATATTCCTATTAACATTAATAGAGATATTAACCTTAACTTTAAGGTAAAAAAAGTTACTTTCTTTAATTTGAAAATTTTGTTGTAGAAATAGAATCTTTAGATTCTCACTCAAATTAAGTATAGTACGTTTGGGACATACCCGGCAGTAAATTTTAAAACTCTAATCTATAGAAAGTTTGACACTCAAAACCACAGTCAAAAATTAGAGAAGACTGTTTGCAGTACTCAACTACCTGGTTGGTTAACTTCATAAACCCAGAGCACGTAGCACTTTAAACTGTACATTTTTGTTACCTTTGCTGCCTGGTCTCTCTCATGATAAGCAAAAAAGTTTACTGCTGAGTATATTACAAACGTTTCAACTATAATTAATTCAAACATTTTGGGGCGTTTCATATTTTGGTGACCATAAAAGTCAACATGATAAATCTATCTAATCTCACACTTAAAAAGTATGGTGATAAAAAACTTTTCAAGCTGTTCTTAAGCCTATTTCAAAAATAAGATATATATTCTTCAAAATCTTAAAACTGTAAGCAATTATATAGATTGAAAACAGCTAACGTCTATTAATTGATAGTATAATTAAGAAAACTAGCTTAATCCACCTGACGTGACTTAACCTGACCTGACAACATATATATTATTGATATTTTAGTTAGTAAAGTTTTGAATGTTTTTAGTTTTTCCTGTAAAAAATGATGGATAATTTACTTATATCATATTATAGTTGAACATTGATAATAAGGGTTTTGAACTAGATACCGGCGGAACGCAAGATTAAGCGTCAAATATCGATAAGCCTGGTGCAAATAAAAATTAATTTTAATATGTTGTAATAATTAATTATTCTAGTCATCATGTATGACATCAGTTTGAAGAAATGCTTTCACGGATGTAGTCCAAAAAACCCGATAATCGAAAGTGTCTTTTAGGGTGACAACTGAAATGAGTCGGTTGTGCAACCTGAACAAAGCAGCGTCAACGCAAAGGAAAGTGATTCGAATGCGTCATTAAATGTAAAAATCCTGAATCTGTTTACAATAGGTAAGTAAGTGTAGGATCCGGGCAAGCTAAGCTCTTCCGAAAGCTTCAACACTGTTCTACTAGTGGCTCATCAGGGTAGTGGGGGCCAACTTTCACGTCAATATAAAACCAACGGAAAGATTTTAAATTGTATTACTTTTCGTCCAGCTGCATCGTTCAATGTGTTAAGAAAAAATTGATTGTGGATTTTAAAAAACGGATTACAGTGCCAGTGTTTAGTGTCAGTGCAAGGATTAACTTGGATTTTATGATTGTGTGATATCAACGCTTTATCGGATTACTAAACGTAAGTAAAGAAACGAAAAACAACCCTAAGCACAGTGTAGTGAATATTCAAATATTATATATACACCCTTATAGCCTTATATCATGCAAAAGTAGTTTTGCAAAAATTTGATATAGGCTTGAAATATTACTAAACCAAAATCAAGTGTTGACAAAATAGTAACGTATTTGTGTTCGATAACTCTCTGCACAAATTTTAGATAACTCTCAACACAAAATAACTCTCAACACAAATTTCAGTCATATTGCTACTGGCTATCTCTCTGTGTAAAAGATGTTATATTGGGCACACAGTAGAAACGAAAGCAAGGCAGTATGTCAATGGACTTAATGCGCGCACGCGCATCTTTCTCGACATAAATACTTATACAGGTGCTAATTAAAGATGTACACCTTACTTATATATTATGTGCCTCAAGTCACACACTACTAATACGCTTACTACAACTTGTAAACATTCACATTTCCTTTTGCCAACATATGATCTAACGGTTTACCTTCTGTTCTACACTTTGATCAACTCGACAATACGCCGTAGAAAGTGACTACCAAATTAGTTACAGATGACTTCTTTGTATATTCTTTTCAAAAATTGCGTAAAAACATTTGTTTCAGCTTAGTTACACTGTTCTAGTATCTGACAAAGAACAAAAGTAAGAGAAATTATAATAGATCAATTAAAAGTAACAATAGTACAAAAACTGTCATGATTGTACCATGTCAAAGTTGTCGTGTACGTAAAATGTCGTAATTACCCTTAGTTAGTAAATCAAAAGGAATAATAGTCTTAGATCACAACAGATTAAATGCGTGTTCCACTTTCTAAGGCTGTAGGATGAATGTCGGTCGGTGATGAGAAATAGATAGCACTTTGATCCGGTATTCCGGCACCTGCATTTCTCTTATTATTAGAGCAAATTGCAAATAATTATAGGTCAAGGTTGTAACAATAAATAATCAACATCATACCTACTTTTTGTGGAAGACATAATCTCTTACATTGTAAATTATAGAAGTGATAATTGAATATTATTGTAATTTGGTGGGCTGGTAGTGCATTTGCGATGCGGAACGCTGAACTGTGCTTGCGGAGTGTGTTAGTGGGTCATTATCTGTCAGATGCGGTGAAGAGCGGTACGTTGAGGCCGTTGAAATAGCCAACGTTCTGTTCCTCGCTTACATCTGTCTCGTCTTTCAATGCCACTTGCTTTCATAATTTTAATTTCAGAATCGATAGCGGAAAGCACTGGCACAACTTTTACAATGACAGGGTCCGTAAAGCTCATTGCTCTTGGTATACTGGCTGTATTACTTTTAGAGGTAAGCTTTTTAAATTATTCTTAGTACTTCTAATAAAATTTGCTGCTTAGGGGGTAAAATCTGAAGCCCCGCTTGCGGACTCTGCGTCCTTGCCTTTGGAACACAGAGCTGTTTATGGACCTCCGTTATCAGGGCCTGGATATGCACCTCCAGCTATACTTCAAAGTGGAGGAGGCGGATCCTCGGATGATCCATGGCCCTTAGCTACACCAGATATGCCACAAATTAAACATTTACAAGTGCAGTGCGAGAAAACACACATGCGTGTCAACATCGAATTCGACCGACCATTTTATGGAATGATTTTCTCAAAAGGATTCTACAGCGATCCTCACTGTGTTCACTTGAAACCAGGAACCGGACATTTAAGTGCCACTTTTGAAATTTTCCTTAACAGTTGTGGTATGTCCTCGTCTGCTAACCACAATGCGGCTAGTTACGGAGGACCTACCCCAAGTGGAAGTTACGTAGAAAATACAATTATTATTCAATATGATCCTTATGTACAAGAAGTCTGGGATCAAGCTCGCAAATTACGTTGCACTTGGTATGATTTTTATGAAAAAGCTGTCACTTTCCGACCATTCCAAGTTGATATGCTACATGCTGTAACTGCCAATTTCTTAGGAGATAATTTACAATGCTGGATGCAAATTCAAGTTGGTAAAGGTCCTTGGGCGTCAGAAGTTTCAGGCATTGTAAAAATTGGCCAAACAATGACTATGGTTTTAGCAATTAAAGACGATGAGAACAAGTTTGATATGTTAGTACGAAATTGTGTGGCACATGATGGCAAGCGAGCTCCAATTCAATTAGTTGATCAATATGGTTGCGTTGTAAGACCTAAAATTATGAGCAGGTTCCACAAAATAACAAACTTTGGACCATCGGCATCAGTAGTTTCATTTGCTTACTTCCAAGCTTTTAAATTCCCAGATTCTATGAATGTTCATTTCCAATGTGTAATTCAAGTATGCAGGCATAACTGCCCAGCACCAAAATGTGGAGGTCATGGATTAGGCATTGGTGGCGATTATGGAGCACCTCAAATAGGAAATACTCTAGGCAATGGAGATTTTGGTGGTCATGGTAATATTAATACTGAATACGGTGCTCCTTCACTTGGCGAATACGGTATTCCTCCAGCATATCCAGATCCTCGACATCCTTCGGGCCCTACTGGTGCATATTCTGATAATAGTGATAATGTGGTACCACCTCCACAAGCGCAAGTTTCGTCCTCAAGTACATCAAATCCTCCAAATTTATCATCACCAGCTCCACAAAGTTCTGGACAAAACAACAATGATATTCATTTGCCTCCTCCACCACTACCTGGACACCATGGATCGTATAATACCGTAAAACGGAAAAGCAATATTGCTGAGGAGTTTGAAGGAAATTTGGCTACATTAGGAGGTAGACCACGATCTGTTGAAAATCTCCCTGCTGAATTGCAAGGTGCACGCCGAAGACGCAGTCCCGAAATTATGACTGTGGTTGTAAGTCACGTTTACAAACGAGAAGCTCAAGAAATGACAGATGTAAATACTAGTCGAACCATTCAAGTCGTGGCTCCAGGTGATGTCAACTTTGCTCTAAATCCAGCTCAAAATAATGAAACTGTAGTAATTCAGTCTGCGTCGTCTTCAGACCCAGAGACAATTTGTATGTCAGTTCCAAGCTTTGTTGCTGGATTAGTAATGCTTTTGTTGGTATTAATTGTTGCCAGTTTAGTAGCTGCATTTTTATTTGTTCGAGTGCGCGCTATTGATCGAAAAGGATTAGCAACAGCTTTTGTCGGAGCTCGTGGCTACGACAATGCTGAGTTCGTGAAAGTGGCAAATTGACAATGGAAAATTGAAGTTGTTAGATACTTTCTGAAGGTTCCAAAGATGATCAGGTCAATCAAGTGATTGTGCGAGTGAAGCTATCGGTACTATGCGCACTACATTATTCATTTCGTCCCAAACCTCTTCACTCATGTTAAATTATAACTCATTATCTCATTAATAACTCGTGCCTGCAATCGGCGTTTCCCGATTGCAAGCATGACTCTAACATTATTTATTCTAAGTTATTTTGAAATATTATTATTGTTATTTATACACCAAAACAAGTGTAATTTAACACTGTACATGTACTACTTGAGAGTATGATTGTAAGATATTTGTTTGAAAAACATTGGTTATTTATTATGAATTGTTCAAGTTATTTTGCTCTTATTTAGAGCAACCTTTACTGCTCCAGTTATTGTCATCTCTAAGAGCAGAAACTAGTCTTGTAGTTAGGGTGTAATTCACATTATGTAAATAAATTTGTAAGAAAATACTCAAAATAAAATCAAACAACAAAAGTCAGACAGATTAATTGTTTAATTACATTCAGCTGGATTCTCCTATTTTTTATGTCTTTTCTACTTCATTTTCAGTATTACTTTTAATATTTATTTAGTCTTATTTATACTTAATTGAATTTTTATTTATTGTATTTTGTAAACCGAAACATCCGCAAGAATTAATCAACTTTTTTCTAATAAAACTGTTAAATTAATTATAGTGTTTGTCTTCTCAGTGAATAAAGTTGAAAATGACCTCCATTTGTCTACCGTTGCAAATTAACATTATATTAAAACGTCCTATTTTAATTGAATTAATACTTTTAGAAAAATTAATTACATTTGTTTTTAATATTTGCTACATCAAAAATTACTGTTATAGATATTTAAAAGTATAAACCATTGAGGAAATAATTATTCTAATTTATAATGCAGAAGAGGGACTTTTACTTGGTGAAATGTAATAAATGAGTTCAGAAAAAGTTGTAACGGATATTCGCGTTACATAAATTCCGCATAAATTTTCTGATGCCTATAACATTGACATTATGTCGTTTTAATTGTAAATTTTAAAATAATATTTATTTGAATTTGAGGTCAGGATGTCAAAAATTACGAGACTCTTCTCAAATTCGAATTTATATTCGGATTTTGGATTTTTACAGTTAGAATTTGACGAAAACAAATCGAATGTGTTAAAACAATGCAATTTTTACTAAATCATTGCCCTTTAAATTGAGCATTCAAGTGAATGAGTGATTACAGTTTGTTGTTACAATTTCACATTTATGTTATAACGTTGCCAATTAAAAATAATGGCTTCAGATATGAATGAGTTCAGTGGCGTTACTCTAGCGTTAGCAATATTGAGCTGGTTATTATTCAAATTGAAACATGTAATAAAGATTTTTTTTAAACTCTAACTAATGGTAATTTAAAACAACTTGTATATAAATAAACAGCATCTCTTAATTACCTAAATATTGTAATGATACTCTCTGAAATAATGTAGCAGCAGTAGTTTCTCTGAAAACGGCAGTTCTAGGAAGCTTTAACAATTAAATTAACAAAAGCTCATCGTTTGGTATAGCGTTACTACATCTGTTGTAAAAAACCAAAAAACATTTTGTCAAAAATTGGTTGATATCACGTCATAGTCTTTATAAACCATCAAAAAGATATTTTTTAAAATAGAGATCATATAAGACAGTTTTCTTTAACATTATTAAAAGAATGTATTAGATTTAATGTTTTTTGTGTAAAAAAATTAAGACAGGTCAGGTCAGGTCAGGCTACTTTTTTAGTGACTTAACCGATTTTACGTGAAGCAACCGAACAAAATGAGCCTGAGTCAAGTAAGGTAAGTAATTCAATTATTTTATAATTAAATAAATAATCCTTGAAATTAAATTGAATCACCTGACCGTATGTGTTTATCTCTTATTAACACACTTATTATTAACACAGATAAGTTGAAGACCTAAGTCTAAATCTGATAAAGAAATTCTATAGAAATAGAAACAAATTCTTATTTTTTTTTAAATAAAAAAAAGATATTAATTATCTTTTTAGTTTTAGGAACAAAAACATTTTTGATAAAAAGAGTAGACAATAGCAAATTTTTTATTCACTAAAAAAGTACAAAAAAGTTTTTTAGTTTGTAGAAAAACTTTTGTAGAATTTAAACATAATGTGTTGCATCTTAGAGGTTATGTAAGCACAATAAATTAATTTTCTTATAAACATTTTGTTTATTTTTGAAATTTAGTATTGTAGGATAATATCATTGTTCTCAAGTCAAAATCTAATAATTTTTTTTTAAAAAAAGACAAAATTTTCAATTATTTTGTTTAACTGATTTAAATAGTAATATTAATTAATCTTTCAATTTTAGAAAAAAAAAACACTTTTGAAGAAGAGGGAACAAAATATTAAATTTTTTATTTATCATTAAAAAAACTAAATTATTTTTTATTTTTGTTGTAAAAGTTTTGTAAAATATAAAATTCAATTTGTTGTATCTTAAAGACTAGGTGAGCACAATAAATTAAATTTATTATAAACAATTTGTTTATTTTTGAAATGTTGTATCTTAGGGTAATCTCATTCCTTACAAATAAAAATCTGATAAATAAATTTTATAAAAATAAACAAAAATTTTAATTTTATTAATATTAAATATTTTTTTAATTTTACAAAAACAACACTCTTGAACAAAAATCTCTTATTTGTCACTAAAAAAAAACAGAATTTTTTCTCTTGGTTTTAATTATTGTATCTTAGAGGTTATGTAAGCCCAATAGTAAGCCCAATAAATTAAAAATAAAACATTTTAAAAAACATAATATTTATTATTATTTTCTTTATAAATAAAAGTATTTTTAATATAATAATTATAAACATATTTTTGAATATACTTTAATTTCTTCAAATGTAATCCGTTTTTGTTTTGTTTCCATTGTTTTGATAACTGATATAAGTGGCTATTGTTTTGTTAATTTTTTTTTGAATACTTAGTACCAGCTAATAGCGCAACCTAAATTTTTTTCAACTTGAAAAAAACTTTAAGTTTCCAGTCTTTCCTCCAGGTAGCGTTAGTTCTAATTTAATTGGCAAAAATAAAATTTAGGATCAAAAAATGAAAAAAAAAATTAATATAAGCAAAAAAAAAAAAGTAAAAATAATAAATACTATAAAAGATTTAATAATAAACAAACAATGTCAAGCATGTTTCGATGTTATTAAAACGCATCTAGTTTAATTAACAGTAAAAAGCACTTTTTATCTTTGTATATTTCACTCACTAACCAAAACAAGTACAATATTTTTATAGTATTATTTACATTATTTACATAAAAAACAACTCTGTGCCACAAAGACTCAAACTTAATTGAGCAAATACTTTTGAAAATACTAAAAAAAAAACCTTCACAATACAGCGAAAAAAATGATAGCATATAACAAAAAAATAAGATTGTTTTAAAGAAACCTGAAAAATAAAATAAAATAATTAATTTTAATATTATACATAAATTGCTTTAATTCTGTTAAAAGTTTGTTTTAAACTGAAAAACAAAGTTCTATGCACAGCTGGAGATGATTGTCTAATTTTAAAAAAACTTGAAAACTTAATCAGCAATTAATTGCTATATATAAAAAAATAGCTTTAATTTCACTAAATGTTTGTTTTTAACTTAAAAACTAAGGTTTTATGCACATTTTCCGATGATTGTCTAATTTTAATAAAATAATTTTTTAAATATTTTTTTTTTACAAAAACACATTTATTAAAATTATTAAAAAACAACAAAAATTAATAAAGTTTTGATATATTTAAAAAAAAATCGAGCATCAACTGAAAAATTAATAAAGCAAATATATCAAACAACACAAAAAAAATTTATTATTAAAATATTATTATTAAGAAAAGAATAAAAAAAATAGAATATTTTTTAAGGAGCATTAGGCTTATTCATGTCTTAGCCGTTTCTGCAATTAAAGTAATAGCGCCACAAAAACCGCAAATTATAGTAGATCATTGACAATAAGATCTATTCTTGTTTTTTTAAGGGAAAATCTAGTAAAATAATTTGACAGTAATTATCTATTCTATTTTTAACAAAATTAAGTCATTATTACAATTATTATATCAATGCTTTGATAGCTATTTTTAAGTTTCTATAAAAAAATATTTTTATTAAATTAATATAGAGAAAATAGAGCAATAATATTTGAAAAAATTAAATTTAAAAATAAATTATTGATTATGGTTACTGATGATAGGCAGCGTAACGTGCTTCTCGGTGTTTATAGTTTACTACGCAATATATCCATTTTATTTAGGCAACGGAAAGTTGGAATACATAACATTTAACAAACGAAAACAATAAAACTGTCATATAGTGACGTCAAAATCGTTCATTTTGGTTTTAATGTTATTATAAAAAGTCAATAAATTTTCTTATATACTGTAATTTATAAAGGTTAATAAAATGCATAGTGACAAAAAAAATTTTTAAATTACATAAATCAACATTAAACCAAGAAATCTTTAACGATTAAGACTAAATATTATTTTTTGTAGCTTATTTAAACTGTAGTTTTATTATACGTGACCTAAACATATGTTTTTAATAATAAATAGTAATATGTTTTCAGTTAATTTCATTCTAATGTTGCCATTCAAAAAAAAAATGTTTGTTAATATTTAACTGTAGTTTTGTCCAATGTAATTCTTTTACGTTGTTTACCGCTGACAAAAAATCACCTGTTGATAAAACAGGGTGGGTTTGTGTAAAACACAGACCGCGAATGAGGGTTGGAGGGTAAAGGGTTTCTATAGCAACAGCTCGTAATAACATCAAAATAGCCGATACGTGTCATTAGAATATGATATTGTTGATGCCGCAGCTTTAATGAGCTTTAGACTTTAGGTGTTTAGATACGCCGGACTTAACGATATTACACCAGAAACAAACGGTTTCTTGAACACAAAATTGGTAGAAATGCACAGGTAGCAGTGAGCTTGACGTAAAATATATAATCCGGTAACACGTATTACACATCTAAGTCTTTTCCGTCTTTACGATATTGTCCCTGACTGCGCCACTAACTTTCAATTCAATTAAAGAGACGCATTTAACACTTAGCAGATTCTGTGGATAGAGAAATTGCTTTCTAATCTAGTCGGCTAAACTTTTAAAATAAATTGTCTAGAATATAATCAACATTTAATCATAGATCTAAATTTAGACTAAAAATAGAAAAATGTCTATTAGACTGGTTGACTCGACTTCGAGTGAAAAAACCAAAAACCGCATGGCGTAAAACTTTGGATAAGTTAGTAATATAAGGCTTATTTCCATTTACCTGATAATTAGTTTATCAATCTATTTATAATCTATATACATAAAACTCATAACCTATTTACTTATCTATATTCATGGTTGTTAACAGTCATATTTGTTATGTGGCTCATAAATAGATACTAACCCCTAGAAGTCAAAGTCAACACTTAGAAAACTGATCATCAACTCAAACATGACAAAAATTAAAACCTTAACAATCTGTCACTTAAATGTTAAAAAAATGACAGATTGTTATTGTCTCACTTTATGAAATTTTGATCTAGAAAAAAAAAGAACAATTTCTGGATTTTACTTGACTGAATAAATTCATAGCTCAGCCATTTATCAAAAAATCTGACTATAATGATGTTTATTCCATCAGTAAAAACTAGAAAATGTCCACATCATTATAATTTACAAACCACCTACTAGTTTGCTATATTCTGTAATTTGTTAATTGCTATCACAATTTAGGAAATCGTTCTTTTGCTATAGTTTTATTTCATTTTAAGTAAGTTTAAGTAAACTTTTTGTTGTAGCACCCTGTATACTAAGATTAAAATGTTGAATTTAGTTTATTTTTTATTCCCTCGAGTGCAGTATCTACATTGTTAAAGTTGCTTATAGCGCAGTTTTGCGTTTGAGTTTCTTTATGATAATTTCGGACCATAAAGAGCAAGTTGTTCAGATTTTCTGTTTGCTTCGACAATATTATAGCTGAAAAGATTTTGTTCTGTTTGTGGAAGTAAATTATTAGTCGGAAGCTCTCAGCGAAATCTCCAATGATTTGTGGTTTGAAATGGTGAATAGTTAGAGACCAAACAAATAATAATGATATATCCAGAATAGGAAAAAAAATCGTTTTATCTTGTGACTCACCCTAGACTTTATCTCCCTTTATTGAGAAGAGAATTAAATTACCATTTGTTCTGAGCAGTTATAAATTCCGCCGAACAGCCATATTCAGTCATTTTGATAAAGTCTACGATAGATATTAATTGCTTTTTCTTTTCAAATGAAAATATATGACAAACTTAAATATAAATTTCCAGCAAAAGAAATAGACTCACAATAATGAGAATAAATGTCCTTAAAGATCGCCAAGACATTAGAGGTTTCCCAATTTTAACTGCTTCTAGCGAAAAAGCTTTTTTCCCACAACAAAATTGTGATTGATCGTTGGAACTTTGTATACACAATATGTGTACATTAAGGAAAATGCTTCTGACAATCGAGATATAAAACTAGTCTTTATTGGACAGACGTTAAGTGGAACAAAACTTGAAAGCTTGAAAAACTTCATTTGCCCACCAATAACAGCGCTTTTTCCAACTTTTTTCCAATTTGAGCAAAAATATGAAGGTTATAAATTAGAAAAATATTTCTCATACAAGCAACAAAAGCGTTGGTATTCTTCCAAAAAATAAGTAAACAACCTTTGAACCCAATTTTATTTCGAAATAAAAATATCTTCACGTACTCTATCATTCGGATCCGCATCAATTCCAACGATAGTTATTTATTAATTCGAAGCGGAATCCGCAAGAAAAGAGGTTAGAAAAATAAATGCAGCCAGCAGTGTATGACAAAATAAACATTTTATATTTTTTTACTTAAAAAAAATTACGTCTTAATTGTACTACTAATCCATAGTTTGTGCGTACAAATGCTCAAGTCAGGACCTGTAAATTAATAGTCCATCAAATTTGTTTTATATTTTGGTGTTTTTTATCTAGCAAAGTAGCTTGATTCTGTCTATCAATTTGTGTCAGTTTACTCTATTTTTTTTTGGATGTCTTGTGCCTTATCTACCACTGTATCTTTTTTTACTTTCTTTTATATATACATATTTTCTTCAATGTTTACTTTATTTTTATGCATTTTTTATTATTTTCAATAACACTTTTTCATTTATGTTCTGCACTTTATAATCGTTACATTTTCTACTTTCTGTCTTTTATTTATTTGCTTATTTTTTAAGTCTTAAAATCGTTTCTAATCAGCTTAATATTTAATTTTTTTTGATATTTTGATATTGTACGTAGTTCAAAGGTTAAAATACCAAATAAATGCAATTGTATGTTTTTTTTGTGTACGGATCTCATTGCTTAAGCTTTTGTTTATTTAAAAATCAATTTTTACTATGGCATGACATAATTTAAAAACATGTCACCCCAACGTCTCATTAATCAAACGTTTAGTAGCAGCAACGTCAAAACTTTTCAAATTTAGTGCTTCATTAAAATAATTTTTTCGGCCGTCTGTTTTCAAATTTCTAAAATTGAAAATTATAAAACAAATTACGTTTTCTCTAAGCTGGCATTGCGCTAAGCTTATTAGATGTAGTGTTGAAATGTCGGTACGCAATTTCCCTGCAATTAGTTGTCGAGATTGAAATTAGAGCTTTAAAAAGTTCAACATTCTAGTTCGCTTAAAAGGTGCTTAAAACAACTAGTTATAACTCCCGCAGCGGCATTGCTGCTAATAGTTACTAGATTTGGTTAAGAAAAAATAATTACTATAATTTTGGTGGTTGAAAACAAGGACAAATGGTTTGGAGACGTGACGTGAACTTGGATTTCCACTGCAAAAGCAATTATGAGCGGCAAATGAGCTTTTCATAAATAAATTGTTAATAATTTCCTTCAACATTGTTGGATGTTGTGCTTAATTGTACTTTATGTAATATTGCAACGTCATCTTGTTATCTCAGGAAGCTCCAAGTCAAAGCAAGTAGAAGCTTAAGCGTTATTGAAACTGATGATAAGAGCTGGCTTATATAATATGTCTCATCTACAACAAAAATAATCAAAACATAAAAAACTACTGCATAAGCCTCTTTAAACTTCAAACAGATTATGCACAATATTTTGAAGTAATTTTTAATCAATATTCCAGAGAAATTAAGCACCTATCTGTTAAATTAAATCAACGCTTTGCTTTTAGTTCAATAAAAGTAATTTACAATAATATTTAATTCCAATTTTATTCATTATTTTTGTTATTTTGACTTTTAAACCTGATTAAAAAGACAATAAATTGGTTGCAATTGAAAATTAGTCATTAATTTGGTCATTTTTTCCTTTTTTTCAAGAAACTTTAAATAAAATGAAAGAACAGGAAGAAATATTTGTAGAATTTGAATCGGTATTCGAAAATAACTAACTTTTCTTTGGCAAATGAAAAATGTTACTAAATGGTATTTGTAGAAGCAAATCAAAATGAAGTTTTTTGCTAAACACCTACTAACTCGCCATTAGAACCCAACAACGGAAAGAGCACTTCGAACAGAAATACATATCGAATAGAGCCACGTCATCCTTGAAGCTACTAAAATATTTTTCTTGCTACTCCAGTTGAAAGTACGTGGTTTCGGCTGCGATTCCACGGCAGAAAGTGTATCTTTCATGCACTGGTAAAGCTGCACTTTCTGCCGTGGAATCGCAGCCGAAACCACGTACTGTTGACTGGAGTAGCAAGAAAACTAGTATACACTACACAGGCAGAAATTTGAGAGCTCTAAACTGCGCGCCATGATGCCCTCGGCTCCGTCTCGGGCATTATGGCGCGCAGTGCCGGAATCTCAACTTTCTGCCCTTGTAGTGTAATATACTATTACAGCTTTAGACTAGGATAGAGAGCTATAAAGTGAGATATACCTCAAACGGCTCAAGAAAGGAAATTACAATATACCAATGAGTCGGAGTGCATATGGCGCTTTATTACCAATTTAATCTAATCTAATCTAATCAAGAAATTGTTGTTCACAGATTTATTCTACAGAGGTTAAAGAGTTTTTGACAACTCTAAAATATTCCGTTGACGTTTTACTGAAATACTAAGTCACTAAAGTCACTAATATAATTGCAAGATACAACATGCCTTTATTTATCATGTTACGGTAAGATTGCTAAATATTTGTTTGCTTAAAGTTTATGCGGGAGATTCTGACAAGTTTCAACGCACACCGCAGATGAGTTTTTATTAAAGGAAGAATTCGTGTCTGGCGCGTTTTTCAGTATTTCTAAACTCTTTGTTAGTTGTCAATCAGTCAATATTGACATTGTTTTGGTCGAGAAAAACATTTTCTGCTCCGAGACCATTACGTGATTGGCAAAAAGTTTCCCGAGCCAACTTTCTGTGTAAGATAAAATTGAATGTAAAGCCTTTTCACGACAAATATGTGCTGACTATGTATGATTTTGTTTTGAACAAAATGTTAGTTTATCAGGTTGCGTCGGTAGAGGACGACCGGCGTCGTTTGGTGTCGGCGTCGCTTGGCAATGTTCTAACGAATTGTTAACGGATGCCGGAAGCTTTCAGCTTTCAGTGGCGGCTGAAGCCGCGCCTGAAATAGACGCGTCAACATGTGGACGCTGTTATTCCTTCTAACTTTCTTATCGGCGAGAACTTGCGCGCATCTTAATTTTTTTATAACGGAAGAAGAAGTTATGAGACTTTTAGGTAAGGCTAAGTGTCATGTTATACGTATTTTGACGTGTCTAATTCGGTAAAAAGCTTAAGATGTTTTAGTTAAAAGCTATTCGTACTAATTTAACCCTCTGCGGAGCGGTTGAGAGAGATTGCCACTTGCCCAGTTTTAATGACTTGTGTCTATCCTCTTCTTACAGTTTATGTTTGGTAAATGAATACCTTAAACTCATCAATAATTAGTTTGTCACTTTATACGCACTTCTCAACTTCCAGTTCGATGCGACAACGACGGAAAAGTTGATTGTAATTCTACTTTCATTTCCTAAATATTCATTGTTTTCGTTGACAGTCTCGTGTTTAGTTTAATGTTTCTCATTGATTTCTCCTTCCAAGAAAATCGAACTGACGAATAATTGACAAATAATGATTATTTTATTACATCATCCCTACATACGACACGCAGCTAACGATAAAATACCAAGAGCTTTAGCGTATGTGTATTAAAAGCACGCTAAAGCTGCAAGCACAATTCACAACAAAAAACCTACAGAAATTGAAACATACTGTGAATGAAGTCTATTTACGATGCTTCATTAAATACTATTGTTAAATTAGAATTTATTTTCCCGCCAATGTTTTTACGCGAGAATAAGCGATGGAGGTGCAGCTACAAATTAAAAGTGTCACAATCAGGCACTGACTTTCTAAAATTGATTAAAACTTGTTTCTTTTCATTTGCAACCAATTTTTAAATACTTTTTTTAATTATAAATAAAACTCTGGTGATGTATTGGCGAAATTCTTAGACATCTGACATTCTGGAAATTACAAATTTTGTGCCAGATCAAATTAGTCCTGTTTAAAAGATTTATGAGTGATTCTAAAAAAGATGGAGGCTTTGTTTACTTTTTAAGATTAATTTATTTGTATATCATTATGAGCTAATCAATAGTATAATTAATACACTCTGATATCTATTTCTGGCTTACAATCTATAATATACAATTCCATTTACAGCTAAACCTTTTTTAACATCATTTTAACCATTCAATTCCTCTTCTGTTTTTTTCAGCCTCTTACAATTCTTCAAATGTTTCAATGACTTTCTCTTTTCCTAACGCTATTTTTTCAACCATTATTTGTTTATATTTGCTTCACTTTTACATCAAAATTTTGCTATAGTATTCCTTTTTGTCTACTATATTTTTTCTCTCATATATTTTAGTAACCTTCAGTTTTCTCTTTTGTATCTTGTCTTCCTTAGTTTTTGTCCACATATATCTTTTTTTCTTTTTATTGTTTCTATCCATACTCTTTTATCCCTACACCTTTTATTCTCAGCTTCCCTCCCAGTCAGTTCTTTTCTCTCAAAATATTTTTTCAGAATCTTTCTTTGCATCTCGTTTTTCAGACATTTAATTAACTTTTTTTATATATTTTTTTGTTATATATGTTCTACTACATGCTTTCTTGCTCGCGTTCATTTTTAGTTTTTCTTGTTTACACTCTTCCATTACCATGTATTATGACGTTTCTCTTTTTACTATCAATATCCACTAAGATAAAAAAAAACTTAAACTTTTTTTAAATTTTTTCTATCTCCATATTTTTGCAGCTTACCTGACTCTTGACTGTACTTTCAAAAAGCATAATTTTTTATCAAAATTTTCTTTCAATCAGTTTTACTCCTAACTTTTAAATTTTCTTATCAATGCTTTCTAGGCAAGTTCTTTCATAATAAGTTTTATCTGTGTTTCTTCCATTGAAATAGTAGTCGAAATCTATGTGTTTTTTTTTCCATCTCTATTCATGTGTTTTCTCTCTGCTTCTCGCTTTTTTAGATATTATAATTTTTGTCTTGTCAGTTTTTTCTTTCTTATCTATTTTTCTATACACTTTATCATTTCTTTCATACCTATCTTTTTCTTTGCTATTACCGCCATAACAAATTTGTAATATGCACAAGTTACTTTTTTAAATATCAAAAAAAATTAAAAATTACTAAGAATAAGTGATTACTGTTTAACCAAGATTTGGATCTGGCTGATCAAAATAATTTTTACTTAAAGTGTATATATCTTCAGTAGTTTAAGTAAAAAACACTTATTTGTCCGGTATGATAAAGTTTGGCGTATTTTTCTAAATGTCTAGAATTTGTAGGATTTTAGTTTTGAACAATTAGGTTTGTCTGAGCAAAGTGGGAGAGTAAACTTTTAAAAAAATGCATAAAAAACTCAAAAAAAAAAGAAAAAGAGTGAATGAAATAACCACGGATACAATTAGTACACAATTATCCCAGTTGCAAAAAAATTTATTACGTTAAAATGAAAGAAGATCAATATGTGCAATGTTTGTATGTTTGAAAGCAGCGTCTGATATGGTAGATGAAACAATTTGTAAAAATGCATAAAAAGAAGAAATGTTATTAAAAAATTATAAAAGATATATATAAAAAAAATTAATGGAAGTATCTGGCTTACTTGTTTAACCAAACAAATAGATCAAAGCTTAGAAAACAACAAAAAAAAATTAGCTGTGCGCAGAAACATAAAGAAACAGGAAAAAAACCTTAAAAAAAATAAAATTTTTTTAAAAAAATGCAAAAAAATACATTAGGCAAGTTCTAACGTTGATAACGAAAATTCTAATATCTAGTGAATAAAAATTAACAGCACCAGAACAATGTCATTTAAAACCAAAATAAAAGCAGAGTAGAGTGTAAAGTATTAAAAAAATATTAAAAGTAAGTAAACAAAATAAAAAAAATAAGAAAAAATGTTATAAGAAAAAAAGATTTAGTATGGAGGAAAATAAAAGACGGGTATAGTTATATGGACATATAAGTAAACAAGAAAAAGTGTGAAGGTAACAGATTCTAGCAGATCCGACAGCAGATGCAAAAGCATCACAATGAAAAATGCAGTAAAACTGTCTCTAAAAAGAAGGTGTAAGAAGTAGAAAAAACTAATAGCTAGATTTAAAAGCAAAAACAGAGAAAAAAATTATTAAAAAAAGAAAGAACGGAATGCAAAAAAAAAACTCAAGATAAGGTGATAAAAAATAATGGAATAAAAAATTGAATGATATTGGAAAAAGAAAAGCTAGAATAAATAAAAATTATAAAAAATACAAAAATTAGATTTCAAAAAAAATAGAAAAGGTATGAGCAATCACAGTAATAATTATATTTGCTCAAATACAAGTTTATTGTGATGAAACTTTCTGATATTTCTATAAACAAGAAAAAATATAGAAAACCACCGTTTATTTGATAAAATTAGAAAGTGCCGTTAAAACCAGAAATTATTTTTTTTAATCTAATTTTCGAGTTTTCTTTTATGCTTAAGTGCCTTAGAATTTCTAATTTTATTGATATTTTAAATTATTATTTATTGATTTGTTTTTGAAAGTTAATATAAGATAAGATAATTTTCAGTAATAAGTTATTATTTTATTTTAATTGTTTGTGTAAGCGTTTTAAAAACGTTTTTTTTGGGAAAGCTATAAATATTATAGTAAGTGCAGTATTTTGCTAAATTATCATTTAGCTCTAGTTTTTCTCCTGTTCATATGTTATCATTTACGACTGAGATGAAAAATACATGAAAAGTAAACATGTTTGAATTGATAAAATAATAAAAAACGATTCTCGGGAGAAATCTTTTATGGATATGTTTCCGGATCGGCCAGCTACGCTTGCAGTTTTTCCCTCCTAAAACTAAAAATTTATTTAAACTGATCAAAAGCTGTGTTTTCTTTCTAAACGTACTATAGATTGGAAAACACTTCCGATTTCTCAATATAAATTTTCTCTTCTACTCATCTGAGAAGTTTGTTAATAGAATATATGAATAAATCATATTCTTCTTGAGTTACAAACTCTTCGCTTGTAACAATATTGTACTTAAAATGTAAATCTCAAAATTTCTGTTCAATGCCGCACAGAAAATTCGCCATTAGAAAATACATTATTTTTATTATGCTTCAAAATCCAAAATCAATCAAACTTATAATTCGAAAGTTGGAGACTCTAAAACTGAGCTTGTTTATTTTCAATTTTCTTTTCGATATTTAGGATAATATTAAGAAAAGCAAACACATTGTTATAGCTTTCTTTAACGTTCTTTGTTTTCTTTTAATAAAGGGAAGAAAACAAAAAGTCGAAAAATTGACTTTAGAGGGTGGAGTTGATGCTAAGACTTACGAAAACCAAATTTTGAGTTTACAACTTAGTTTACTTCGTAAACAGAAGCAGAATTAATTATTTTTAGGCTTAAAAACACTTAAAATTTGTAATAGACGGTTTTTTATTTGACAATCAAAACTAAAGCTTTGGGGATTTTTAAAGCTGAAACGTTTGGTCTTACTACATTATTCGCAAGTCACATCATATAACGTTGCTTTTGTTCAAAGTTATCTAGACAAGAGTACGAGTGTTTTATTCCGCTCATGCAAATTGCAATGTGAGTGCCAAAGAGGCAAGTAAATTTTCCACTTACACGGCCAAAACTAGATAAAAATTTACTGACATGTGAAGAGATTCAAAACAAAAGCTTTTTAGCGTCTCTCCATAAATGCAAATGATCTAAAAATAAATAAGAGCTTTTGTCGGTTTTCTGGATCTAGCAATTTCGCATTTATAATTCTCTCGAATTCATCCGATTCTGCAAACTAGAATTTTATAATAGGATTATTTGATTTATTAGATATTTAACGTAACCACAGACCCTTATCTCAATTCAATTTACAACTAAACGATTTCAATAATTATCTGTTTGGTGAAATACAAAAATTAAAAAATTAATAAAATGTTTGACAAATGAGTTGGTAAACAAAATGAAAACCAGATTTTATAAGCCACTTGGTGTAATAAATACAAACATTGTTTTCATTTTATTTCTTAAAATTTTTTTAAAAATTACCACAATGATGAAAAGGTAAATAATAAATTTAAAAAAAAACTTTTTAAGCAAAGCAAGATTTACTTAAAGACATAAAAATAGAATTATTTAGGAGACAGTATTAGACACTTTGACAGTCGAATTGAAAGACCTTCTTTTTTTTTAAATCGATTAAAAATTGTATTTGGCACTGCACCGTTTTTTTTGAAAATTAAAAAATATAATATGAATCATTGAATAATTATAATAATTTAAATAAGTTTTAAAATTAATTCAGTAGAGTCTTACCTAATTAAATTTTTGTATTTGACGCTTCCACCATTTTTGAACATTTTTGTAAAAAAGCATAAAATAATATAAATGTCTAAAATCAACTGATATTGACTTCTTTTCATAATAATTTAAATAGTTTTTAAAATTAATTTCTTTCATTAATTATAAAATAATATAAAAATCTAACTTTCTGCTGATCTATTGACTTCTTTTTATAATAACTTACATAAATCTTAAAATTAGATCAACAGAATCTCACCTAATTAAACTTTTCTATTAAAAAATTGTATTTGGCACTTCTAAATATTTCAAAAAATTTTTTTTTATTATAGAATAATGAATGTCTAACTAATTGGCTCACTTCTTTTTATAATAATTTAAACAACTTTTTAAATAAATTCAACAGAATCTTACTTAATTACAAAATTAATTATTTATTTTGCATTTGACGCCTTCACTATTTTTAATTTTTTTTTTTTGAAAAAGCATAAAAACTATAATGTTTGACTGTCTATACTCTATTGTGTTACTAACCTTAGTTTATTAGTGATTTAAATAACTTGCAAGTTTAATACAACAGAAGCTCACTTAACTGAATAATTTACTCAAAATTTACACATTTTTATCAAAAAGCATAAAATGCTATAATGTTAACTGTCTATTGTGTTATTAACATCTTCAAATAGTAATTTGAATACTTTGTAAGTTTAATGCAACAAAAGCGTATCTAATTGAACAATAACTTAAGCATTTGATGTTTTTGTCAATTTAATTAAAGGTTATATATAAATGATAAAAACATTCTAATGAGAGTACTGGTTTTTCTTAATAATAACTTAAGTAACTTGAAACAACTTGTAAATTTAATTCAATAGAATCTCACTTAATTGAACAAATTATTAACAATGTTGCATTGGGCGCCTCCACCATTTTTAAACATTTTGATCAAATATAAAAAATTTTCATTGTTCTACTAGCTTTTCACAAAGTATCATCAATATCTTGTAAATTTATTAGAATAAGGGCTGTTATTATTAAACTACTACTAATTCTCCATTATAAATCAAACATTACATGTTTTTTTATTTATAATTTTTTGCGTTTTGCTACCAGAGCGCTTTTAATTCGGGTAAGAATAACAATCAAGCATTTTGATCTGAAGCATTCATCTATTCTAAAGAAAATCGCTGAATCTCGTTTCGAAGTTGCAGAGATAGATTATTACAATCCAGACGACTGACAAACCTCACAAATACATTGTCTCTATATCGGCTATACAGGTTAATGATAAATCGTGTTTATTCCAAAAACAGTCTTTTTTGTTATGAGATCAATAGATCTGCTGACAATAATATTTCAAACAGCAGTCATCATAAATTTTAAATAGAATTACCAGCTCAAAAAGCTTTACAACTTTTCTATGATGCTTGTGACTATTTTCATTTTAACAATCAATTTTATAAAGTGTCAGGTACTGAAATGAAACATTCTCTGTCTCTTACTAATACAATTAGAAAATTTTCTGAAAAATTGGTCTTAAAACCTTAAATATGACTTCGATATGTTAGCGATACTTTTATTATATACCTTATCTTATAAAAAAAACAATTATTGGCATTTTTGAATAAAAATATGTAACAATATAACTGAAACACAGTAACAATTATAACTGAAAGTCTTGGTTTTTCTTACAATTTTTCTATAGTAATAAACTTACAACTTTCTAGACATGTGTTGACATACGATATCACTTTCTATTCAATAAATCTCCAAAACTTCTGCAGAATAATCAATTTGATGGAAGAAGCATTAGAGGCGGTATCAATTTAAGTTTTTTACAACATAATTTATGTAGCCACACTTTAATCCTTTATGCATAGATGGAACTTTCTTTAGAATTTCTAAGAGATTGCGATATTAAGTTTAAGAAACTTTCTATAGAACTCTTTGTGATTTTTTATTACGCATAATAATATGGTAGAAAATATAGTGAGTGACGTTTATGTTTTTGCTGCCAACAGGCATACAGCAAATCTGCTTGAAGTAAAGGAGGTTTATAAATACATATATATAATTCTAATGGATACGTCATAATAATGCGCTCAACAGTAATAACTTTTTGTGTTTCGATTTTTCAGAAAGTTAAAGCATTCTACATATTTTATATCAAAAAATTCTGAATATATGTCTAATATGTTTTCTAATTACAAACCTTTTGTCTACTTTTTGACTTATTCACTACAGTTAGAAAACTCAACTTATTTTTAAAAATAAGTTAAAAATTCATAGATGTTTAAAATTTTTTTTTATTGAGATTTAATGTATTCATTTTTTCAGCCGGCTAGATAAACAATGCAAGGCACAATTTGATCGTAATAAAATTCATCAGAAAGATGTATTCAATATCGGTGAAAAAAATCGCAAATTTTCTAAATATACTAATATACAAGATAAGATAATTAAGAATTCATTTTACAGAAAATAGCGCAAATGCCTGCGGCAGGCCTTTGTGCACGGCACTGTGCTCTAAAATAGTAATGTCAGTTGTGAACAGAAACCGACAGTACCGGCTTGGCATTTACTGCTCTTGTAAGAATGTAATAAAATAGCTGAATCAAGCCAAGACAATCGTTTTATTTTCCAAAACCACCTTTGATTAATGTTAATATTATACACGCAGTAGTAAATTTGATAACCAAAACAAATTTACACTACAAAAACTTTTTTTTTAGGTTACATAAAAAAAGTTCAATCTCAAATTAAATGAAACGTTTTGTTCTTATTAAACATTTTTTATTTTTTTATTGTATTGCTTCACAACAAGCTCAATTATCAACTACCACTTGCCACACAATTTAAAAAAGAATATTCATTCTTACTACTAATAGGTTTATTTTTGCCTATACAGGCTTAGAATATCTACAATATTACACAATTATACAATAATTTTCTATGCTACCCCCCCTGTTCTTCTTTCGTGTTTACTTCCCTTCCCTGTGTTCTTTTTCTCCCATATTTTTTTATCCACTTTATCACCCTTTCATTTTCTTTCAGTATTTCTTCTCTTTCCGCTCTATATATGTGCTCTACTGTCTCTCTTTCCTTATAACACATCCTACACAGTTTCTCCTTATTTTCTGTCTAATACCTATTCTCTCTCTTCTCATTTCTGCACCTAAACCTTGCCTTTATCTCTAGGTAAACCGGGATTTCCTCTGTTATACATTTCTTATAATTCTTGTTGTACCTGGATTTTTTTATTCTTTCTCTTCTTTCTTGCTTATCTACATCCTTGTCTCTGAAACACGTCTCTCCGTTTATCCATTTGCCTTCTGTTCTTAATCTTTCCGCATATCCATTTCTTCTGTAATATATCTCTCTCTAATTTATCTCTGTATTCATTCTCTTATCTGTCCAACATTTATTTAATATTTTACATTCTTTCCTTCCATTCATTCTTTCTTCAAACTTAGTGGCTCTTTTCTCCGCTTTCACTCTCAGCTTGTTTTTCTTACTATATAACCTCATTCTATGTGACTTTTTTTTGTGGCTCTACTTAAAAAACTTTTTTGTCCAGCAACGCTTGAACAACCTTAAAAAGTTGCGCTAGGAAGTAGTTGCCAAAATTAATAAAATTATTATTAATCATTAAATGTTTGCAAATGTTAGTGACGCAGTTGTTCAAAAAGCCGCAATTGCTTTGAAGACAATGAACGACATTTGGATTATTTGATATAATAAATCTTATTTGATCATTTATGTTTAGTTTTTTGTTTGTTATAGCGCTTAAGTGCTTTTAATTTTAACTCATAAACGGGTTGAACTATCAATTCATTGAATTAAGAGTGAGGTTAGATTAGGTTTAGCTGTCAAATTAATAACTGTCAGTTCGATTCGATGATAAAGGTAGGTTTACGATTCAAAGTTAAACATGCATGGCAAGCTGTGACGCTAAACTTACAAAACACTTTTTTTTTTATTTGTATTGGAGTAAAACATGCATAGTTTTTTGTTTAATTGTTTTAACATTTTTGTTTTATTCCTCTGCATTATTTTTGTCAGCTATGAACAAAAACATAATGTTTGCGAAAATAGAATTAATCAAAACCTGTGACTTCATTATATTTGTGAAATATTAGACATTGGCAGAAAAGTCGTTAGCGATTGTGTTACACGAAGCTCTCTTTCCTCAAGCACTAAATAAAAGTGTAAAATTTCGATATATATTTCAAAAAAAGAATCTAAGCTGTGAAAAAGTGTAAAAAACAATTTTTGTCGTTATCCAAATAATTCTAGCTAACATTCAATGTTATGTGTTTACAAAAACTTACAATAGACAAATAGTGATATTGATTATACAATAAAGAGTAATAAATATTAAACTCAAAGTAAATTAATATGTCTGATGGCTTTCTAAATTGACAAGCTCTAATAATAAAAATTAATCCATCAATTGTCTTGTTTTAATCTGACAATGAAATTAAGTTGGAATAATGTTGAAACAGCTACCAACAGCTGTTTTTTATCACAAAAATAAATGAAAGATTTAATTAAATTAAGCGCTGCAAAAACTTTCGACACAAGGTTTGTACATAATTTTTTGACAGGCGCAACTTTAGAACGTTTATATATGTGATTTTAAATTTTTGTAAAAAAGTATTGCTTTTTGATACAGATTATTTGTTTTTTTATTTAAAACTCATCTTGGATATGTTTGAATTATGTTATTTTTTTCCTGTTGAATTAGTGCGCGCTCTGATGTTGCATTCATGAATCAATGATTCCGTTCAAAGCAAGACTCCTCGTATATGACGCATGAAATTGGCAACGTATGTAAACTCAATCAAAATTTTATACAATGTTGAAATTTATTTGATGCGCGTGTGTATCATAATTTTTGGTTGTTGCAGGCATAAATGGTGAATTATTCTACGTGCACAAAGGGGTGGTCAATACCTACGCTTTAAACTTTGTGGTTATGATTCCAGCACACATTTCCGATATTCAGTTTTCTTGGCAGAGTCTTACAAATCATTCGGTAAGTAGCCCTAAAAATTTTTTTTTTCTCCGCAGGCGTGATTTTAAGTAAGTTTTTAAAATAAAAAACTAATTTTTATATTTATTGGTTTTATATGGCCACCAAGCTCTTCTGATTTGTAATTATTTTCTATAGAGAATACTGAAAATTTATTATTACAACAATTACAGCAGGTCTCTAAAACCTTCAAAAACAACATTAAGCTAAAATGAGCAAAATTTCTATGGCATTGTTTGAAAGTGTGCACAAGGACTTTAGAAAAAGCTCTATGTTTGAAGTGTGAAAAGTGCTATTTGTTTAATAATTGGTTTGAAACCGTGTAAATAAATTTCTTGTGTTGGCGGATACAGAAAAAATAAAAAACTTGATCGCCACAAATTTTGTTTTGTGGTTTTTTAGTTATCGACAATGCTTACAAGCGTTGTAAACGTTTTTTCAGCGTTTTAGGCGTTATTGAGCCTAACATATATCCATAAAATGGATTTTATGTAATTAAAGAGAAAAGTTTAACTAGTTTTGCTCCATCCAGCTGCCATCGATTAGTGTTTGACGTCGGGTTCTATGCTAATGATTAATCTGATGCAAATTTCTGATAAATCAGTTCGCATTGCATAATGGACCGTTCATAAAATAATAAAAGCACTATTGAGTCAATAACCATTTTGAGTTAATTTTTAATTGTGTTCGCTAATAAAAACATTTCATATTTGTTATAAAATGAAGTGCTGCTAACAGCAGCTGCATCATTTTCAAAAACGATTAAAGCGCTTTTGTCAGAATGAGAAATTCAACTTCTGCAAGCATAAGTCAAAAACAATTGCACAAAAAGACAATTAAATTATAGTTTATGGTTGAAAAATCAAAGCTCAATTATTCAATGTTTTCCTGCTCAAAGCTGGAAATCTCAAAATATGCGGAAACTTACGATCGAGGGTTAAAGATCACAAAATTCAACAACCCTGTTAGTAGACGATAAGTTCGCAAGCACGTTTATAAAAGCTGGGGTTTATTTTTACAGTCATGTTATTCGAAATCTAAATCCCTACATTTTTATGGGTTTTGTATGATCTGGGGGATTTTCTAGGCCAAGAATTATAGTCTTGTCGAACATTAAAAATTAAATGTTAAAAGAGCTATTTTTCAATTTTTTTTTTCAAAACATTTTTGCAACACTAATAATACATAAGATAAAATTGATTATGCTGAACAATAATTAAAAATTTTCAGCTTGTTTAGATTTAACACTGCTGAAAGTGCGTTTTACATAACATGATTATTATTTTTTATATAATTTAATACAAAAATAATTTTTACATGAAAGTGGCTTCTTCTGACTAAAATTGAATTATGGTGTTTTAAATCAGAAATAATGCAAAAAAGTCATATGCTTTAGCAAATTTTTTAAATTTATGCTAAATTGGGTTGGCTTTTTGTTGAAAGTATCTGTTACCGTAATCAATCAACCATTGTAGACCACACATTGTCTATTATCTATCTGTTTATTTTAATCTGTTTTTTCCCCATAAGATCGATATTATTTGTGTAAAATGTCTTGATTTCGAGCTCCAAATCCAAGTTTTTTAATTATTTTTCACTTCAATATCAATTAAAAGCACAATTTAATTTTAATTGGCGGAAAAGCTGAAGCTGAAAAACTCAAAAGGCTATCTTGTTAGGGCCACGAACACATGATTATCGTGGTTGATTATCTACCGTACCTGTTCAAGCGACAGCAGAAATGTTTAATCACGCCTATAAAGAAAAGCGTTTTAGTCAACCTGGAAAAATTAATATAAAGTTTGCTGTTTTTCAGCAAATGTATAATTATTAGATTCGCTTCCACTCAACAAATTTTCATCTCTAAACAGGCTTTTTAGGGCTTTTAACTAAATAATCAAAATCAATACAAGAGAAAAATGATGTTTTTTATTTGAGCTTTTATTATTTGAAAATGTAATTATTTTAAAAAATAAAGCCTGGATTTTAATGCAAAAACCAGCATTGTACTATTTAGAAGTAATTTACATTTTCATAAATTGAACGAGAAAGTAAAAAACGCTTTTTGTCTGCAGTTTCTGTTAATGTGCTCTGTAATGACATGAGTTCGGCAAAGTTGCATTGCTCAAAGTTTTTAAATTTAAACATGTTGCTAATGTTTTTTCAACAAACATAACATGCCCCACAGTTAAATAATAATTTGAGCAACAAACATTAATTTTACGAGAAAATCTCTGCAAACGCCACCCATTTTTACATATTGATACTCATTTTGTGCACAATATAACGAATAGTTTCAAAAAATGTCTTTGGCGTCATGGCGACAAACAATTGACAAAGTGACGTCAAAAGACAGTTTAGCATAGTTTAGCTCAATTTTGAAAAACTATTTTAATTGATTTTTAAGCTTATAATTGTTCTCAGTATCAAAATCTTATCTAGACGACCAAATAAATAATTTTTAGAATGGAAATTTACAAAAAACCGGCCAGATCATTTTTAAATATCCCAATATTGGCAGGTTTGAACAAAGTTGGTACAGAATAGATATAACTGTTACCTAACCTAATTTTTTGTACAGTATTCAAAAGCATATTTTGCAACACTGATTAAACAGATCAAAATAAATCTTTGGAGTTGGCGTCAAAGGTAGCAACAAGTTTGCTATTCTTTTTGGCATTTTTGTATTAATTAAAAAAATAAAAAAATTTTAAGTTTTTGCTTATTGATTGGCTGATTGTAATTATTTATACAACAGATTAAAAGATTATAAATAGACCAAAAATTGTACTAATAAAATTACGTATAGCCTTACAGACTTTAAGGTTAAACTGTCAAAAATACTTTTTTAATTTACAACATATACTTTTCTTTGCTAATTTTTATAGGATTTTTTATTCTGAAAACATTGTATCACAACAATAAGCATACATAAAACAAAATTTTAAAATAAAAAAAATACTATTTACTATTGTGAAATAAAAAATTCTAGCTTAGGAAATAAATGACAGACAAGCTAAAATGATTAAAAAAAAATGACAGAAAGTAATAAATAAAATGTGCAAAATGTAGCGCAGTAACATATTTTTTTGACTTTTTCTCAAATACAGTTTTTGACAGTTTAGCCTCAAAGTCCTTTAGTGATTTTATTAGGCTATTTTGTGGTCTGTTTATAACCATTTGATGTCTAAATAATTAAAATAGGCTGATAGATAAGCGAGCTATTGACTCGTTTTTTTTTTAAGACAGTCTGCATAGAGTATGGATAATAACTTAAAATGTAAAATTTTTAATTGTTTTTTAGAATTAAAAATTTGATAATTAGGCTTATAAGCCCGACAGGCAACGGCTATTTCTGCTTCTATTTTGCTCAATTAGTTGGACACATCACAAAAATGTTGCTTGGCGGTTGGGGCTGCTGCTATTGAAATTTTATGGTAATATAAACTTTGATTTTGTTTCATATCGAGGGTCCGATGACATTTAAAAAATACGAGCGTGCGTGTTGTGACGCTGCCGATTGTATTTGGACTCAAAATGCTATGAGACAATGCATTACAGAACAATAAAACGCCGTATCATTAATTTTTATGGTTGTCATAATGTCCGTAGTAAAGAAGGGTTTATTATTTGTTGTTAATGCGGCGTTAAACATCGATGAATTTCTTGCTTTTGACCCCTAAATTAAATTTAGGGGTGTTAATTTAGGACTAATAAAATAAAAATAGTAATGCTTTCTATAATTAAGATTAATAAAACTATATAGCTATACTTATTACATAAATTGAGTAAACTCAAAAACACACAAAAACCTGTTTAATAATCTCAATTTCGTGTAAAAATGATCAACTTTATTAAAAGTGAATAAAAAAAAACCAACGCTTTTCTTAAAAACTACTTTATTACTACATTCTACTAATTATAATTCTTTTTCAGAATATGTACGACTAAACTTTTAAACATTTTTGTTTAAAAGTGTGCGCAAAGATATTTTTTTACACACGCTTGAAAATTGATCTTGCGCCCTCTACAGAAGCAAATGATTTTAGTTCCTTAACTAGTCTTACTGCATCACTAATAAGAATCTTATTTAAACACTTTTAGTAAGAAGAGCTTTGTATAAAATAATAGAAAAACCAAGCAATTAAAAATATATATATATATATAAAAGTTTTATATTTTTCTATATTCTGGCTTTGAAATTCGCTAGAAATTGCAATCGAAAATTAAAATTGCTAATTAAAAAAATATTATATGTTTAAATTAGATTAGATTAGTTAGATGATTTTTTCAGTGCGACTCATTGGTCTATTGTGGTCTTTATCTTTGAGATAACTGACGTTTATTTCAGTTTATAGCGTCCTATATAATTCCAAAGCAGTTGCTTGCGATGGTTTTAGAAATGCCTATTTCTTTGTTGACTTCTAATCTCAAAGCCTCCTGCTATCATCATAGTCTTTGAGTTTTCTTTTTTTTTCTTGCAGAATTTGCATTTGTTGCTATCTTCTAAGTCTAGTCTCTCAGTCAAAATTTTGCTCTATCAAATTTTTTTCTTCATTTAAAAACATTTTTTTGGTGTAATTTTTCAAGCTGCAAAATGGTTCCAGGCTGATAAAAAAACTCAATTTTTGCTTTAGCTATTTTGTAAGCTTCCTAATTCTTTTCTATTTCTAAGTGCCTATGAATTTAAATGAGAAAATGTTTGTTATTCTGGCTTCGTTCCTTAGCCTTCAGCATTCTGATGCTATTTTTGAGGTTATGACATAAGAGCTTTTATGGCTGCTCAACTATCGGTGTGAATATGTTGATTTGTACGTAACTTCTATCAGTGTGTATTTTTTTCCAAAAAAAATAGTACGGTATGTTCATTTTCATTGATTCTCCGTTTGTGGTTCTGGGTCTAACTACTTTTGCTCTTGTGCTTTCCTCAATTTAATTGCTTGAACCGTGTCGTAAATACTGTGTTGAGATGTTGAACTAGATTGTCTGAAGAAAATTTTTGTAAAAGCCGCGAATTATCTGCAAAAAGCTGATAATAGAGAAAAGGGCCGTTTGAGGTTTTAAGTTTTGGCCGAGGCTTTGGCTTTCCACCAGCGCCCGGCAATCAGAAAAACATTTTGATTTCTCAACATTTTACCTACGTGGTTTATTCAAGTGGCTTCTCGTTAGAGAAACGTTCTAACTTTTTCAACATTTTAATCACAAGTGGCTTTATGGAGCAGATTTTCATTTGCCAGGCCGTCAAGTTTCTCTCTTTGTGACCTGGAGGCTAATTACTACAAAGTTGTGAGGCTCCTCCAGGTCCAAGTAGTCGCCAAAAGCTGTACTATTTTCATTTATATTTCATTGCTAGTATTGAATCTTTGTGATTTTTAGATAGGTTTACACAAGTAAATCGAACTAAAGTAAGGTTAATTGCAATTAAATTCAAAATCAAGATGTTTAAATGGCTGTTCTCGCAAATTCAATCAATCACGTAACGAATTGACTTTAATTTTAATTAGATATTTAATTTGGTTACTGTAAACCTACTCTTGTTAGTGTGTTCAAATAAATGTTGCTTGTAGATAGTTTAACAGCCGTTTTTGTAGGTGCAGCCAGCATAACACACACACAAAGCTTTTACAGCAGTTTTTTTAAGTCTGGAAAATGCAAAACGTGAATAGTTTTCTTAATAATTATAAAACTGTGGATTTTAAGATTGACTATCGATGCAGAGAAAATGGTAATGAACTTAATGATTTTGTTCAGCTATAAAGTTGTAGTTTACGCAGCAGCTCAATGTGGAGCGATGGGTGTAATTTCCGCGTAAATGGGGAAAAGCCGGTGCTTTATTAAACTGTGTAATTGCAAGCACAAGAAAGCCTCCAAAAGCTTCGATATGCTACCGAATCAAAATGTTTAATTCAGCAAACGATCAAGTCTATTTTTTCCTCTATAGCGAAAGCATGTTTCACAAAAAAGACATTGAAATTTTGTTAGATCTTTAATAAAAGCCAATTTGGCACTCGTTATTAAGGTGTTGGCAATAAAATACAATTTGGAGACGCAGCTTTTATAACTGGTAACCCTAGGCTACCAATATCATGTAATTGGAGCCGAATGTTCTCAATTTCCTCAACCGAAAAATGTTCATTTTGTGTCAAGTACAAGCATTTAGATTTGCCGAAAATGTCTAAAACTCAACATTTTCGATGTAGTTTCTAATGAGTTTGGACCCTTAGCAGTTGAAGTCTGGTAAATGAATTTATCGGTGTATAATCGGCGTTATTTGGCCATCACCTTTTAAAATATTATTCCTCAAGTTTAATTTCAGCGCTTTCCCTTTCATGTAAGTGGCGTGTTCAAAGCTGTTTCAGAAAAAGATTCAATTTAAAAAAGAATTATTCCCGATGTTTGTTCCCCCTTCGTAAAGGAAACGCGCCAGACTGCTATACATAAAGCAAACTAACTAAAAATCAATAAATAACCATATAACAATCATCCTTCGTTTGTTTCCTCATCGTTTCATATTTAATGACTCTCCATTATTGAAATAAGGTATTCATTATCACAAAGACGTGTTGTACCGTTCGGCTTTTTTCGTGTCATAATGCTTTTTAAGACGCTGACGTGGTGTCTCAAAAGCAAATAAGAATTTATTGTAAGGCTTGAATTTTTAAAACCCAGAAACGACTCTCATGAATGTTTAAATACCCCCAAAAAGAGCTTTTATCACTTCCCAACCCACTACCTGCGCCTCAGATACTTGTTGAAAAGTTTGCATCATGAATGTGCTATAAATTATAGACCTATAAAATTCCACGCGTTGGGGTAAAAAAGCCATTTGTCGTCATCCCCCGCAGTTATTGGCAGTTATTGCACTTCTAACGACCAAAATTATTTATATATTTGAAAAATTCAAATATTATAAAAGGCGCCACGCCAAGTCTGGGCGATTTCCTTTGCTGAGATTCTTTCTTTTTAAAGTCTGGAGAAAATTGAATTGTCAAGTCTTTTTATAACTAGGAAAATTTTAATGTATAGCTTAGAGTTCTCAAAGAAAAGTCAAAAGAAAACACACAAATCCTAAGCCAAATAACTGAATCGATCTTGCTCTATTTCATTGTCTCAATGAAATTCGCGCTTCACAAGACTTCTTTTGAATAAACTTATTAACTAACTTCACTCTTTAACAACTGTTTACGCATTTTCATTTTATTAAAATTTTTTAGTAATCAAACAAATTTTTTTTTGATAGATTACCAGCCTTGCTGACCCTTGATTAATGCTTACATGCCAAAAGTCTGCTTAACCAAATTTGCAAAAACTTTCATCAAGAATGTTTTATTGCAGATTTAATACTCACACTATATAAGTTGCAAAACTTAAAGCTACATACAAAAAAAAACAAAATGATAAGATAAATAGAAAAAAACAGAAGAAAAAAATTATAATTGAAACAAGAAAAGCAAAATTAGGAAAAGCTGAAGGAGAGCAAATATTTAAACTACCCTTTTTAACAAAAAAAAAGAAATAATTGATGCTTTATATTATGGAATTTTAGAAAATCTTCAATTAAAATTAAATTGCGTAAAAATTGAGTTTGATAGCGATTTATTAATTGGTTATTAAAATTATTTACATTTTTTCTATAAAACCACGAGACTTTGATAGAAAAAACAATGAAACTTAAATTTATGATTTATGGCTAATTATACAGAGAGATCTTTGCTCAGCTATTTGTAGGTTTTTACTATGAATTTACATTTCTCTCTGTGACTTAAAATCAGCCGTTATTTTCAAATTCTTAACTTTAGAAATCCGTTCCTTGAGGTATTATAACATATATATATAATATAATTAATAACAAATTCAATATTTTCTTATAGCTCTTTCTCTATAGCGTCTTGACTCTATTTTGTGATTAAAATTAAAAAACTGCCATTTTGTGGTGTAATAAGTATAGATAATTAAGTAAAACTTTTAAAATATTTTTTTTTAATTTGTTCAAAAAAAATCAAAAAAATATAGACGTTATAAAAAAGAGAAGCCTGACATGTGGAAACTTGATACAAAACCAAATAGTAGACAGTGAAAAATATAGGAATAAAAAAAACAGAAAACTAAAAGTTATAGATGAGTTATAGAATTAGAGGGTATATTGTCATAGTACATAATTTTGATAATAGTAAAAGCAGTAAAAAAAGCAAAAACTTTACGAGATTAAGAAAAGAGAAAAAAAAACGACAAAAGATGTAAACTCCCTTAGTAAAAAAAATTAAAAAACAAAAAAAGAAACATAATAGGCATAAATGACACAGAAAACAAAAACGTACCAACCAAGAAATACTAGCTAGAAATACATGATTTAAGTAAAGTAGCAAATACGAAAAAATAATAACTACAAAAACTCCAATATATTATACAAAATAAGAAAATTATAACAAAATTTAAATGAAACATAAAGAAAAAATGTACATGAAAAAAAAGTGTGCAGAAACTGTGAGAAAAAAATTGACACAATATAACAAAAAAAGACGAAAAACAAGAAATTGAAAATGAATATTAAATAAACAAGAAAGAGACATAGAATAGATAAAGAGAATAAAAATTGAAATGTAAAACTCACTAACTATTTTTTAAGCAAAATGACAAACAATTTAGCTAAAAATTTTTGGCTACATTAGAGTAGCCAAAAATTTTTTCTATTAAAATATGTGAGTTTACAAGTCTTCTACAAGCGACAAGTCAAAAAAAAACGTTTTAAAAGTTGTTTTAAAAATTTCTAAAATTTTTGTAAACTTGTTTATTTTATCATTTAATTTTTTTCTAGAAAAAAAATTATAAAAACTTTGAAAATTATAAGTCAAAATTTAATATTTAAAAGTTGCTTCACATTTTTCAAAGTTTCTTAATTGATGCGCCTTAACATTTAAATTTAAAAAAGCCAAAAGAATTTAAAAAAATATGGTTTTTTGACAATAACACTATAATCGTAAGAAATGTTTATTTAATTGTTTTACTTCTGTTTTTCGTGTTTTAATTCTATTCTTCAGTATGTCAAATTAAAAAAAAAATAAGTTTGTTGATATTTATGTTCAGAAGTAGCTCCAAAAGTTTTGGAAACTTTTGGAGCTACTTCTGAAACTCATTTTTTTTTTTTTTTCAAAAAAATTAATAAATACTTTTAAATCTATTTTGATGGTTTAGAAATTTTTAAAAACTTTAAGTGATCTTTCGAGAAAATTTTTTTTGACTTGCTGTTTGGAAATTTCTTAAAACATTGTAGACTTGCATATTTTAGAACATAACTAAAAAAAATTTTTTCTTATTTTTTATGCCACTTTAAATGTCTATAAATATAAATAGTTAATAAATATTATTATTATAATTAAAACTAGTACATGTGATAAAAACAAATGAGTAACTTACCTGACCTAACTGATAAGCCATCTTTAATTAAGCAAATTCAAAAAAAAAAACGAAAATAGTATTACGCAATTTGTAATTTTCTAATTGCGGTTGCAACAACAGTCCAGTTTTGTATGTAATTGAATAAAAAATTAAAATTATTAGTTGGAAATATAAATTGTTAAACAGAAAGTATCTTAGCAATTTTGTTTTCCAAATTAAACAAATTGTAAATATTACTAGTATAATTTTAACAAATTAACAATTTTTGCCTAAATTGTGCGTTTGCTGTCTAGATATAAATCCTAAAAATAGAAAAAATATGATGAAAAAGCTATTTTGTATGATATAGTACTTTTGGTCTAGTAAGCAAATTTTAACTTTGTATAAAATAAACAGTTGTTTGAAATACGGCAGAAGTGGCCAATTCTAAACTTTGTTGCTTCCGTCGAGGATTGAAATGTGTGACAATAAGGGAAGCTTCGAAGGGAAGTATCAGACGTTTCTGAATATATTTGTAAAAGGGGCTGGAAGAAAGCATAAATTTTGTTCATCTTCTTTTCGATCTTTTCCAATATTTATTTTTATTGCAAATGTTGCTGACAGATATGTGCTTTTAATTGCTGAAGTTTGCGAAAGTCTATCAACCACTATATAGTTGATAGAAGGGCTTAATGTCTATTAGTACTTTGCCCTTGTGGGTAGAGTCACATAATTTATGAATTCTGCAGACAGGATATAACTGGCTTACCTAACAAAGTTAAGTAACAATACATATAATCCTGCACAAGGTTCGACTTCCACGTCTGATAACTTATACTCAAGACGGATATTTGTACGATTCGGACTTAATCCCACTTCTGAATTACACACATTAATCTCAAACTCAACTGAATTAAACCTAATCCAATTTAATTTTATAGGTTTGTGCAGTTCTTCTAATCAAACAGTAAAAATTATTTGTTGAAATTTGAGACATAATTAACTTAAAAAAAGCTTTTTATGATTAGTTTGATGAAAAAATTGAAGATACATTATCACCTAATGACACATAATCGCAGATAAAAACTTTTATTTGTTCACAGAGGACATCGAGAAATTCAATCAGATTAATTAACAAAAACACCCTTTAGGATCGAATTCAATTATCTGACACGCGAGAATTAAACCTTTACCATCTCCCATGAGAAGTTTACGCAAACAAATCGGAAAAAGTTAGAAGCGAAAAAACCTATTTCACATCGCACATTTTGTCAGACTAAATCTCTCCGGATCAAAGTAGGTAATGAATAATAAATAGGCTTAACTAGTGACCTAACTCGAGTACGTATTATGTACTTAACATACTATTAAAAGAACAATGTATATAAACAATAATAGTAGCAAGAAAATTCAATATTAATATTTAAAGTTGAACAAAAAAACCTCCAGATAAGCAGAATTTAATAAAAAATCTTTGACAAATTTATTCACGTCAACTCAGACTTGCTTTGTGCTTATCAACTGTCATCACAATTATGATAAATTTTCTATGACTCTGATGAGCTTATACTTAAGTCCCTATTACTAATGTTGACTGTAATAGATAGAGACATCTATTGAAAACTTTTCTAATATGTCAATGTGTTCAGATCTAAATCATTTTGAGTTGCTGATGATTTGTGACGGTTTTGATTGTCATTAAAGATAATTTATCTATATTTATTGATAATAGATGCTAAAGATATTTTTTTACATAATCTTGTTTTTTATTTGTACTTATGGCTTATAGGTAGTTTTTCACTCTTATGAAGTTGTTTGTAATAATGATTAAGATTTGTGATTTTGAATTACTCAAGAGACTGTATCGTAACGTTTAGATTTATAGATACACCCTAGCTTAAAAGCTTGACAGACTTTTATTCTTTCCAAGTAGACAATAGAGGGAATATTCTGAGCAACTTAAACCCCAATATTCAGAAAACATCTTCTTATATTTCCTTTAAGTCAAGATGAGCTAAAAGGTTCTGTTGAAAGGAAATTGAACTAGTAAATCGTTTGACTACCGTAGGATGTAGCGACCGCATCGACAGATCTTGTTCTACGAGGGAAACAGAAGTTGAAGACAAATCTCGACACTTCAGTGACAACGAACAACTTTAATTGAATACCAAACATTCCGCCGAAATCGATTTTCTTTATTTATTGACAACAGCATTCGACAATCGATTTCGTGTCAAACGATCTCGTTTCATTTTAATCTCCGACAAACACCGTCATTATAGAATTTTTAATTATATTGAACGTAACCGCTCAAATTACTGGAAACTGTACGAAGTTTTTCGTTCAGCTGCACGAGCAATCTGTCTAATAAAGTTTTAACCGACACAATTAGAACACTTTTAAAATTTTTGTATAAAAAATTGGCAAACAGTATAGAGTATAAACTTTTCCACCACTGGGTGACATAAGAAAGACAGCCAACATCTTTAAAATATTGTTATTTGTTAATAACAATCAACAAAGCTCTAATGGCAATCACACATAGTTTTTGTGTATTTTATTCGGTCATTCTTTAAGGTGAATCATTTTCCAATGTTTCCACCAGACTTGGTGTCCTATAGCTTCAAGAAAATCCACAAAAATTGAAAATATAGGCAATTCTATCCGCAAAAATTTTGACAGAAGTCGAATTATTTAGTTGCGGTCAGAGGTGACATCTTGTTGGGAGAAATTGACACAAATGTGAGCCACAATGTTTACTAACGTTCAAAAGCATTTATCCATGGAAATGTTGAGATCTTTTTTCGCGATGGTTGAAGTGATTATTGACACTCAATGTATTTTCAACAGGATGGTTGTTTAGCGCATTTTGCTCTTTTTGTTCTTAATTGGTTAAATTGCAAATTTGGAGATAATTGGATTGGCAGAGGTAGCCCAGTTTTATGGCCGCCGAGAAGCCCTGATTTGACAATTAGAGATTATTATTTCTGTTACGAGTTAGAATTGAACTATGTGCTGAGAGAGGTGGGGGGTTAGTCGAATGGTGGAAATTTGTTTGAATTAAGCAACAATTTGTATTCTTCTGGAATTTTTTACTTAAAAATAAAAGATGTTTCATTACTTTTTCAGTGTTGTTTTTTTATTTTAAGATTACAGCCTGATAATATTAAACTTTAGGTAGCAGATTTATTTATATAAAATTTAAAAACATTTCATTTTTTTGTAAAATAAAAAAAATTTTTCTCTTGAATTTAATCCGAGGAGGTACCGTATATCTTTAGGCTTCCAAGTGATTGTTTTGAAAAGGTAGTGCGCTAGAGAAAAAACGAGAAACTTATTTGAACAAGCTAAGATCAATGCTTTTCCATAACATTTATTATCCGGATTTAAACCCTATAGAACATGTGTGTGAGATTTTTAAATCGGTTGGTATCAACTTCGTCAACAAGAAATTGTACCCTGATGGAAGCGTTTTCTAATCTATAGTACGTTTAGAAAGAAAACACAGTTTTTGATCAGTTTAAATAAATTTTTAGTTTTAGGAGGGAAAAACTGCAAGCGTAGCTGGCCGGTCCGGAAACATATCCATAAAAGATTTCTCCCGAGAATCGTTTTTTATTATTTTATCAATTCAAACATGTTTACTTTTCATGTATTTTTCATCTCAGTCGTAAATGATAACATATGAACATGAGAAAAACTAGAGCTAAATGATAATTTAGCAAAATACTGCACCTACTATAATATTTATAGCTTTCCCAAAAAAAACGTTTTTAAAACGCTTACAAAAACAATTAAAATAAAATAAAAACTTATTACTGAAAATTATCTTATCTTATATTAACTTTCAAAAACAAATCAATAAATAATAATTTAAAATATCAATAAAATTAGAAATTCTAAGGCACTTAAGCATAAAAGAAAACTCGAAAATTAGATTAGAAAAAATAATTTTTGGTTTTAACGGCACTTTCTAATTTTATCAAATAAACGGTGGTTTTCTATATTTTTTCTTGTTTATAGAAATATCAGAAAGTTTTATCACCATAAACTTGTATTTGAGCAAATATAATTATTACTGTGATTGCTCATACCTTTTCTATTTTTTTTAAATCTAATTTTTGTATTTTTTATAATTTTTATTTATTCTAGCTTTTCTATTTCCAATATCATTTAATTTTTTATTCCATTATTTTTTATCACTCTATCTTGAGTTTTTTTTTTGCATTCCGTTCTTTCTTTTTTTAATTATTTCTTTCTCTGTTTTTGCTTTTAAATCTAGCTATTAGTTTTTTCTACTTCTTACACCTTCTTTTTAGAGACAGTTTTACTGCATTTTTTATTTTGATGCTTTTGCATCTACTGTCGGATCTGCTAGAATCTGTTACCTTCACACTTATTTTTGTTTACCTATATGTCCATATAACTATACCCGTCTTTTATTCTCGTCCATACTAAATCTTTTTTTCTTATAAAATTTTTTCATGTTTTTTTTTATATTTTTTATTTTGTTTACTTACTTTTAATATTTTTTTAATACTTTACACTCTACTCTGCTTTTATTTTAGTTTTAAATGACATTGTTCTGGTGCTGTTAATTTTTATTCACTAGATATTAGAATTTTCGTTATCAACGTTAGAATTTGCCTAATGTATTTCTTTTGCATTTTTTTAAAAAATTTTTATCTTTTTTTTTTAAAGTTGTTTTTCCTGTATTTCTTAATGTTTTTGCGAAGAATTTTTTTTTGTTGTTTTCTAAGCTTCGATCTATTTGTTTGGTTAAACAATTAAGCCAGATACTTCCATTATTTTTTTTTATATATATCTTTTATAATTTTTTAATAACATTTCGTCTTTTTATGCATTTTTACAAATTGTTTCATCTACCATATCAAACTCTGCTTTCAAACATACAAACATTGCACATATTGATCTTCTTTCATTTTAACGTAAAAAATTGTTTTGCAACTGTGATAATTGTGTACTAATTGTATCCGTGGTTATTTCATTTACTCTTTTTCTTTTTTTTTTGAGTTTTTTATGCATTTTTTTAAAAGTTTACTCTCCCACTTTGCTCAGACAAACCTAATTGTTCAAAACTAAAATCCTACAAATTCTAGACATTTAGAAAAATACGCCAAACTTTATCATACCGGACAAATAAGTGTTTTTTACTTAAACTACTGAAGATATATACACGTTAAGCAACCATTATTTTGATCAGCTAGATCCAAATCTTGGTTAAACAATAATCATTTATTCTTGGTAATTTTTAATTTTTTTTGATATTTAAAAAAGTAACTTGTGCGTATTACAAATTTGTTATGAAGAAAAAGAGAAGTATAAAAAAAAATTGTAATATCTAAAAAAGCAAGAGGCAGAGAGAAAACAGATGAATGGAGAGGGAAAGAAGAGCTTGCTTTTCGATGACTTTTGTTATCCAGATTTAAGCCCCATATAACCTGTGTGTTAGAAATTGAAATCTTTTGGTATCAAGTACCTCAACAAGAAATTTTAGGGTAATGCGTGTGTACAGCTGCAATGAGCGACTTTCTGGGTGTTGATAAAGTGAATCAGAAATAAATTGTTTTCTGCCGCCTGAATCAAGCCATCTGAATCAGTAAAATGATTCGTTTTTTTGGAAGGACTTATCTAGAGCTAGTGTAATCTTAGTCTGTTAAAAACTGTGATCTCAATTTGTTTAACAAACTATCTTCTGTGACATTTGATTTGTGTGCTAAAATAAGAAAAACCCTTTTAAAAGAACAGGCTTTTTATACCTACTTTAACACAGTTTAATCTGAGAATTGTTTATAGACTTATTAGTACGAAAGATCTAAAGAATTAGAAAGAATTGTACAATTATAACAAAAATCTATTTCTTTGGCTCTAAATGACTCCAAAAAAATTAGAACTGTAAGAAGAAAAAGAGTATACAACTTTAAAAAACGCAGCGTACTAAAAGCTCGCTATTTATATATTTTAGTGGTTTTGTTGATTCGTTTTCTTTTTGCCGTGTTTATAATTTGAAAACACAAAATGTTTTTCTATACTCATAAGCTTATATAAATATTGATTAAGCGTTTCTATGAATTTTAAAGCTTCGATGGTTTATATTCATCATAAACGAGTTACGCTTGAAAGATGGACTGAAAGAACGAAACAATGCAAGCTTCGTAATAATTGACAGATATAGAATTAAACTCAATTATTGTCAAGCAACAAACTTTTATGATTTCCCATATACAAAGCATTTTCAATTTAAGACGAAATTACAATGCTAACTGTTAAATTCCATTTCATTATTGTGTATTTTCACGCTTTTGGATATTTTATAAACGACAATTTGTAATTAAAAAATAAAAACAAGATTGTCTTTCGGAGTTTTATTGTTCTTATACTACTTATTCGGCTATAGAATTTGAAGTATGTTTGGCTCAGAGATTCTGTCTCAAATAATGGTCAGAATGTTGCCGGACATGCTACGGCTAGATCGATAAAACAAATGTAGTTTTCTCAACAATTTCTTTGCAGCATATCAATGCAAATAAACCCTTTTGTAAAGTGACTTAGAATAAAACTTTTTCGCTCACTCGCAACTTAATTACGAAAGTGGAAATCGCAAGCGCTCTAAAAAACTGAAAACATTCTTTACATTTTCATAGATCACAAAATGCAAGTTGGATGTAGATGTTACTATTAATTTGCTTCAAATTTTTCTAATTGGTAATTAAATTAATAGTAATCTTTTTCAACTTTATAAAAAAAAACTAAATTTAAAACAGTACATCTTGTTAAAGAAAGTTTTTCATCAATAGAGCAGTACAGAAGCTTTTCTACATTATGCTTGCACTATATTTCAATTAGTGAAATAAAGTTATTCTTAGGGAGATAGATTGGGAGATAAGATAATTTTGAATAGACTGCAATATTACCCGATCTAACACCGCTTGTTTTTTTATGACAGCAGAATTAAACTAGTCTACAACTTTAGCATTTTGAAAAACTACCAATGAGAGATTGCTTGATTAACGCAATTGATTTAATTAACAATTTTATAAGATATATAAATTAGAAAACAGCTAGTCTTCATTGTGTTAGCGTTTTTCGTAAGAGTTCATTTTGTGGAATCATTCTGCCTAAAAGGCTAGATGATAATAGATATCTGTAAAAAGGCATCTTGTGTAAACTTTTTATTATTTATATCACAACTTCTACAAGCTATATACGAGTAAAAAGACCATTTCTGTTAACATCCAAAACAACAATGTAACATAGTTTCTTTATTGTAAAAGAAATACCAGAAAAAATACGGTCTTCTACACATTCTGCATTTTCTTCTGTTTTTTCCCAGCTAAAATTTATTTTTCCCTCTCTCTCACTCACACTTTTTTAGTACCCAGACAACTTTTTGATAATCAAAGCATTGTATCCTCTATTATACCTCCTTCTCTTATCTCTCTCTTTTTTTTTTTTAATTGTCTGTGTCTTTATCTCTATCCTTCATTGTGCTCCTATATTTTTCTTTCTGTTTTTTATTATTATATCTGTTTTTCTTCGCACCATTTTTACACTTTTTTTTTAATATCTCACATCTTTTTTATTTTATTATCAAACTTTACTATTCTTTTTTCTGTTTCTGTTTTTTTTCTCACCTTGGAGTGTTTTGTTCAGTTATTAACATTCATCTGACATATTTCTCTCGCACTTTTTCTATTTTTCCTATTTTTTTTCCATTCTCAAATTTGTGTGTTCTTATACACTTATACTGTTTTAAAATATAATTCAAATTAGTGAGTGATATCATCAAAATAGATTTGATTGGGTACAAATATGCTTTCAATACTGACGATATACATCATAATGCAAAAGGTTAAAACCAACCCACTCACGATGTTCGTTTTTAGAAACGTCCATATAGTGAAGATCGAGCTTATGGAAGTGTACTGGTTCTTGCAATAGCCTGAGCTGATGAGCTTCCATTGAGATCAAAATAGCACTGTCATCCAGTTTTTCAGAATACATAACACTTTCCTGAGATCCCCAGCAATTTCATGCATTATTCACAAAATTGAAATGTAATTTTCTGCGTTTTTAATCATTTCGCTCATCTTCTGCTTTTCTTTTGTCATGCATTTGAACTTTCTTTCGTGCTACTCTGACTTTTTTTATATATAGAGAGTTTTTCTAGAAAGAGAAGGATAGTTCTAAGGTACTTTTTTAGATTATTTGTTGCCTATTTTGGTTAACAGTCACCAGGCTTCTATCACGTTGGTCTTGGTTTTTACCAGAGAAAAGAATAGAGTCTTATCTATTTCTCTATCTTTTTTATTAAACATACGAGACACAATTAACAAGATTGTGTCAACTGGCATACAAATGAGTGTTATAAAAAAATATGACATTGTTCACTGGCTTGGCCATCTTGGCTTCCCGATCTTTCACCTATTGAACACGTTTGGACTATAATAAGCTAAAAAATGCAAAATTTGTCTTATCCTCTATAGGCCCTAGCAACTGTTCCCAAAGAAAGAATTTCTGAACAAAATTGCCTAATTTATTAGAAATATTTTCAAGTATGTAAATAATTATGTACAACTCATGGCTCTGAGTGTTCAACTTTTATCTAATTTTCATCAATTACTTGTATATCAGAAATGTTTTTTAAAATCAACATTTATTTTGAAATTGTGATAGTAGTTTTCGTCTTTTTGATGGTGGTAATTTACGAAAACGTGTTATAGATAGACTTTTTACTGGAAATTGTAGATAGGCTGTGTTTAAATGTATCTATTAGATTCTTAATAAATTAGAGAAACGCTTTGAAGAAAACGACGATTTTTTTCTATTTTTTTTGTTTGCTTCGCTGTAGTTCATCGGTTTAATCTTCCTCTGCCTAATGTAAGGTATCAGAACAAATTAATCTTGCTTAAATTCAGATCTGCTATACGGCAGGAAAACCTAATGCCACAAACACAGCAAACTGCTTGTAGGGATGATAACATTAAGACGTCAAGCTCTACTAGCAAGCATAATTTATTAGTAAATTATTATTTAGAGCAGCACACAGCTCTGGTATTACTTGATATAGAAGATATAGTAGTGCTTTAAGCAATATTATGTGTATGGCTTGTTTTTTGATATAATTTTGAAATTAGATCTTTTATTAGAAAAAGAAAATGTAATATTTTTTCTGAAGCTCAATCAAGTTTCTCACCGTCAAATTTCAATATTTCAGCTGCCGTATGTATTAGCCGTGACGTACGATGGAAATGGTGCCCTCTTACCACCCGAGATGAATATTTCATCAACTGGTGTGATTCCAACATCTGTGCAGACATTTAGGTTCGTATTTTGGTAAAAATTTGACGCAACACCACGTAATTATGTTCTAGGGTGAGATTGATGTGTACAGGGTTGAAAAGCGCTGAAATCGAAGTACAAGTGCAGCTAAATGTCACCACTTACTATCACCAACACAACACCACGTCCCTTCGCTTCCGGCGGAACAAGATATGTCTCAAAGGTAAAGCTTTCTTTAATCGTATTTTATTTATAAATCAAGTAAAGCTTTCACACAGGTTTGATTAAATTTGTTGTAAATTGTTTTTAGACCTTTTTCAAGTCGTGATCACAAATTGCTTTTTTTATACACAGATTCGAGAATATAATACCAGATAATATAGCCTATTTAATCACAAAAAAAAATTACATGATATATTAAAGAAACCAAAATTTAAGCATTTTTGAATGTGGCAACATAATTAAAATAAAGTTAATTAATTTTATGTTAATATTTCAATTATTATGCAATAGCATAATTAACAATGAATTTAAATTATGTGCTTGACTACATTTTTAAACTGGATTCTTTTGTTTTTTGTATTTTTAAACATTATATATGAAATATGCTTTTTGTACGATTCGTTTATAATGAATAGAGAAGCAAATCAAAAATAATTGATTGCTCTTTCGGCAGTAAAGCGGTTAATAAAGAAATAAGGTTAATAACAAAAAATCAAAATGTTGTCTATCGACTCGACAACATTAATTTGAGGATTATTGTTAATTTCATCAATTTTGGCAACTATTGCCTGACGCGTTATTTAAACGTTGCTGGAAAATCGAGCTCTATAAATCGGACCACAAAAAGAAGTCACATAAAGTGAGGTTGCAGGATCTGGAAGGGTAAGTTTTGGCTGTATTCCGACTGATAAGTCGACGAGCATGAAATTCTTGTATCATAATTAAAGTCTCCTAATTGGTATGTGGAGTGTCTTGCTAAAAGCACCCGTTCACAATTTCATCGTCATAAAGTTATCCAAAGAATGGTTACTCGGTATCTTGCACCAGACAATGTTTTATTAAAAAAGAGCCTTGACATATCGGTTCATACTCCTACTTTTTTGGGGTGCAGTGAAGCCTCTTCAATAAAATTAGGTTATCAACTCGATAGCCGTTGCGAAAATAAGATTCCATTACAAAAATTGTTTGTTCTTCTGACAAACCATTTTGAATTTAAAATATAAAAAAATTTTGCAATAATTGTTTTGACATTTGAAGCAATTGTTTTAAAAACTATGATCTGTTCACATAAACTCATAGCCATGGCCAACTAAGATGCCAAGTTTTAAAAAACACTTTTTACTTTTACCAAATGTTAAACTACGAGCTTTCAATTATAGATCAAATATAAAAAAAATATATTGATAAAAATAAATAAAAAACAGCAAGATGTTTTTGTTTTTAATTTAGATTAAGTATTTTATTGTATATACTTTTCCACTCTTTTCATCATGCTATATTTTCCATTTTCTTATTTAAATGTAGAAATATTATGAATAGTGTCTTATTTAATCCTTATAAAACAAGTATTATCACATTGAGTTATTTTCCAAAGTTCCTTTCTATAAAATTTGTACGGTTCGCTTACATTTAACAAAACGTTAAGATATTTCCCGAACTTAATATAAAGTTGTTGCTTATAACGGCTACACTTACCTTGGAAAATATGCTTTTAAGGGAAGAGCAATAAATAAGAGAATATTGAACTGAGAGTACGTAAGGGGGATATTTAATTCAATATAAAGCGACAAACATACAAATTTAATTAAAAAGTAGGCTCGGGAAATTAGCAGGTGCATTCTGTAAAATGGAGAATAAGTTTTCTAATTATTAACTTGAAATATTAGACGTGAGTCTATAACGCAGGTGTCTAATAAAACAATATTCTCTTTCCCAACGAGCAACTTGAATTACTTTCTCAAATTTAACAGAAAATTAAATAAAATCCGACACGGGCACGGTAAGGACGTCATAGACATAATAGTCGTTTGCCCGAGGCAGAGATTCATATTCTGCATTTATTAAGGGTAGCGTATTTAATTTAACACCCTCATAATTATTTTTTTGGGAAACATCGCTTCTATAATACCAAAAAATGACTCTACTTTATTCTGAGATATATTGCGCTCTAAGCTTATTCATAAATACAACAATATTTGTTTTAAGATACTACATAAACAAAATTTTAAAAAAGCTTAGCAATTGCCAAAAGTCACGTTGATTATTTAACATAATTAAGTTAAGAAAAATATTGAAAATGCTAACAACTTATATACCTACCTCACAGTTAGTCATGCTTACACAAACATCAGGTAAGTTCTGCTACTCAATTCTCTTATCAATGATAGATGTACAAAGTGATCAAAGAAAACAAAATAAGAGTGCTTCCTCATCTTTTTGTTTATCAAAGTTTGTCTTAGTTTGAGTCATACAGATAAACTTGCTTGCTGTGCAGGGTTGTTGTACTCTGCCCATTTCTTCAAAATTTGTTATTAATTATTAATATTATTTTGAATAATCGGCTTAGCAGAAACATATTTCTAATTTTAATACACTTATAAATTAGTTGATAATAACTAATCTATCAGGTTCAAATATCTGGCTTAACATTCTTTAATGCAAGGGAGTATAAAGTGAAGCTTTTTCCATTTTCTTATTTTATTCTGTTTCAAAAGTAAAATTCTAATAAAATTTTTTTGTCTTTAATGGTAAACTCTATTTTATAACTTATTGCATATTGTTTAAAAAAATACCGAAATATACCGAAAACCGATAAGATGTTTTTAAGGTTAATAACAGCAAACCGTTTTTTGAAAGGTAGAAAATTAAATGGTAAAATTATACAAATGTTAAGGCATGATTATAAAAAAATATTTATTTATTTGTCAAAAAATTATATCTGTAATCTTTTTTTTGAAACACTTATTTTAATTTTCTGAAAGAACTGTTTCTAAGTCAGATTTGTTTATTTCAATATTTTTTTTTATATTCTAGCTAGAACTATAACCAAGTATAAAAGCCATAATGACATTTAAAAAAAATAATGACTTTGTCACTCAGCAAAAAATATCATTTATGAATGAATAACTATAAAAATTGCTAAGATAAATCCAACTAATCAAGCAAGCAGCAACCTGCCCCATTGATTAAATCTAAGTCGTTTTCAATTATTTTCCGATCTGACATTCAAACAAATTCAACTTGACAGCGACAAGTGTTTTGCAACCACAAAATGTGCGTGAGAATTACAAATAGGAAATGCTGGATGAAACATTGCTTCCCCTAACCGTATTAAACACCTAACAGCAGCTTAATGAATGAATTATGTCACATTTATTTTAATTGTTTTGTGTGCAGCCGCAGAAAATGTTTTTCTCTATGTTAGCATGTCAGTGTCACTCAAGCCGTATTGATTTTTAATGCAATTAGACATAAATGCTAAAAGGGCGCGCCAATCAATTCGGTCACAACTTAGATATTTATAATTTAATTAATTTGTCAAATGTTTTATGAATTATTATAATTGGAGATAGAAGAAGAAAATTTATCAAAATAAAAACCAAAAAATTCTAGTAAAAAAAAAATTAGGATAGACGAGAGCTATAAGAGAACAGGCTAAAAAATTAAGAAATAACAAAACAATAACTGTTGGCGGCTAAAGTCAATTGAACTCTTCTTATTACACAAAAAATGATGGTGGTGTTAAATCTGATGACTGAGCAGGCTATTTAAGCCTCTTACTTTTACAAAATCAATAGCAAACTAGAGTGAGTGAAGGAAAAGACAGCGGTTTCAGTTAACAAAAAAAACAAATTTAATTAATTTTCTACAAAATTAAATATGAAAGAGAAAAATATTGGTGTCCAAAGCCAGTCAAATTCTTTTTATAACACAATCTTTATTATTTCTTAAAAAAAATAAAAAAAAAAGTAGTGGTGTCAAATCTAGTGACTGAACAAAATGCGAAACTTAAAATAACAAAATTACTTAAATACTATTCTGGTACGTAGTAGTGTTCTATTTTGTTACAAATTTATACAATATAACGAATCTTGATTTACAAAATCAATAAAAAAAAAACTGGTGCGGATGACAGAAAAAAGCACAGCAGTTTTTTTGTATAAAACTAGTGAAACACAAACCATATACAGACAGAAAAATTAAGATAAAAGACATCAAAAGATAAAACGGTGATAAAAAAGCTAAAGTAAAAAAGAAATAAATAATATAATGTAAAAAATTGAAAAAAGAGTTAAAAAAACTAAAAACTGAAAAAAATTACTAAGCTACGAATAAAGTGCAAATAAACTTACAGTTTTTGTAAAAATAGATAATATATTTAAAAGATACAAAGAACATATAATTGTACCAAGCAGCGCTAGTAAATTGTATAGAAAAAAATCCTTTGAAAAAATTAAAAACCGTTGGAAAGCAACAACATGACACTAAATGAAACCAACTAAAAAACTGAAAAAAAAACCGTTAGTTATTTATTTGCAGACCTAAAAACACTGTTTTAGTATACAGAGAGAACTATAGCAGCAAAGAAAAAAACAATAAAGAAAATTGTAAAAAAGATACATATGAAACAAAATGCAATAAAAATGAAAACAAACATGATTGGTTGTGTTATCATTTCACTTGTAACTATATATTGTGGGAAACTACACTAGAAACAGGAAAAACTTTTCGAATGAGATAAAATTAAAATTTATCTGAGTGTATACGAGATTAAGACTACATTTTTTAGATTTATAAGTTTTATTGAAAAGAACTTAGTTGGCCTTAAACGTCGAATTGTTTTTCGATATAATTGAATCTGAGAAAATCTATAGCACCAGGAATAGCAGTGATGAACAGAACGTTGGATATAAATGTTGGAGAACATTTTGATGCAAACACAAATTATCTCTGATAAGCCCTGTTCTCATTGTTCTTGGCTGTTACCTAGATGAACATTGATAAAATCTTGTTGGCAGGCCGAATTATATATATGTGAGTTTAGTTAAGTTATTCAGGCACATGTAACATCTGTGGCTGTAAAAACTGCAAAAAACCGTAGTACTTAACTTAAACATTGTAGACTCGAGTTATTTTGGCCTTTTAGGTATTCATTAATTCAGAGCAGCACGCTGCTTTAAATTTCTAATAGAGTTCAGTATATCATTTTAATTGCTTCAACCCTATCGCTTATAATTTTGGGACAGATTCAGGTTGATCTAAAAATGCTACTTGTTTATTCTTTAAACAGCAATTCTATTGTTTTTATATTTTTATTATTACTTTTTTATAGATATTTTTTATTCTGGTCTATTGCTCCCATGTCACGTTCTTCGTTTCTGTTTAAAGCCGTTTTATTACACCCGTGTTCGATGTCGTATTGAGCTTTTTATCTCTAGTCACCAAATTACACTCGCTGTCGTTGTTTTGTTTTAGTTTATAGTTCCGAACATATCAATAAGTTTTATTGAGCAACTACAACTTCTTGTTGAACTGTTATAGAAAAACTAGAAGTTACTATGTAAAATAGATTTGAACAGCCATTTCTATTTGTTCTTGGAGAACGTATAAAAACTTAAATGAAAGTATTGACGTATTAATTCACGTATAAAAAATTAGGTCACTTAGGTGGCGGCTGTCCGTTTGAAAGTCGTCGGCAGACAGCTTACATAATTCTGCTTAATAACAGCTCTTGATTAATCGGACGTATTTGTAACTATAAATGTAAAATTTTGCTGACATTTACACGTTTTTAAAAACCTACACATAGACAAGTTACCAGAAGATATCAGCTCAGGGATCTTGGCGGCCACGACAAGACACCGCCAGGTGTTATTACACTATTGTCTATTATAATTAAAAGGTTGTAACTCAAGCCACTCTAAAATATTCTGTAAAATTTCTTAAGATTTACAAAAAATTTTATAAAAAATTTAAATAATAAAAGGTGGCTGGTAAAGTTAGGACAAATTGTAATAGATGATGTAGCTGTAGCGTGATGTAAAATTGATAATAACAATTGTGGCAAACCCATTAGTTTGATCAAATTAATGATAAAATGCATTGTAGTTTGGATAGAATTAAAGCAGAAAATTGTATCAATTCTCGATTTGCATGTGAAAGCTTTTGTATTGTGAAAATATGATCGAATTGTGGCAGTTCCGCTATGTAAAGTGTGTTGCCGATATATTATCCTATACATAAATTCAACGGACTATATATAGAAAATTGTTTTATAAAATTCGAGCGGCTGCAAAATTTTGCTTTCGGCTCGAACTGTGCGAATTTCGAGAGTTTGAGGTACATCTGAATAACAAATTTCTTTAAGTAGTGTTTAGTTGGTTTAAATTTGCATTGAATTTACGTTTAGAAGTAGAGAATAAATTTGAACTTTAGTGTCAATGACGTACGAACGCTTTGAGCACAATTTTTTATATATAAGATTACACGACCCTTCAATTTCGATGCTCCCTCAACGATTAGTTCAGATAATACGAAGAAATTTCGCCGAGGGTGTCTTACAATATGAGGGTTGTAAGAGGAGCCACTTCATATCACATACAAATGGTCTAGATGCGTTTTAGATGGGTTTTAATAGAATACACATTTTTTTTTCTGTACAAACACTCATATCTTCAAAAAATAAACATTAATAAAAAAACATTTTTAGTTGCAGTTGAACTTTTCTTATTTTATATTACTGAATTTTACTTTAAACTTCAATTTATGTGAAGATTCGCAAGGCGACTTTTTGATCTATTGTGTTCTTTGCATTTACAAACACTCATGGCCAGTCAAAAACAATCTTCTTTTTAGAAAAAAACTTCTGTCTGGATGAGAATCGAACCCACGCGACTGACGTTACACAAAGACTATTATAGTTTGGCTGGTTATCAAGATGGCTACCGAATAGTTGATCCTAATAGCAAAGTAACTGTCATACTTTTATCAAAAAAAAATATGAACTATTAGTCAAAGTAATGGCTTTTCAATAATCAAAGTGTAGTCTATGACGACACTTTGTCTATCGTAAAGACAAGCCTACAAAGTGCCACTTTGTGAACCAACTACTTTAGAATTTAATACAGGAGTTGAGGGGGAATCTACATTTTTTAATTTCTAACATTCTTTTACAGATATTAAAGAGGGTATTCTTGATCATATAGATTAAAATAAATTAATAAAATTATTCCGTATGGTCAGTGAAATTGTGACTTTTCTTCATAGAATAAGAAATAGATTTTATTCTATTTTTCTTATAGTCGAGAATACACCACGTGACTACTATTTTTGGCATTTGAGAAAAATTGTAAATACAGAAAACTTATATTTTCTATACTACCAACTTTTTCTGGCTGAAAAAACTTACTGTACTAAACTTTAAAAAAATGAAACTTTCAGATAATTAAAAAAATATTAGTAATTTAATGAAATGCAAGACCGTTTTTAAAAAATTCTCAACATGTTCCTTCACAGAGGATTTCAATTAGACTAAACCAGAAATACATTAATGGTTTAATTTAATGTATTAGTCATTTTACTTGTACCTACTTAACTGTTTAATGTTTTGTTCTTATTCTTTACTTTTTTTTTAGTTTTATTGTAATTTTTCTACAGATACTTTATTGACGTTTGTCTCTGCAAATGCAATTCTCTATATTCTTTATTAACAGCAATAAATATTATTATTATTTTATTACAGCAACAACTGATGATATATTTTAATATTGATCAATTCCGGTGATTAATTTGTCGTTTGAGTAAAGAGGCTATCTGGGCGTTGATTTTGATTATGTCCTAATGGTGTTTCATGCCGCCAAATAACTACCTCTCTATAATTTCAGGCGTTGGTGACCAATACAGAAATGATTCAATTCGGCTCGATCCAGAATCATTGGAAAGTGCAACAGGATTTCTGTATGTGGCTGTAGCTTGTGCTGTTGCTATGATTACGCTAGTCATCGTAGTCACGTCTGCCGTTTGCATCAAAAACAAAAAAGTCCGATCGCAGGATGTTCAGTAAGTAACTTTACGTGTAAAAGAAAATTATATTACTTACGAATAGTGGCAACGCTAAGGTCCTTTTTATGCGTCAGCTCAGCTAGGGCAAGGTGACGAGCAACCCCGTTGCGAATTCTATTTTAAACAATCCCAAGAAAATAGCTGCCTCTGTCATATGCATGACGGAACACCAATATCCAAACCTTTAAACAGAACAAAACGTTCGAGATATTTCATTCAAAAGCTTTGCTACATGTCCTGTGTACAAAAAAAGCACGCATAGGAGAAAGATCAAACATTCTTTAAAACTTGTTTCGCAGAATTTCAACTTTATCATTAATTATAATTTAGCGCACTGGCACAAAACAACTTGTTTTGTACAAAAAAACTTCATATTTTTTATCTGGAGCAAGATTGTATACCTTATCTTACTTTTATGGTGTCAAGCTACAAAATCAGCTTCGCATATCAATAAAATCAAACCAGTAATAATCTAGCCTATTTAGATGTCTTTGCTTTATTGTGAGTTGATACATTGAGATTGTCTTTCTAAAAATAACTTCAATTGAAGAAAAAATGCTTTCATGGTCAATGAATATAGAAAACTTAACCCTTTTCTCATAAGACTGTGTCGAAAAAAGTTTGAAGTAATGTTAACGTTTTGCACTTTATCGGTCAATGCATCATCAGGGCAGAAAAGTGAGAGAGATTCAAAATTTTTGTTGTCCTTCTTTTTGTGGAAATTTTAATTATGAATATTTATAATTTTTGGAACAGAAATAGAACGGTCTTTAATAGTGTGATGTGAGCTACAACATACAAGTATAATTTATTTTTTATTTATTAGGCCATATTTAGTTCCTGCCATAATCTGTTCTTTTATGCATATTACTTGTACAAAATAAGTTCGTAGTATCATATCTGCCAGGCGTCTCGTGACGGCTCACATTTTTTTAAACAATTAAAAGTGGTTTATTTAGTATTCTATCATCTAGTGTGAAAAACTAATTTTACACTTAATTAACAAATACAGTTGCCTCAAATCTTCCATTGCAGTTCAATGAGTTGCGTAGAAAAGCAAAGAGTTAAGCTAAATACAGATGCACAAAGTGGAAGCCAACTAGAACCGCAATAATTTAGAGACAAATAGAAGCTTTGCATTGTATTGTAAATGATGCTCTGTCTATTAAGCCACAATTTTGTCGACAAACCTGTCAGTGCTGACAGATATCTGTGATTACGTTTATAATTTAATGCAGCCAGTTACGAGACGAACAATTATAACACACAATTCTCCCAAAAAATATTGAAATGTAAAGGGTATACGCTATTTTTGTTTTTAAACTTCGCTTACGATCTCAACTATAAGGCAAGAGTACCTGTAGCAACTACCGTGTGATTCACAATTATTTAGATAAAGAAAAGCTATGAAATGTTTAGTTTGATATTTGATTCTTGACTTCTGTCAAATTTGCTGGTTAGCCGTTTTCAAAAACAGAAAAGGTTCCTTATACATAATTTTAAAATGGAGTATTTTATAATAGGGAATAGAATTTTCGAAAACGGTTTTCTAATGTAGACTTTTTGGAACAGCGCCATAGTGGTACATTAAAATCCGAAAAAAATTTTGCTCATTTTGTTAGCTACTTTGTGTCAAATTGTGGATAGATTTTGTTGATTGGTGTAGGTCTTGAGCAGCCTGCTCCAAGTGTTACATTTCTGACCGTTTTCTCAAAGAAAACTATCACTAGAATGGCAAGCTGACTTCCAGACAAATGATACTCTTCTTTTGGAACTAAATTGTTTCTTAGAAACTCTATCTTCTTTTTCCAATCTCTTTACTTGTAGGCCTTTACTGCATTTTTTTTATAACATTTGAAAAGCACAATGATCTATATTTTATTTTGAATTCAAATCTCTGGCAAGACACTGCATTCTTTATATTTTTCTCTCGCATGCTGACAGAGCAGCTTTTTAACTTCTTTTTTTGAACTAAAGCTAAGAATAATGTTTTTTCTATTTTATAAGAGGTAACGGTTGCTATTGAACAGATATGAAACATGAAAACTATAGCTTCTTATAATAAAATCAGTCATATTTTGAAAACTTTAAGGACTTTTTGATGCAATTATTTATTAGTTTTTTTTATTTTTTAAAGCATAACAATCAGACACAAGATAAAAACTTTTTAAAAAAATCGAAAGGAGTTAAAAACTAAATTAACTCTTGTGCTGCTGCAAAAGAATGTTTTTCAATGAGTTAATCAATATTTATTGTATATTATGTAATCTAGCTCAAAGAGTTATAGAGTTAGCGCACTTTGAATATTTATAAAATTGCTAAAAATAGATATATTTTTAAGGTAAAGCAAGTTATATAACTCAATTAAACCAAAATTTAAAAAAAAAACTTTGTTTAATCATTTTTTTTTATTTTTGAAAATAAAGAATGATAGAGCAGATGTATAATCCTCAGATTTTATATAAAAACCAAACTTCTTATTATAAAATTAGTCGTATTTTAAAAACTATAAGGAAGATTAAGATGCAGTTTTCTCTGTTTGTTGTCTATTAGTTTTTCATTATTTTTTTTTATTGTTTTTAATAATTTTTATGTTTAATTTTGCTTATTTTAAATTTTAACAAATATTTTCAATTTTTTTTACGATTTTATTGGTAATTTTTAAAAAGATTTAAAAATAAAATAAATATATTTTATATTCATAAAATTGTTTTAAAAATTTTGATTATTTTTGATAATTATATAAATTGAATTTTATAAATAAAATTCAAATTATTTATATATGTTGATTTTTACTTTAATAACAATATACAAAATTAAATATTCAATTATCTGTAACTAAATATAGCAGTAAATTACGAGTGCTCTTATAGCCATATTTTTAAAGAGATGACAAACGATTTTCTTTTAAGTTTACTAAATTTTTTTGTCAATAATCGTTATATTATGAAATCAGTCATATTTTATAAACTATAAAAAATATTAAAAAGATGTAATTTTTTCTAATTGTTTGTTTTTAAGTGATTTTTTTTATATAATGATCTAATAAAAAAATATATAAAAATCTTAAAAAACAAGAAAAAAATGTCAAAAATCTAAAAATATGAGTATAAAATTGAAAAAAATAGAGTTAGTTTTACCAAAAGCACGTTATATCACAAAATAATAACTCAAGTAAAACAAAATAAAAAAAAAAGTTTACATTAAATGTTCAAAAATGATAACAATTGCCATAGAACTGATATAGAGCTTAAAGATTGGTATAAAAATGATAGTTTCTTATAATAAAATCAGTTATATTTTGATAACTAACTATAAGGCACATTAAAAAGGCACATTTTCTAATAGTTTTCTGTTAGTTTCTAGGTGCTAATTTTAATATAACCATTAAACTCAAAATAAAAGTGTTCAAAAATCCAAGAGATTCTTGCCTCAAAAAATAACAAAACGTTTAAAACTCAAAATGGCTTATATGCTGGAAAAGCACACTTTCCAATAATAAACAAATAAAGATTTACTTCAAGTATTCAAAAAATTATAGAGTGAGAGCATTTTAAAACTGGTAAAATTGCTAAAAGTTGAGATAATATTAACAAAAAGCACATAATCACTCAATTGTAGCAAAATCGCAAAAAAACTTTTTTTTTAATCATTTCTTCCTATTTTAAAAGTTTGAGAATGATATCGAATTGCCAAACATTTGATATAGAGCTTGAAGATTGATATAAAATAAAAATTTTTTTTTTAGGTTTTTAAAAGTGATTGAAATGATTGAAAACTTAGCAAAATTTTTCAGTAAAGCCAAAGAGAAAATCTTTGATAAAAAAATTCTGAAATTGTTAGAAAAATTGTTAATATTTTATACCCCAAAATCACAAAAAAGCTTTTTTTCTCATTTTTTGCTATTTTAGAAGATCAAAAATGATAACAACTGCCATAGAACAAATGTCGATTTCAAAGATTGATTTAAAAATTATAGTTATTTATAATGAAATCAGTCATACTTTTTAAAATGTAAAGAATATTAAGATGCATTTTTGCCTTATTGTTTTTTGATAGTATTTAAAATGATTATTTTATTCGTATAACTATCACACCCAAAACAAAAATTTTCAAAAAGTTCAAGAAGAGATTCTAGTCTCAAAAAATGAAAAAATGTTCAAAACGGCTTATATGCTGGAAGAGCATAATTTCCAATAATAGGCAAAATAAGATTCACTTTCTGCAGTTTCTCAAAAAATCAGAGTTGGAGCATTTTAAAATAATTGTATTATATCACAAATAATTATAATATAATTTTTTTGTTATTTTTTTTTACTATAGATTAAAAATGATAGCAACTGTCATAAAAAAATTTTGTATTTAGCGCATCCATCATTTTTCAACTATTTTATCAAAATCTATAAAATATTACAAAATAATAACTCATTTGAACAAAAATTAAAAAGAAACATTTTTTTTTGTTATTTAGAATATAAGCCTTTCTTTTAAAACATTTCAAAAAAGCTTTTAGATAAATTTTAAATAAATAAAAAAAATAAGATTTAAATTGCTTAAACTGAATAATTTTTGATAAAGAAATCAAAATTACCTTTACTTTGGAACAGCACTTTAAAACTTAATAAAATTGCGAAAAATCGATATAATTTCGACAAAAAGCACGTTATATTACAAAATAATAAGTTATTTCAACAGAATTAAAGAAAATTGTTGTTTTTTTGTTATTTTTTCTATAATCCAATAAGAGAGCATAAAGATTAATATAAAAATTACAGTTTCTTATATTCATTTTTCAAAAACTGTGAGGAATATTGAAATATATTTTTTCTAATTGATTTCTATTACTGTTTTTGTGATTTTTTCAAAAGATTATCATTAGAGACAAGATAAAGATTTAAAAGTTTCTATCTAACTACATAATTCTTTATACCTATTATTTTTTTCATTGTTATCTGAATTTCTTAATTCCACCCATTTCCATCCACAAATTAGCCTAAAGGAGCACAATAAAAAATCTACAGCACTGTCTGCTGCGATAACGCAAAGAAAAATAAAGCGCAAACATAATAATAAAACAGAAAAAATGTAATAAATAAATGTGACAAAAAAACTACAACTTGCAAGTATTTTTTTTTGATAGGCAGACTTTTTTTGGAATAACAATAATAGTGTCAGTTTATAAAAACTGTGTAGATAGCTATAATTAGAACAGAAAAAGGGGGAAGAAACACCCTTAACATCGTTAAAATCAGTCATGAAAATCAAATAGTCATGAAAAAAATAACAAATGTACCCTAATTTGATTAGGAATAATTGAAAATTTTTACGCTGGAACTGAGATTGTTTTGGAAAAAAGATATGAGTTTTGAAGGTTTCTAGGTGAAGTGAGCTATAATGTCACTACCACCGCCACCGCGGCGCTGTACAACATTGTTATTGTTTGAAATATCTGCGTTTTGTTGAATATGCTAATTTGCAGAGCTCGATTTGCTAACTAATTTGCGTAACACAAGCTTGAGTGCGTTTATGCATTGGAAATATGGACAATAGTTTCAAAGCATAAACCCTCGAGGGTATCTCGAAATTGCACTTTCGAGTTTTAGCCTCTACGAACTCATCAGAACTGACGGAAATTGCCGATATATCACAATGGCTTTTATTGAAATTTCGCAAGAAAAAATTGCAATTTGCTCCAAAATACCGAATTTATAGTCTCCAGCGTCCTGACAAATTTCCTCTGAATTCTACGTGTTTAATTAAAAACGAAGAAGTAGTATTCTTTCTCAAATGCAAAGACTTTTAATTTAGAGAGGGATGTACAACTGAATTTACTTACCTATAGAATAATTAACCCACTAATTGTAAAGCATTGCGTTTGCTGCTCCATCCTTTGGATTAATGATAGCAGCTCTTTAATTTGCCTAATTACAAATTACGTAATTGTGACAGTAGAAAATTTTCCTCTGTGCTCATTCCTGTTGAAAAATATATTTGACCAGCATAGCTAATTGCAGTTTAAATTCATATTAAAGCCTGTGGTTTGCATTGAATTGAATATACATCAAAGGTATCAAAGCATTATTTGAAGTTGTATGATTTCATAATATAATTAACAAATTCCACAATATTCCGTAGTATCATTAACGACAATAATTGATCTCAAAAATCTCGACTATTTGGCATTATCAGACCAAAATAGTCAATTTCCTTCTGAATACACATACCTCAATGCAAAAAGCTTTTTCCATTTGTTAAAAAAACATTTTCAAACGAATAATCAAAAGCACGAAACATTTTAATTATATTGCTTACTGACGTGAAAAATTTTGCTGAACGTTTTGGAATATTGCTGAAAATATAAATTTCCGTTAATATCAACAAGAGCATACACAATTTACGCTTTTGACTAACCCCTCTTTTAAAGCTTTCATAAAAAGCATTATATCTTAGTGTAAAGCATGCATAAGTGTTGCGCAAACACTTTATCACAAAATGCATGATTATTAAACAGCAGGAGAAATGTACTGTAAATTGAGAGCACTTTTAGCTCTCAGGATACTCATCCTGTTTACGCAAATTTTTGGGTTTAAATGGTTCGGATTTTATTAACGTGTTTATCATAACGGAGAATAATATCATTTATATTCACGTTTTTGATATCGAAAACAGTGTATATTTATACTACTTAAAAGCATATGCTTGTACAGCTTGAGTAAATATTGAAATATAGTAAAACCTCGCAAAAACGAGAAACGGTAGATATTTCTCTTGTCGTGCCCGTTTTTTAGAGGTACCCTCATTAACTGAAATCGATTTATGTATCACATTTTGTTAATTTTGTTCAAATTGTGTAGAAAATACTATAGAGGAAATAACAGCACAAAACTTGTTTTTCAAATAAAATAGGTAAAATGTAATGAGTTTGTTTCTATACTGTATTCATTTTCAAGAAAGAGTGGTAGTAAACAATGTGTAGGACGTGATCAGTGCGTGATCCATTGATAAAGGCTAAGTGATACCGATTTCCTGAAATGGCCAGCTCCGAAAGCACAGGGGTGCATTGTGCATTTATTTCGTTGCTGTTTCTGTGTGCTGCTACGGAGACAGAGACTGAGGTTAATCCCAGAATCCTCCCAGAAAAAGGGCTAAACGTAACCACTTAAATACTAGTGAAAAGAATATAATTTTGAATATGTTTAAGCCGAATTGAAAACAACTTGGTCTAAAATGGAATAAACGATTTTTTCTGCGGCCTGCCCTGTTTGAAAAATCGTCGACCATCTCTCACTTCATAGATATGAGCACGTGGAGCCTGCATGCATTTGTTTTAATGCACTCTTTCTTGAAAATGAATACAGTTAAATGTGTTGCAAATAGCAAGCTTATGTCTCAAACGTTTTTTTCTAATTCCCGGATGAAAAGCTCTAAAGCTGTTTTGCAAAAGACATAGTTAAATTGAGCTTAAAATTCAAATTTGAATGAACTATTTTTGAAACTGTTTTTTTTTTAAATACCTAATCTTTATTAACTAGTTCTGAATCAGAAGATAAAATGTGTTAAATTATTTCCCACAAATCAAAATACATTCTACAATAATTTCATTAACTAATTAATTGCAAATTTAGAATAATTTGTTAGAATAATTTTCTCTGAATTGTTAGCTCTGTATCTATTTAATTTATATGTATTATTTTGTTACCTTTGTGTGAGTTGTGTGTATGGTAAAATCCCATGCATAAATGTGAGTAAAGCTTGTTTTTCAGCTTTATTTTCAAATAAAATGAGTAAACGGTAATGGGTTTCTAAATGTGTTGCAAATGGGAAGTTTACGTCTCAAAAGTTTTTCTTGAGTTCGGATAAAAGGCTCTAAAACCTATGTCGTTTGCACTGTTTTAAGCAAAAAAAATTTAAATTGAATTTAAAAACTTTTGAATGAACTATTTTTGCAACCGTTTTGTTTGTTTTTATAATCTCTATTAACTAGCACTGAGCAAAAACATAAAATAAGTTAAATTAATTGTTTTTTAATCATAGATTTAAAGTAATTTTGGCTAATAATTATCCTTCAAAAAACTGAATTGATAGCTTTGTATTAATTTCTCTAAAACTCATTTTTTTACAATTTTTTATAATGCTATTGTTCTTCTTTAATTTTTAAAAAAAATTTGCTTATTTAATTTATTCTTGATAATTTTTACAATTGCCTGAAACGTGGATTGTGATAACAATAAAATGTAATAAGATATTATCCGTTTTATAATAAAATATGGTCTATGGAATATGTCTAAAATACCTCTCTTTTCGTTTTCTCTAAAAATTAAAAAATTTTCAATTAAAAGCTTTGAATAATGTTTATTAAATTTTGTTGTTCAAATATTTTAATATTATTTTAATGCTGTCTCTTCATTTACATTAAAAGAAAATATTAATGAAAGAAAAACATAAAACTTATTACTTTCATCAACATTTTTTGCTTAATTTTAATACTAAAAGTAAAAAAAACTTGTTTTTAAAGCATTTTGTTATCATACATTTTCAGACATTTTACAATTTTGTATGTAAATTAAATCCCTTTCAATTAAACTCTAAAAAAATAATGTAGATATGAAACCAATTAGGGCAGAAACTATTACAATTTTTTTCTAAAAATAATGACTGCTTATTTAATAATCATTTATTGTCATTAAATACAAAAATTAGAAATTTAAAAGTTTATTTTCAATTACGGCAACTCAATTGTTTTAATCAGTGACTCAAGTAATAGTTATGTTTAATGTTGACTCTAAAGTAATCAAATTCGGTCGCTCGGTGTTGCGAGCGAGAAGATGCGAAAAATAATACAAAAAATTTATCTGCGGCTATAGATGTTTCACATCAATAATTTTATTGTTGTCAGATTTATAACATTTTTATCTTTATTTGTGCCTTGCAGGCATATAGTATACAATATAACAATAGTTAGTTATTTAACTATTAGCGTAATTTTTTATAAGTTTATATGCACAACTTAAATTATTACCAAAATTTGCTAATGAATAAATTGCTAAGCAAAACCATAAAAAAACTCAATAAATATTATTGAAATATTTGACTTTTATTAGCAAGAATAACGTTATTATTAATTAATTTACAATTGAAAGATAAAGCAAAAGTTTTATTTGGTTTGATACCCTTCCTGTCCTAGAAGCACAGCAATTTTGCTGGATTCAAAAATAACGGTCTTATACTGATAATATTATTTTTTAGTATGAAAAAGGTTGAAAAACCAGCTGTTAATTTACCCTTAGTTTAAACAGCAATTTATGAATTAAATTAAAATTGTGTTTTAAGCCAAATAGAAAACATAAGTTTATTTTATGAAGAACTAAGCCTAAAGCACTGCTTCAATATTATTTAAATTGTCTGATTTTTCATTTAAAAACATTCGAACAATGTGACTTAAACATAATAATGCTGCTTTCTCTGTTTTTGCAAAAATTTTTAATTTGAATTTTTGAGATTTTTACTTAATGATATGAGTACAACATCCATATTTGAAATAACTAAATATAAAAATTTTAACATTTAAAAATACCTAATAGCTAACGAAAGCAGCAAATATTTAGTCATTTTCGTATTAAAAGTATCAATAATATTACAAGAATTTAAAACCGCAATTTTTTTTAAATACTATAACAATATCCAGCCTATTGGTTTTAATTTATAAAGCAGTTAGTTTAATTTGTAATTGTTATGTTTCTACAAAATTGGTGAAGTATAAGTATATGATATGGTTCAACATTTTTGACTAAACTTAGTTTAAAAGCTAAATTTGAATGAACTATTTTTGCAATCGCGTCATGTTTCATTTTAATAATTACTATTCTAGCACTAAACAAGATGATCAATTGTTTCCGACGAATTGAAACACATTCTGTTGATATTATCAATGAATAGCTGGCTAACAGGAACTAATTAACGCAACTATTATAGTGTCTTTGTGGCTGATACGCTACTGCTAATTTTGCTTTAATTTTTTGACTAATTTAGTTTTTAGTTGTAAAAAATCGTTTTTTTGACATCACGGTAAAATCAAGAGAAGCAGGAAAATAAGTGTTGATTGAAAGGTTGCTGATTTTAAAGAGAATTCTGGAAAAAATATCATTTATATAAAATAATACCAAAATGTAAAAAACCAAAGTAAAACACAAAATAAAAAAAAAAATTAATAACAAGATAACAAATGATTAATTATATTAAAAAAAAAAATCTTCTACAAATAAAAAATTGGCGTTATTTGACTAAAACCATGTCGAAAGCCAAATTTAAAAAATATTTTTCAATTAACCCTAATGTGTTTTTGACTGGACAAAATAAAATCAGCTTATAAAATATGAAAGGATGCTCGTTCCACCATAAATATTATTTGTATATAATCGTAACAGACGAATTTGTAAAAATCGGTATTTGTTCATTAAACATGCAGCAATCCATTCCAATTTCAATTAAGTGTGAACACTGAATGTATGAAAATCATTCAATTTTCCATTTTCCTAATGAAAATGTTGAATTGTCGCAACCGACCTGAAATATTTTTCTCTACGTAAATGCTACTACAACTGGAGAATTCCAAAATAGAATTTAAAGATTTTAATATGGAATTGTTTGAATCGTATCTCCATGCATTCTGTGGTTTGAATTTTTTCAGGTAACAGTAGCGTATTTGAGTCATTTAGCAAATTACGGTCAGATTTTTAATCAAATTTGATTTATATTTTTACATGTACTTAGATAAACCGTGTGAATTTTTATTTTGAGCAATAGAAAAATAAAAGTAATAGCTAATTATTTAATATTAAATAATATTAATTAGTATTTATTATTTAATTAAATTAAATACTGTTTCGGTTATTATAATAGAATCAGAAGAGGAATAGTAATACATTTGATTTTAGCAAAGCATTTGATAAGGTTTGTCACTGTTATAGGGAGCATAGGTTTAATGATAATTTAAAGACAAATAGAAGCATTGAAGTGTATTGTAATTAACATTGATTTGATATAGAGAAGTTAAGGGTGGCGAATGCATGTTATTATCTCTGCTTTCTGCTTCACGTGAGCTTATAGAGTATTTGAATCGGAGGCAATTATTTTCCCAAGTAAACAAATCAATCACGTAACACGTTACATTTTGTCTAACTGTAACACAATTCCAACAAAACTCGAAAATTGTCACTTTAGAAAATAAATTGAGGGAATTTCCATTCGCAGTCTAAAAGAATAATTTTCTTTCAGTTACATGACAGCAATATACGACAACAATCAGCATGTTTTTGTGCGACTTGGCTCAGCTTTGGGAAAAGCTTCCAGTGTCGGGAGTGGAAGCTACGCCACGATTGCAAGTATTCAAAAATCACCGCCGTCTCCATCACCCTATGCCACCAGCGACGCTTGTCGGGTGTCCTATTATGCCTCATCTCAAGTCATACCGACATCACAGGCAAGTGCCCATATAGGGGTGACTTATCAAGCGTGATGTGCATTCAGCCAAATTAACTGATTTTTATTAAAAAAAGGAACAACATCACACTTTTTAATTAACCCTTTAGCATGCTTTTACGTTAACTCATCCGTTTACAAATTCCCAAATCTGCAAAATACATAACACTCTGCATGGATTAACAATCAAATAATATTTAGAAGAAAACAATGGAAACATTCAAACTAAGCTCGTATAAATTACTATTTAATTTATGCAAATTAAAAAGCTTCAATTTTGTATTTTTCGTTCAAATATAGATGGCGAGCTTTCTGCTAAATTTAGCTTTAATAGACACAGACACAACTGTAATCGTCTGGAAAACTACAGCAATCCCCTATAAGTTAATAAATTTTAGATTTGGTTCTGTCAGTTCAGTTTATTTCTGCTAAATATGCTCAACACCCTAACACTTTAGTTAACCGCAGCCTTATTACCCGCTAGTTGCCTATAAACTCAATTCCTGCGGTATCAAAATGAATAAATTAAAGTGCAACGCTTAAGTGAATCAAAAGGTGCTGTATAAAAATTAACGCAATTATCTCAATACATCAAAAGTTTACGATTGAGAATAATAATCACATTTATTATCATTTCAGTTAATTTATAGTATGTAGGAGACTCATAAAATTGATGTTCTAAATAGTTTAGATATTCTTTAAAAGTCTATTCTTTTTTTCGCTATATGCAAGCGCGCGTAACAAAAGATGCGCCATCTATTGATAAAAATATGAACTTACATCTTAAGGAAAACAAAAAAAGTTTCCATTTACCTTTGTACTGCTGTTTTGGTAAATAAAACGCAACTTTAAGGTATTGGATTTGTGTTAATTAACACTTCATGGTTTTAAGATAACCAGCAATTAAAAAATTTTAGTTGGTTCAGTAATTACCTGTTAGCATACATTTTTTTTTGACAAAAAAACGAAATAACCAAGCAAATTGCCTTAAAAACCTATTGCCTTCTGATGCAAAACATCACAAAATAATAAGCTCCGCTTTCACAATTTTTCTCTAATCCTCCAGGTTTTTTCCTTATGCCAAAATTAGTTAAAATATTTTATGAAGACGATTTAATTTGTAGCGTTATGATATAATGATCTGAAAACCCTATCAACAAAACATTGAAACTGAGACTAATGACAGCAGAATGTCAGAGTTGCTAGTGAAAAAGCAAGTCAGAAACAACTGACTATTCTAATCTTTGTCGACGTTATTCAAGTTTTAATAGGAGCACCGAACGGAAGACATCTTGTAAAATCTAATTAGAAAATAGTAGTTGACTCTAAAAAAATTGACATTATTAAGAAGAATATAGACCGATTAACACGTAGTCTTGTAATCCAGTGAATAATAGATATAAAAAGCGGAATATTCAACTCTCCTACAAAAAAAAAAGAAAGTTGAACGATAGTACTAGTACGACTTTTCTTCTACTTGTTGACGCAATTATAGAATGAATTAAAAAAAATTTGTTTAGAACGATTTTCAAATTTTGAAAGCTCTACTATCTTACTAAAATTTTAACAAATTTATCTACCTAAGACAAATTTGACACTTTGTTGCCTAAGGTGTCTTTGAAATTTTAAGCTCTTGTCGAAAAGTCTACATTAAAGAAACCGCACGTAGAAAAAAGCAATAATGAAAGGCGCAAAGATTCAACAATGGCAAATTTTTATAATCTTAATTGTTGATAGAACTTATACGTGTTCAATTTTTGAAGATAATATTCAGTGTTGTTATAAAAGAAAAATATTTAAACAAGCGTTATCTTTTTAAATAAGGTTTGATTAGCTTAAAAGTTTGTTCTTGTAGTTTAAGACCGAATGTAATTTATTTTTCATTTTTGCCGCCCTAAATTTATATATTGCCTAGCTCCCCTAATCAGCCAGAGGCTTATATTAGAACTGAAATAAGAAATTACGAGGTTCACTTTTCCATCAATGCACACGCTGGTTGGGTTGCTTAAGAAGAAGCCCTTGTAGATTTTCGTTCATTATGATGCTGAGTTTTCTACGAAAATTCAATGCATTTGGAAATAGGCTTAGGCTGCAAGAGCTCCAAGATTATCTCTTACCTCACCCGAACACATATTAATTACAAATCCAATTCTGATGGAAACATAAAGCCCATACAAAGCAGAGAAATTGACTTGTTGAAAATTTGTCAAAAATATTAAATACGTTGGTAAAAGCAACGTTTACAATTATTAATGGGAAACGGCGCAAAACACCTGCCAGGCAGCCGTCTTTCTGTCTTCATTAAATTACTAGAGCACAAAGTGTTTGTAGTAAGTTAATTAACCAGTTGTTTTTATATATCAGACATAGAATTTTCTATTTACAACCCTCACACAGGAACAAAATAGTTGTACTAAAAGCTTTCTCTATTTTAACCTCGAATCTTAAATTTTATTTTTAGTTTAGTTTTCTAATTTATTTATAATATTAATTAACGTGTTCAGTAACCAGTAAGTTAAAATTAGTTTTCAATTTGTTATTATTAGAGAGCTACTTTACTCAACCGATTGTGCTGAAATTTTGCATACGTTTCAAGTTTTTGTTAGAAAACTGTGATTTATTTTAGAAAAATGCATGATTAGCCAAGTAATTTTAAATATATAAAAAGCAATTTTAAAGATGGTGGAGCAGATGCTCTTTGTTCACCCCTAATAGATTTACTATAAGAGATGTTACTGAAAATAAAATGATATAAAGTTTCAAACTAATAATAATCTCACTTTTTTTTATCATTTATGAACAAAGCAAGATGACTAATCATAACATTTTTCTTCTTTCTTTTTTGAAGTTCCAATCAATACAAGAAAATACAATTGAATTAAATTCAAGTTTAACTCATTATAAAAGCTGCAAAAGGCAAAAACTCTCATTGTCTCAAACTTGATTTGTTTTAATTGAAGCATTATTTGCTTGGATAACATCAATCCAATTAAATCAAATAAAACTCACGTACATCAGGATATGAAAAAGCTGAATTATCAGTGTTATGTAAGAAAAAAAATTGTTTTTGTTTAAATACTCTTATTCCTTTAATTTTTAATATTCAATTTTTTTATAGAATAGTATAACTTACAAAAAAAAACTTTGAAGTTTGTTTGTCAAATAATTTTATGTTTAGAAATTATTGTCTCTCATCAGTGAGGAGTTAAGGTTTACATTAGCGAAGCAAATTTAAAAACCAGCTTAACATTTATTTGCTGAAAAAACGTTCTTTTAATTTCATTGACTCTGTATATTATTTGAAAATACAGAATGTCTCTAAAAACAAATAGGGCCATAAACACAATATGCTTACACTAAATCAAATAACTACAAACTGAGCTAAAAATATATTGTATAACCTTTAAAGCATCAAAGCTGTCACTGTCAAAAAAATTGTCTTCAATAGATATATTTATTTTTAAAAATTATGTGTTTTTGCAAACTTTATAACTATAAGGTTTGTTTTTTTGAAAGCGAGAATGTATCACAAGAATGATATTACGTTAATTTTTTTTTTTTTCAAAAAAACATTATCTGCTATTAAAAGCGTGCTCTGATATACTCGATTTCTCCAATCTGCCGTATTTTAAATGAGCTAAATGTTCTTTATATCTGGTTTAAATTAATTTACGTGTTTGTCTTATATAACATTTCTCATAGCTTTGTACTAATTTTTTAATATCTTTTAGGTTATTAGGGAGAGACTTACGATTTATTTTTAGCTCAGTGGCATATTTATAATTTTTTAATTTGATGTAAACAAAATTTGTATCGTTTTATAAATAAAAGCTGTCTTGACTTGTTTTTTCCGCCACCCCGTATATAATTTTTGGAGCCTTTGATTTCACTGAAAAGCTACAACTTCTAAAACGTGATGTGTGGTATAAGTTGCAGATAATAGTTTATTACAATCCGTACTTTGTCTATGTCAATAATAATTGTAAGACTATTTATTAACAAAATAATTATTAAAAATATATACAGTATGTACTCCTAAAACACTTTTGTAGATTAATAGCTTTTCAATAACATTAGAATAAAATAATTAAAAAAATTAAACTTTTTATAATAAAATAATGCATTTTAAATTACAGTCTTGTCGATAAAATCTATAGTTCCAAATAAACAAGTTTTTAAAATTTTCTTAATTTTAGCCAGGTTTTTTACTTCCAAATAATACTGTGCTACGTTTTTTGGTTGAGTCTTCACAACTTTTTACTGTTTGCTTTTGCTTTTCCTCTTACTATTTCAGCAAACCTTAATAAATCAGAACTATAGTCAAATTTTATTGATTACCATGAAAATAAACATAAAACTACATGAGCAAATTAATATAAATAACAATAAAAAGTGTATAGAATACAACAAAAAGATAACCTAAAAAAAATGCTTAAAAAATAAGAAAAAGAGAGATAAATATGATATAAAAAATTGTTGCATAAGGAATTAAATTGATATTTTTAATGGTAATTCTTTGAGTAGTTTTAAAGTCTTTAAAAATTGTAGGTAAGTATGCATCATCAATTTTGATTTTATCACCTCTGAGTTATTTGATTTGCTTTTTAATTAAAATACGAATCGGCCAATCAAAACGGAGAGTTTTTGTTAGAAATTGGATTCATTGTACACGAAGCTTTGTTTAAAATTAAGTTTTGTCAAATGTAAAAGCGTCGCTAGAATTTGTTAATTCGATGACCTGCTCTTACTATTAAATATTATCAGGCAAAGCCCCAGTTGATTGATTTTGAGTAAATCTGAGGGGTTGCTAGTGCGAAAACAGATAAGCCATAGAGAGAATGAAGCTCGAAGAAAATACGATGTCTAAAGTAAATAGTATTGCACTGGTTCTCAGGGGGTTAACAGAGCTTACTCATGGCGCATTTAATCAAACTAGAATGTTATCAATTCGCCCTAAAATTACTCAGCTAATCAAAGATCCATTCGACATTTAATCCTATATTGTGTTTTTATCCAGAAGCTTTCATCTCATTTCTGGTTTTTCAAATGTTCAGATGTCTCTGCAAGACCCCAGATTAGTCGATCCTTCAACACGACTACGCATTCTGGCGGTTTCTTTGTCAACCATCACTTTAAGCGAAATCACTGAAGAGGGCATCTACAGCTGTCTCTTTCGTGGGCTTTTCAAAAATCAAGAAGTTGTCCAAATCAAAACAATCAAAGGTAAGATACCTACAATATTTCAAAAAAAATAACGTTAATAAAAAACGTTTTTTGTTCAATTATAAGAGCTTCTGTGCTGCCTTCTTGTATCAAACATAAAGCTTTTTATATAAACATACAGAGTGAGCCACTAATGTGGGATTGATCCCCTATGTCTTTGCTATTAACTTAATATAAGTTTTGTTAAAGGAATAATTTTAAACTGCAAAAACTAGGAGATATTTGAGGTTGTATATAGAGGCCTTGGTAGACCAGTTGGCCAAGCAATAGTACGTAAGAGATTGGTCTACGAGGTGTAGGTTCGATTAACACCCAGGCAAGAGCATTTTTCTACAGGGAGAATTGCTCTTTTTTAGCTCATGAGTGTGAATGTATGAATGTATGAAAGTAATCTGCCAAGGATATATATATAAAGGTCTAATTTTTCGGAGGCAAAAAACAAATTTTTAAATAGGATTTTCAATTTAGCTTTTTTTATTTTTGCTGTATTAATTGCCAGACGACTGTATTTTGGGATAGCATTGACAACAACAAAAATAAATTTTGAAAAGCATGACTTTTACAAAATTTTTATTTTTGTTTATAGAACAGAAGTATATGTTTTTTTTTTAACTTTAAAATACAACTTTACAAGAAAAAATAGCTTTAAGCGTTGTTTTTTCAAATAAAAAAACATAAAGCCACTTGGTTTTATTTGGCCTCAATAAAAGCAGTATTTGATGCTAAAACTAAGCCAATATTTTATAAATGCCAAAAAGTCATGTCTTTTTAATTTATATTAATTTTTTTTTAATTTATATTGTTTTTTTTTCTATGTTTAAGATCAACAATTTTATAGAAGTTTTTGCTTTTGTTTTTTTTTCTATTTTTGTATGACCACATCTTTACACTTTTGACCAGACGTCAAAGATTTTTTTTGTCGTTATTTTTACCAAATATTTACCATACTACTGACATACTCTTTTTTTTTAGCAGTTTATTGACTTGTTTTTTACAACCATTTGTTTGAAAAAAAAATTTTCTGTGTGTTGTTTTTCTTGTTTTATACTTTCTTCTTTCTCTGTGTTTTTTTTCTTTTATATAACTATTATTTTAGTTTATCGTTATTTACTTTTTGTTGTTGTCGTTTTTATTTTAAATATGTTTTTTGTAAAAAATAATTCAATTTGAAAAACAAATAGTATTAAATTATAAATTATCAATTTTTTTTTTAATTAAAGATGTTGAGTCAGTTTTTTAAATCATAGAAAAAAATTCTTAAGTTACAAAGCCATTTAGATTTGGTTTAGTTTTTCTACTAAAAGCAGTATATGATGGTAAATCTGACCCAACATTTTGAAAATGCCAAAAAAATCATATTTTTTAATGTATACAGCTTTTTGTTTCTTTGTTCAACATTAACTATTTCATAGGAGTTTCTTGGTTTTGTCTTTTTTTGGTATCTTACCACAATGGTACAGTTTTAAGCAGACGGTCAAAAATTATCATTTTTGTATCGTTATTTTTGCCAAATATTTTCCACCTGTTCCCTCATACTACAGTACACATTTTGTTTCTCCCAAAGCAACGTATTTATTTGCTTTTTTCAACGTTTTTTTTTAAATAAGTATTTAGAATGCTTTTTTTATGTGTTTTTTATATATAAACTATTTTTTGTTTATTTTTATTTACTTTTTGTTGCTATTTTTTTTATATTGAAAAGATTTTTGTTAAAAATAATGTCTACAAACTACAGTTCACTCTAATTTTTTTTTCTCAGCAGCTTGTTTATTTGTTCTTTTCAACGATTTTTCTTAAATAAGTATTTTGATTGCATTTCTTTTGTACTGTGTTTTTTTCTTTTGATATAAATTATGATTTTAGTTAATCTTCATTTACTTTTTGTTAGTTTTTTATTTTAAATAAGTTATGTTTTGAAAATAATATCATTTAAATTTAAAAAGCTAAAAGTACGGATTTTAAATTGAATGTTAAATGAAAAACTGAGTAAATTTTTGAATTTAGTTGTTTTTTTTAATTTAAAATTTAGAAATGTGTTAGATTAACTTTCAAGATTTGGAAAAGGTTGAAGTGGCTACTTTATCTATTGTTAGGCTTTCCACCTTTACCATCAAGGCTATCATTAAAATATAATATTAGAAAGTAACATGACTATTAACATTAAATTTAACACCGATTTGAATAATCTTTGGATGTGGGATCAGTTCAGCACGAATAGGAAAAAAAAACGAGCAAGGACAACACACCTCAATATTTAATCGGTGTTCCTTCTGAAGAGTTCAAGTTTAATTTCTTTTAAATTATTTATTGGAAACAATTAATGCGGCCTTTAGGCAAAACTCAGCCAATGGCTCACCTCGAGATACAATTTGAGTATTGTTGATGTAAATTGGCGATTATGTCTTCCGCGATTTGCAAAATAGCATTGTATGAACATTAAATATGTACATCTCGTGGCCTTGCTTCCTCATAATTGAATGATTTTTTATACTGATATTTTATTCATTTTTTGGGTTTTGAAAAGCAAATTTAATCTTGTATGATCCACGAAAACAAGTAATATTTGCATAATTCTCACCGCAGAACAATAATTGGGAGTATCAAAATAAATAACAAATCGTATGATTTATTTGCAAAACCAGCAAATATTATTTTTAGGTGAATTTGCCTCCGAAAATCCCTCATCAATCTGAAAAAACCACTCTATTTCCAATATTTGTTATATTAATATAAAATTTTTTTTAGTGTTATCTAAAATATTAAATTTCTGGCTCAATAAAATCATAAAAAACCAGAAATCATTCACATTTATTTTAATAATAACAGTACAATTTCAATTTTGTAAATAAGTACATATATGTATCACAAAATAATTACTTTCTAATAAGAAACAACAGGTATATAAAAAATAGATAAAAAAATCTAAATTTAATTTTAAGGCCCAATAGAGACAGACACACTTGTTAAAAAAAATTAGAACTGAATCCAAAAATAGAAATTATACAAGAACGAGATAGAGAAAATTAATGTTGAAAAAAAGCAGCAAAAACAAATATATAGAGAGAAAAGAAAGTATCAAGGTTAAAACATAAATTAGTCAAAATTTGCATTTTGACCTTGATTCTTTAGAGACGTTTCTGAGAGGTCTTTACTATATTGCTATTAAAAAAGTCAGTCTATTGTTACTTTTGAAATTGGTTTATGTAAACCTTATCTAGACAGCTACAAGTCATAAAAGTTTTGACTCTATTGTCTCTTATTTCTAAACTGACAATAATTAAATTAATCTTTTTGTGTCTATTGTGTACTTTATAAATTTGATTCTGATGTTTTTTAATAGCTGAAAGTAGTCAGATTTTTTTGAAATTTTTGTGAAATTTGTACATGCTATAAATTTGCTGTAGAGAAAAATGTAAAATCATCTGAGAGAGAATCTTAAACGTATGTTCCAGAAGCGGCATCAAAGAAGCAAGTGTATTCATTCTTAGCTGAAGGGACAATGATGTTAGGGATGGAACATAAAAACGTTTTACCTATTTGGGGAGTCAATGTAGATAACCCAAAGCAACCGCTATTAGTGTACCCATATATCAACAGAGGTAATCTGAAAAGGTAGAGTTTACTCAACTATTTTAAGCCCTATGAAAACGTGATCTGTTGCAGGTTTTTGATAAAATGTCGACATAGGGAGGACGAATATTCTCTATCAACTCAAAATTTGGTGGATATGGCGATACAAATTCTTTTGGGACTTATGTATTTACACAGTCAATACATTTGTTACAAAGATGTTGCCGTACGGAATTGCGCGTAAGTATCAAAATTTCTAACAACAGCTTTCAAAAACCTCAAAATATTAAAATATAGTTCTACATTATTATTATTATTATTATTATTAGTTCCTAAAAACATTCTAAATCTGCTAATATTGCCTATTTACAATTATTACGAAAGACTGTTACAACTCTTACAAAGTGTGCATAATTTCAAAAAATATTTTAAAAAATATTGGAAATTTGCACATATTTATGCATTGTTTACAGCAACAAATGCAGTTTTTCTACTAAATTTCTACTTTTCTACTAGCTCTCAAACACAAACTATTTAAATAATTTAGATTTACTTCACTTTTTAAGTTTATTTTAAATAGAATTAAAAAAAAATTATTAACAATTTAGGACACATCACAATAAAAAACTTAGTAACGCTACAAAAAAAAAATGCACTAAAATAATCTTTAATGTTTTTAACCATATTCTTTCGGTTATTTTGTGAAAAAGTATGGAAACAATCAAATATTTTCAAAAACACTGATAAAAATCAAATAAAATTTAGCTCGTGAAAAACTAGTAGCTGTAGTTTTTTCAGATAAATACGTTCATTTGTTTCAAAAATCCAAAGTGAACTTGCTTTGTTTTTAAATAGCAACAGTTGTAAAATTTTATATTTTGAAAAGTACATTTTTTTCTAATTTTAACAATGTATAATAATCGGTTTTTGTGTCCAAATGTCAAAAAAGTTTGTTTACAATAACATTAAAAATTTGAGGTGAAAATTAGATGTAGTTAGGTATGGAAATAAAATATTAATTAATTGGAACATTTTGACCATCTTTTGTAGAGATTGTTTATTTAAGTTCTAATAGTGTTGTTTTAAGAATTTTTATGGGTTTAGATAAATTATTTGACTATTCTTACACAACAAATTTCATATCCAACTAGGCTTTTTCGCTGAATCAACTTTTTTTTTAACATTTTGAAAAAAAAATTAGCATGTATTACATTCTTAAAATCAGATAAGAATGTACTTTTTAAAAATGTAAAATTTTACTTCTTTTACGTTTTAAAAAAGTTGGCTTTGGATTTTTGAAATAAATAAACGTATTTATGTAAAATTATTACACCTAATTATTATTTTCAATATTTTTATTTCATTTGATTCTGATAAGTGGTTTTGAAAACATTTTACCGTTTCCATCCTTTGCGCGACCCTCTATAAACAAATGCATTGTTTATGAAATGTAAAATAATAATAATTTATTTAAAAATATAATGATTGATACAAAATCAAATTAAATATGAACATTTTTTTACGTAGTTTTTCTAAGAAACTGTTTTTTATATCAAAAAATTTTATTTTTGTACATTATTTAAATTGATTGTTGCTAAAATGAAAAAAATTTACAACAGCGATTATTTCAAACTCTTTTCAAAAAAAAATTAAAATTTGTACGTTGAAAAAGTAACAGAAATTCCACCTTAAGGAATCTTTTCAGCTTTGAATTTTGCTTTCATTAAAAATCAAAATTATAAATATTAGTGGTACTAGTAGAGTTTTAAAGATTAAATTTGAAAATGGTTTTGCATTCTTGCAATAGCTTTGACATACATATTTGCAAAACAGCATTTTTTCTGTTATTTTTTTCTACTAAAGTGTTGACAGATTCTGTCATTTTTTCAAGCAAGTTTTAAATTTTGTCCAAAAAAGAAAAATCTTATTCTAAATCGAATGACATCTGGTTTTAATTAACAGCAAAAAAGTTAGAGTTGCACACATGTTGACTATACTGCTAAAACAAGATTTTTGATATGATATTTTACATATAAAAAATATCTCTAATAGCGACATCTATTACAACTCCCTAAATCAAAGTCGAGAAACTAGGTTTCTACCTGCCGATGCTATAGACCACTCTAAATAACACAGAAGTCGCAACAAGCTTTAATCTGAATAAATTTGTAGGATCAAGTGCAAATTTATTCAAATAAGAAGCTGTTGCGCCGTACTGAAGAGTGTCAATAAAAACGAAACATGGCTAAATCAGCATATCTAGCTTTAACATTATTTTAAAATAGTTCTACATTACCAAAATAAAATTCTGAATAATTTTTAATTAAAGTGGAAAGTAATGTACTAAGACTCATTTAAGTCTTAAATAAAATTCTCAAAAACTGGGATATGGCCAGCTTATCGCTTTTCAAATCATCTGGGTAGAACCAAATATTTAAGACTCAGTTTTCTCTATAGAGTCCACTTTTTTCCATTTGGGTAGAGTCATTTGACTGCATTAGAATATTTTTAAAACTCTAAGAATGACATTTAGCCATAATTCAAAACTCAAGAGATTTAAAATGATGCAGTTTGCTATATTGAAATAATCAATATCAAAATTAGTAGCTAGTTGTCTACAAACAGATAAAGTATGCAAGTTTAAGCACTAAATAGTAAAATTTTGCAAAAATAACACTAAAGACTGTGGCAAGTAGACGGTTTTATGCAACTATTTACTACACTAGCACACCTATAGTACAAATATATTTAAAATTTGTTTTTATTTTGCAGAATTGATAGCAACCTGCAAGTGAAAATAACTGATAACTGCTTATCGAGAGATTTATTTCCCAATGATTATTTTTGTTTGGGCGACAAAGAAAGCCGTCCAGTGAAATGGTTGGCGCTTGAAAGTTTGTTACATAATCAGTACTCAGGAGCAACAGATGTGGTAAGTTGCATGTATTAAATATATTACAGGGTAAACGTACTTTCACTCTCGTTACCACAAGGAGACATTGTTGTATGCACATCCTTTAAACACGTAAAACAACAATTAACGAACAAGAAGTACTTTTAGAATTTCAATAATAATATTTAATAAAATATTATACAAAGTGTGTCATAATATTTAGCACAAATAGAGTTATTGTAATTATTTGACATTGTAGGTTTAATATCATACAGATATAATGGAATTCTAATTGGATTTGTCTCTGAAATAAGTTTCATTGCATAAATTTCTCTTTGTATATAGCAATTCCAAACCTCATACAACTTGTTCTCGCTATAACTATTTATATTCCCTCCAAAAATTTCATTCTAGAGAAGCTTTTGCAGAGATGCGCTATTATTGAATATTTCGCTTGATGAAATAGCCTCTGGCTTCTCTTTTAAGGTGTATTATATAGATACATTCAGCCAAGAAAGCAATATTCAGAAAAAACCCACGCCACTGAAATTGGGAAACTCTATTGCTTTACTTTTGCTTAGTTTCTTTTTATTGACGCCATTCTTTCAGGTAAGTGCTATTAGCGCGGATTAAAAGCTCATGTAATTTTTCTTTCAGGGAACATAATGAAACCATACATTTTTAGAAACCAACTGAAAACAGTTGGCTGGCAATAAAAAAACTAAACAACACTTGCTTACGGAGAAATTACTATTGTAATAAACGAGAAAAAATAGTATAAAGCTACAAAAGTTTGAATAGTTCTTTGCACTTTAGAGCTTTTTTATATAAAGTCTACATAAACCGTAGAAAACCTAAAAAATAAGTTTTGCTAGAATCGATAGTTTATTATTTTCATGTTTCTTGCTTTAGCGCTTCTTTCTATACCACTAAATTGTGTTTAAGGTCACAACTTACAATATATATTGTGAGTATAAGTATAACTACGTTTATAGTTAAGCCGCTAGACAGATATAGTAATAAAAAAACCAGCTTGCTAGACAAAGACATTCTACTCCAAAGTCTGCTTGACATTGCATCATAAAAAACAAGTCCGTAACAAATAAACACCGTCACAAAAACAATAATTAATAACTTGATAACAACATAAGCATTTAGTAATAATAATCTTTATTTTCCCACTGTACAGTGTTTTAATAAAAAAAATAAAAAAACTCCAATTTAATCTGCCTTGTTTTTTTTTCTCCGATTTTTTTTTCTTGCTTCTCTTCTCCTCTCGTTCTATCTTATTTGCCTAGTTTAATCTCTTTTTTCTTCTTCTATCACTTTCATTCATTTTATTCTCTTTTTTTTTCCTTTTATTATGTCCTTCCTTGCTACCATACTTTCTTACACGCATTCCTTTGTTATGTGCTCTAGTGTTTCTCTTCTCTCTCGTCTACACACCCTAGCTTTTCTTTTATTCGCCTCCTTCTAAAATCTGTTTTTTCTTTTTTCATTCTTACATACGAATCATGCAATCATTTTTTTTATCTTTCTCTTTTTCTTTTTAGATATTTAGATAGTTCTTCTATAACCAGTCTTATATTGTCCGTTATGTCTGCCTTTTCTAATTTCGTCTTTCTTTTCTTGTTTCTTTATGTTTCTATCTCTGTCCTCATTTCTCCATCCACTTATTGACTCGCTTTTTTTTTCTCTCAATCTCTTCTACACTGAACTTTTTTTTTCATAGTATTACATAAGCATTTAATATTATTCTTTAAAAAACATAATAAATACAAGTATTTAAAAATGGCGACTTAAAGCTGTTTTCTAGCTGATGAGCGTCAGCAGAAGAGTAATAGATGTGTCAGAGCTAACGTTATAATGTGAATTGGGCTCACAACGTTTTCGCATTATGTCATTTTGACCAGACAAAAGAAACGTTTAGATTGCTCGAGTTTTGGTGGGGGGTTTAATTGATACCTTATAAAGAGTATAAGGTTAAGGTTAACAAAGATATCGAACTGCAACCTTTTGCTTTATTGTGTTTTTTACATTTACAAGCACCCATGGCCAGGCGAAGACCCTCTTCTTTTTAGAAAAAAACTTACGCTTGGGCAAAACTCAAGCTCAAAAAGTCTTATTTAATTATAGTGTATTGGTCTAAACTTGTCTTGACGTTTGGATCATGTGTCAAACTATGGAAAAAGTCTTAAAAAAATGCGTTTTGTAGCGGCACTGTGTCAAAATGCTCAAAAAAACTTTGGAAGAAGAAAAAGATAGCATAAACAACTCTTGAAACAACTTTAGAAATGCAAACGACATAGTGATTTTGGCAAAAACTATCAAAGATCTACAGGGACTAATCACTAAAGTGTCTATTTGCAGTGAAAAATACGGTTCAGAGCAGCTTTTTTTTCAGCAAAAAATATTATGTCATTTTCCAAAGCAACGCATTCTAATTTTCTAAGATTTATTTTATTTCTTGATTAATATTTGTTATATATAAGGTGTCTCAAAGCTTACTAGATGGTTGTAAGCCATCTAGGTGTAGATGCTAGGTGATTGGTTTTATTGAGTTTTCAATAAACTAGTAGGCTACGAAACTTTTGTGTTAAGATTTTTAAGCCATCGTGTATAGTAATTTCAATAAAAATTGCTATCTTTCTGAAAAAAAAGTCCCGAATTTTTTGATTGGAGCGTGCTCAGTCTTTAAGCAGCTATTATATTACATTCTACATATTTTCAATAAGTGATAAGTTTGGGGATCGTAACAGCCAAGAGAGTGATCTAAAAACTCTGTTGTAATCCTTGCAAATTGTAACCTGGCACCTGGCCCTGTCCTGCTAAGAGATGAGAAGTCTCAATTTCTCAAAGTATGGCAATGCAACGGGTACCCCAGTTTATAACTTTTCGTAAACCAGTAGAAGAAGCAAAAAGCTGAGAGCAGCCTGTATCAGGTTAAAAACAAAAGAAAACATTAAAACAATTTCAAAACAACAATGATATAAGAGAAATTAAAGACATGTTTATGTTTTAATTTGAAAAAATGCGGTTTTTTGCAATACTTTATGCACTTATTCTATCTAATAAATACGCAATAATTAGTAAAAACGCAAAAAATTCTACAAACAATTAAGTATTTACAGGTGTGACTAATGAAAGTTGCATTGCAAATGTTGCGGTTTTATTACTAAAATATGGATGATGATTGTAAACCGATTTGGAATGACTGATGGCGATTCTTTGAAATAATTTAAGCAAAATCCGAGAAAAATAAGATGGTTCAAATAAAAAAAGGATGTTTTTCTGTTTTAGGTATAAATAGTATCAGTTTGTAAGAGGTTGAGACAAATATGGTAGAGAGCGGCAGTTTTCGCAATAAGCTACACTTGGCATGCGATTTATCTACTGAATTTTAGAATTTTGGTAGCAACAAATTAAATTTCGTAATGAAATGACAGAAATGTTACTACCGCTTTGTGTGGGAAAGTTTTGGGAGGTACACCCTCACATATTGTCTTTTGGTCAAATTTTGTTAAACAATATTGACATCATCTTTCTTACTTTCAAGTGAAAAGGAATTATAAATAATAAAATAATTCTCAAGGCACTCAACTATCTCCTCTAAGTTAAGATAACTTTCAAAAACAAGAATTGTATTTATGAGAAAATTAGTGTTTTGGTTGATGACTTTTACCCTTCAACGTGACGTAGAAAAATCTATCACTCAATCAAGGTTCAAATTCTTTCCAACACACCTGCGTGCGAATTAACTTGAACATTATCATTAAAACAATCATTTCATTGAAAGCGAGAGATGGACTTTTATTATTAATCATTTGAACCTTGAAGATCTAAATATAATAGACAATTAGATAGATTGACTAGCTGAAAGGGTATTTCGTCATGTCAACGGTTCCACTCAGTAGCTTTCAAAAACGACGGCAATTTTCTAAAATGAAGCCACAATTCTACCAAAATATTTCGTTCTCGCAATCGACCTGAGTGGGAATGGGAGAAAGTTTTGTACAATACCCGTATTCCTGCAATTGTGTTGTTACCATAATTGAATAATGAAACACGTGTCAAAAGTGAAGAGCACTAATCGACCTAGAAGCACACTTTGCCACGCAAAAAATACTGTTTTTTGCCAAAAATCAATGAGCAACATCAAATTTTAAAGGGCTGATACTTTCAATTAGTCTTGTACTTTGAATCTTTCTGTAGAAACTATAAACAAGGCTTTAATCTTCTACAAATGATAATTTTACAATAAAAATAAATCTTCTTCAAAACACCATTCATTACAAATCTATAGAACCTGTCTATATACTGAGTTATCAACTATTTAGCTTTGTGATATACCAACAGTATAAAAATTTTGACAAAATCATCAAGTTCAACAAAAAAAAAACAAATAGCAGCAAGAACAAAAAGAAAACAAAATAAAACATAGATTTATAAAACGTATAAAATGAGAGAGCAAACAGATAAAAAAAAAAGTATAAATAGCATTGAATTTTTCTCAGTAATTCCAGAAGAAATTTTATGTATCATCTAACAATTGGGTTGATACCAAGAAAATTCTGCTAAAAACTTCAACCTGTTGTTTTAAGTAAGATTGTCAGGTCAGTTATATCAGGGTCTGTCAAGTTTCAGTAAATTGAAAGAGCTCACAGACCCTTGTCAGAGTCGGTAAGGTCTGTCAGGCCTGCGAGATCAGTAAAAGTTTTTGGCTGAGTTGTCAACTAATTCGCTGTGCCATTTGATAATTTAAACAAAATCATTAAGTTTAACAAAAAAAAAGCAGGAACAAATAAATGTAACAAATACAACAAGAAAAAAAACGTAGATTTATGAAGCGTATGACATGAAAGAAAAGCTGAAAAATAATAGGGTATAAAAAAGATCAAAAGTTTCTCAGCAATATTTACAAGAATTTTCATGTATGATACAAATAAAGCTCTACTAAAATTTTTGATGCTCCGACTGTCAGTTTTAAGTTGATTGTTGAATATGTTATAACAGTCTGTCAAGATCTGTATATTTAAAAATCAACTAATTTTTAATTCAGTTATCAATTGATTCAACTTGTTACATACTTAAAATTTGATATTTTAAACAATATTATCAAGTTAGTTTTTAATTCATAATAAAGAAATAAAAAAACAAATACGAAAATTATAAAAAACTAACAGAAACCAAAGAAAACAAAATAAAGCTTACGCATGAAATAAAAGAAAAGCTAAATAAAATAATAGATAAAGTATGAATAAGAGCAAAGCTTTCTCAGCAATACTCAGAAGAAGTTTTATGTATGAGATATAACAAAATAATAAAGAAATACATAATGGCAGTTTTGTCTTTTCAGAATTTTTTTTGCTTTTTTGATAAAACAAAAGCGCGTTATCGGGCTGAAACTTTGTTTTTGGAAGGAAAAAACGGTAAGAAAAGGATTCAATTGAACTATAACGATACATAAAGACAAAAACAAAATTAAACAAATTAACGGAGCTGGTAGTATCAGCTGTTCTGTTTGTACTCCAGATAATACAGAAAAAGACACTATTGCTAATAAAGAACCGTACGCTGTGTGTACGTACGCTTTGAGTACCAGGTTATGATCAAAACTTTAACATTCAGCATGAAATTCAGCAAAAAAATCAAAAGCATCTATTTACAGTCACAAGGAGAGCTTTTAAACAAAAATGTCATATTATGCCCTAGTATCGTTAAACGCAGATGGCTTTTAATTTACCGAAATATTTAATCATTATAAAAAAACGTTTATTTTAAAATTTGGAAAAAAGAGTGAAGGTGCACAAAAAAAAGCCAATTTAGAATTAGAGCTATGTACTCCTCGCGGACGAGATTCGAGACTCATTACAAAAAAAAAGATACGCGTTTCTCAGTATGACCCTGCTGATTTTAAAAATAATAATATAAATGCTGAAGACAAAAAAGAAAAAGCTACAGAAAAAAGGAAAGGAAAAAAAAATAAAAAACAAGGAATGAATAAACAATGTAATCATTTTTCAAATACAAATCTATTTATTTAATATGGCTGTCATATTGCCTAATTGAACATAGCATGTGACCGAATTGGCAAAAAAACTCCAAACCGCAATTTTCACGGAGAGGGCTTGATATTTTATGGCAATATAATTTTTTATTTTGTATTTTTTTAAATTTTCTACGAACGTTGTAGGTTTAAACAAAAGCACAGTTAATCGTTGGATACTATTTGGTACTTTTTTGGTATTTGTTCCATCAGCGATGTCTGGTTTGAGATTGACAGATATCAAAATCTGCCTGTCATTTGGAATCTAAAGCATCAACATTTAGAAGCCTGATTTCTCAACTTTGATGTAAAGAGCTTCAAATTCTAATAGATGTTGCTATTTTTATCATTTTGTGCGTTGTTGCAAATGACACTTTAAAGCCAATAGTTCTCTGTAATAATTTTTTCGCAAGCTGGTTTCAGATGAACTTATCGTTCCCAATTTCATGAAACCATTATTTTCATTTAAACTATGTTGCAACAACTTGCTAAAGTAGAAGCTATAAGACAATAAATCTTTTGATAACAGAGCGAATCAGTGGTGATTTGAGCTGTAGGTTTTTTAGAAAGATAGTCAAGAACTGGAAGAAATATCAAGATGAGATTTTGATCAGGATTTGGTGATAGTTTTTTTTTAATGGCAATTTTTTCCAAGGTTTTGTACTTATGTCACACGGAATCTTACACCTATTGTTTTTTAATTTTTTTAATTTAGCAAGATGAAATGAAGGGTATTATGAATGATTGTCTTAAACCTCACGGTTGTGTGGGTGTTATAGCCAAGGTTAGTAAGCGTTCTAAATTCCGCTGTGATGATTTCCATCAAAAGTGTTCTTTCTTTTTACCTTGAAAATTTCCCTGCAGAAAATAGTCCGCCGCTGCAGTCATTCGTAAATCGTTTCTAGTGCTAGGCGTTATTACCCTATGAATATGCATAGCCATAATTGGCAACAACAAGCGAAAAGGAAGTTAATTTGTTGTTTGGAATCTATTTGTTTCACTAACATAAATCAATCGGCTCATAACGTGTGGTATTCATATTATAATTTATGGCAAATTCAACCAGACTGATCCCGGCACAGAGGGTGCTATTACCGGCTACATTGTTAGCGTCAGCGAAGAAAATGATAAATTACTATTTATTTTATATTCCATTACCATTAATAATTATTTAAGATTGGAATACTGCAATTATATTTATACAGTTTTTTGTACATTTCCTGTCAGACAATTTATGAGAAGTTTTTTTGTGTCAAATTAAGCTCAAAGGTATGTCAATAACAGGAAAAGTGTTTGTAATTTATTTTATCAAAAAACGCGATGTAATCAATATTCTAGAAATGAAAAATTTATTATTTTTCACTCATTTTGACGTTTTATCAATATTTCTTCAAATTTGAGTCTTTAATAAGCTTATTCATGCTTTCAATTTGGAGTCTTTGTAGATATCAAGGAAAGCACTGGTTTTTTTACAGTTAGTATACATGACTGTCAAAAAAATAATTACGTCAAATGTCAATATCAACATTGATGTTTAATTTTTGACTTACGAATTATAAATGTTGCTAGCTCCGCCTGCGACTTCTTGCAGCAGCTTTTGGCTCATTTTGGAATACACAAACTTTAAAATATAAAAAAATTAAATACGAATAATTGAATGTGTGGCGCGGCTCTTACCTGCGCAGGCGTGTTACCTCTTAACTTTTTTATTAATAAATTGATTAACATAAAACCAACAATAAATGTTTAGTGAAACTTGCCACAGCTTATTAGTAAAAACTACATCTAAATCAAATAAGCCGTTTTTGAGATTAACGTGCACAAACGCACAGACAAAAGTTTGAACAATTATGATTGTTTCAGCTGCTATTTGCGTTTATAAAAATATTTTGAATAGTTTTTTCTTCATGTACAGACAGCAGACTATATTATATATATTACTAGCTGACCCGGCAAACTTCGTACCGCCTAACAGTCAATGAATGTCGTGTTACTTTTTAGCTGAACAAATTTAGGCTTTGATGAACGTAAAACAATGATACAAAATAATATATTTATCTAGATAGAAACAAAAAAGTATTTTATTATGATGAATGATGATGAAAACATACATACAAAATGAGAATAAAAATAAAAAAAAATAAAAAATAATAATTAAGTACTTCAAACTCATGTCAGAAAAAAATGATTGAAAACTATGTGGTGCAGACAGGGGAAAAAAATAAAACTCGGATTAATTCATTAATAGGATTTTTATTCAAGCACTTTGTAATAAACGACATTCTTTGTTTTTTTGGTCAGGCGCAAGAACAAATAAAGCGGATGGTTTGCCGACACGTGAGCATGCCACGTACAATTGACGAAATGAAAAAAACATGCATTTTTTAGATTGAGGCCACAAATAGTCAAGGATTGGCTCTGTGATTTGTTGATCATCATGGCGAAGACAAGACGAATCGGGAATTGAATTCGTTTAAACTCAAAGGGCATATCCGTTGGGATCATCAGAATCCTTCGAATAAGAACTTCCACATCTTTAAATTTTCCTTTAAGTATCGACGCGTGCAATTTCTCGCAGATAATTGACTCGCGATATTCCGTTGCCTAATTGCATTACGGCTTCGCTGGGAAAGATTAGATCTTCTAGGACGCGGCATTGTTATTAAAATGTGCACTCGCATAAAACCACCAAATATAATAACAGTGCCTGAACTTTCGAGACATAGACAATAGCTCAAAGAGTATATAACCACTACGTATAAATAGCTTATCAAGAAAAATCATAGACAACCTATAAAAAGACATTTACACTTTTGTTAACATGTAGATTTTTTTTCCTTAATCTTATAACCTTTACAAAGTGATTTTTTATTCCCTAAATTTGGTTCCTTTCCGATGATTTTATGTTTTTACTGTAGAATCTTAGGAATTATTTTCGGGAATTAAAAACAAATATAACAGCACCTAAACTTTGTAGACATTTTACAAAAAATAAATTTCTGAACGCACACATGATGTCTTCAGAAAAAAATAAAGTTGTGGCTTAAAGGTCTCAGCAACCAAGCAATAAACTCCAAAAAAAAAAATAGTTGTTACACTATTTGACAGGATTGGACAACAAATGTTTGACATGTAATAAACAAATCAGCATCTATTGAAATGATTAAGTATTCATTACACATATCGAGTTTTCATTGTTTTTAAGATGTATTCTGCTATTCGGGACGGAAACAAATCCAACAAATCAAAAACCATGGCAATCGGTCCAGCCGTTCTCGAGTTATAAGTGTTGTAACAAACACGACTTTCTTTATATATATATAGATGTATTGATATCTTTGAAAGAAAATACAGAGTTATTTTAAATTAAGCGAATTTTGAAAAATGATTTAATGGCTCAAATTTAAAGACAGACTGGCTTCAAGGCAAGGCTGCAAAACTTTGTTTATTACAGGGACTCTATTACATTTTAAATTGTTGATAATATTGTGTAATGTGTATCAAAGCAAATCTGGACATATTTGCTTTAGGGCATGAGGTGATAGCAGCTGAATATCTTCAATAGACTATTAATTATCTACAAAGTTTGTACTTCTGGCGCTTCATTTTAAAGTCCGCCAAAAATCATCATCAAAAATTGCTTGCATTTGTTCTTTTTTTGCAAATTTTCGAACTTATAAAATTGTGCTCGGCTATTTTGGATTTATCAGGTGATACACTTTTAGTCGCTGCCTCGGCTAGTTTTCGAGTTTTGGATGAGGTACATAAATTATTTTCTTTTATATTATATTAATTTTTTGTCAAAAATTAGCCACATTAGGTCAAACCAAAGATTTAAATTACATTTTAGATGTTTGGCTTATTTCCATCACCAACTGTTAGTGAACAAAATTACCCCGAGCTTGAAAATTTAATATTTCTTATATATAATATTAAAAAAAAACAAATTTAAAAAAATAGCTCAAATAAGACATAAAACACGTGCAACCAGTGTTTTATCTGCCTACGCTTGTGCGTCCAATCAACCCTTATAAAACTAGTTCTTTAAAATATTATTATTCTAGACACTACAACTGCTGTAAACATTGTTTTTACTGCAAATTTATTGCAATCATAAAAAATCTTGTTTTATTTAAATTTATTTTTTTTAAAACTTTTATCAATTAAAGTGTCTTCAAAACCAACCTTATTAAAACAAGGATGGTAAGCACCCCTAAGGTGCGCATTCTAACAGGTTGTTTAATATAAAAAAAATTTTGAATTTAACACGTAATACACTTTTGGTTGTTGCTCGGCTAGTTTTCGATTTTTGAGCGCATACATTCTTTTATTGCCTTCTATATTAATTTTTCGTTGTTTTAAATCAAATGGCTTATTGCCGTTGCCAACCGCTAGCAACAAAATTACTCCAAGCCTGAAAATTTAATATTTTTTCATATAAAATTAAAATAGAAACACAAGTATAAAAAAATAGTGCAGCTTGTTTTTTACACTGAGACTTTTGCGCTAAATCAACCCTATAACTAGCTCTTTAATATAGTATTATCGTAAACACTGCAACTGCTTTTCAGTCATAATGTAAACATTTTTTCAAACAAAAATCATTGAAAAATTTTTGTTCATTTTTTAAATCTATTTTTTAAGATATTTCTAGGAGACTTTTATCAATTAATCTAATTTGTTCTCCTACTTTCAAAACGTTTTATTATCAAAAGCTTTCGATATCGAGTGCACTTTTTTGCGTTTTGGCAAGGCTCTATCAAGAGAGGAGAGTAAGCACCTGGAGGGTGCGCATTCTAACTGTTGTTAAATTAAATATAATAGATGTTGGTAGCATTTCATGAAAGAAAATTGATTGTAGTCAGTAGGTGTGCTAATAAAGAAGCGACATTTTCATTTAATGGTTTGAATGGACAATTCAAACTGATTAACCAAATGCTTCACTAATGAAGTTAAATATTGGTGATTGCTGAATTAATTTGCAAGTTGAAAACCTAATTTATCAGATATGTAATATGCATCAATGTAGCTAGTTACTGACATTTGCACAATCAAGTCAATATTGGTAATTATTCTCAGACTCAATGGGCTTATAAATTAGTAAACATAATAAATTGTCAATGGAAAGTAAAGAATAAAAGATATATTAAAGAGTAATTAAATTATGCAAAATATGTAATGAATGCTCTATTGTTCACTTGTCTCAATCAGATTTAGCATGGTATTTAAATATAAAAATCACAAAGCAGTAATCGTTAATAAGATGAAGCAATTTAAATGAAACAGCTTCTCTTAAGAAAGACGCTCATAAAAATCTGTAGAAAATTTTTTTTAAGGAATTCAACCGTATCATTTGATTTTCTACCAAACAATTGTAGTTTTATGAGTAATCCATACAAAAACCGCAACAACTTATATTTCAGTAAAAATTGTTCCACTGCAGTGATCAAAGAAGAAAAATTGAAAGATTCTTGTAAATTTCCCTCAGATTTAAAGCTATTTATTGGCTTGGAATCGTCGGAAACGAGCAAAACCTTCAATTTTACTTGGAAATGTATGTAAGACTTCAATAGAAAAGAAAAACCTCGTCTTGTTATTGGTTGAAATAAAACTTGAAAGAGCAAGGAACGCATTCGACGCTTGCATTCACTGGAAATCGCAAAAATACTTTTAAAAATATGTCGCTTTTTTACTGTGACTAAGAGGTGGAGTTCAAGAAATCTTAAATTAAAAGAAAACTTTACACCATAAAAATCAAAATAGAAAATCTTTTTCTTTTATTAACAAAACAGAATTTTATTCAAAAGTTTAATCTTAATAACATCTAAACTAAACTATACAAATCTGTCTAAAGCGTTTGACAGAGCTCAGCTTAGATTTTTTTGACAACATTAAAGCACTATTGCTTATTAAACATTTCAGATTATCAAATGAAAGTCAGTTTGTTTCTATTGTTATTTTGCGCCTTCTGGTCTTCTGATGGAAAGCATTCTAGGCCCGCTATTTTTTAACATATTTATCGCTCAGTAAACAGATGATTTGAAACTTAATGTGTTTTCGAGTTGATACCTAGTTTAATCTTAAAAATACTTCAAAAACCAATTAGCAAAATAAATTTAATTACCTAAATTATTTTATTACTTCTGAACGCAAGCATTACTGTAGATGATTCATATACAGATTTGTCTAAAGCGTTTGATAAAGTTAAACTTAAATTTTTTTGCGAATAGCACTTTTGCTTATTAAACATTTCAAGTTCTATCTATTAAATGAAAATCAGTAGGTTTTTATTGTTATTTTGCGTCATCTGGTTTTCTAACGGGAAGCATTTTAGGGCTGTTATTTTATTACATATTTATCGCTTTACAACGTGATGCGTTGACAAGTTGATAACTAGTTGTTATCATCTATCTAAGTTACAATTTAGACCGCTTAGAGACTTGTATGGTGTTGTAGTGTTGTTAAAATTGCTAAATGACAAAAAAACGTTTGAAAGACATTTGCATTATAGGTCTTTTACTGTTCTAAGACACTTTTTTCGCATCTATAAAAGATGTTATGTTAATTCCAAATATTTTATCTTTGCATAGTTTAAAATATCTTAGATCATAGTTATAATTTAGATCTTCAATTTGGTTTTAATGAGACGAAGTTTTTGGATGTTGTAAAGATAAAGAGAATCTTGATAGATAATAAAAAACAAAAGAAGCTCCTTTGCAATATGTGATCCGTTTTCTTTATTTTTGAAACTAATTCGGTTCAGCCTTGTAAAGATTACCTGCTTTCAAAGAACCACAAAAAATGACAGAAGGCCAGGTGACAGAATCGTCTTACAAGTGTGCGGTCAACTTTCCCGTCGAAATAATATGTAAATTTGATTACTTTACCGTCACTGCAAAAATGATGCGAATGCCAAGTGTCTTTTAGTCTTAGGCTATTTGCGTAGTCTCACAAAAAATCTTTTAAGTATAGTAATTACTGACTTAAATGTCATAAATTGCTTGCCAGGAAATGAACAAAAAACTTGAACTAATAATATGATTGCTGCTGTTTCAATGCTAAATTATTAAGCTTAATGAGATATTAAATAAATAATAATCATACTTTTTGACCACGAACAAATAAACCATAGAATGAATGCTTTGCCAAATCATGTAAATCGATGAATTTTGTTACCATAAATTATCCTATTGATAAGTAGGCACTCAAAATCGTCCGACTATAAATAGGCACGTCTTCCATCAAACATAAAATTAGATATTCGCAAATTTATTGATAATTTGTCACAAAAAATTGTCATCATTCTAAACTTACTGACAATTCTAGTCTATTTTGACAAATAATTACCAAACTGACATAATATACCTATTTTTTATTAATTTTTTGTATCTTTTTCTTTTTTTTTGCTATGTTTTTTGTAATCTTTGTTGCATCTTCTATTTTTTTGTTCTTATTTGTATATGCTCTTTCTTTTCCTCTGTTTTGACATGTTTTTTTGTTAACTGTTTAATACTTTGCTTACTAAATAATTTTTTTTTTATTTACATTCACTTGCGTTTTATTATCTTTTTCTTTTAGCTTTGGCATTATTTTATCTATATCTTTTGACAGTCTTTAGTATTTGTATCTTTTTATTTAGCTTGTTTTGTTTGTTTCTAATTTTTATTACTTAATTAGGTTTTTATTACATTGCTTTTTTGTGTGTTATGGTTTACAAAATAATTTATGTCTGAATTAGAAATGTAGGTTTGTAAATTTATTACTAATCTGTTTAAAAAATGTGACATTACTTCTAATTTATTAATAATTTGGTATAATTTGTTGCTCAATTTAACAAATAATTATCAAAATGCCATAGTTAAACGCTAATTTCTGACAGGAGAATATCAATTTAGTTTGAATACCTATATTGATAAATTCATTTGCTGACATTCAATTGGTTTATCGGTGATAAACAGTTGTGTTGTGGTTATGTCTGTCAAGTCTTAATTACACCCTCACCTGAGGATACTTAATCATATCATTATACACAATATTACATTGTGTATAATAAATAGAGCAATGTGATTTATACTTGTGCTTGTGTTATTTATACATCCTTCACTTGTCAACTTATGATAGTGATAATTTTAAGCTATTTAAATTAATTTTAAAAGCGGCATGCTAACTCTTGAATTGCTTATATTATTTAATTAATTAATTTTATTAAATTATATATGACATTTCAACTATTTTAGAAAAAATATTTGTCTAAGATTTATCAATTTTTAATGTTTTTGTTTTTTTTTACATTTTTTATATTATCGCAGCAGCTTTTTTATTGCTATTGTAAACGCTAAAATTTTACAAATTATATTAAGCTACTTATTGTTTAAATACTTTTTCTTTTAACAGAATTATTGTTCTCCTTCTTCTTGTTTATCAGATTTCTCTTACTCTCACAGTTTCTTACGCTTTTCTATTTCTATATTTTGTGATGTTTTATTTCGTGCTAGTTTTATTTTTAGATTTTGACTTTTTTCATTTTTACTTTTTTTTTATTGTTTTATCTTAATTTTTTTCACTCGTTGACTAGTAATTGTTTTTCCTCCCTTTATTTCAACAAATAAATTTGTTGTTTTTTCACAGTTTTATTTTTCAGCTTTTCTTGATGCTACAGTGATTCCAAAACATACTGTATATTTTGTTTATAGAAAAAATTTAGATCAAAAAAATATATTTTTAGAATAACGATTCTCTCTACAATGGAGAAGATAAAAGATTTATTGTTAACAAAATAATTCGACCATACCTCAAAATCAAAAACAATGGTAACATTCCCATACTAATCTAATCAAGATCAATTAGATTGGCTCTGAAAAGAGACTAAGGTGCGTCGTACATTTGCATCATCTATGAAAATCTCCAGATTGCAACAAAGCTTCTTATATTAATACAATTGCTTGTAAAAAGGCAGATAAAGCTTAATCTTTGAATCTTGGAGTTAATTGTCAGATCACCTTTATGGCTTTAAGCTTTCTTATTTTTTTTCAGTGGGGGCTTCCATAATTTTTTCATAATTATCTCAATTTTTATCAATTTACCACAAATAATTTTTTTAATTAATTTATTATTTTTTTTATATTTTATGTTTTATTTGATATCGCTTTTCATTAATTAATTTAAAAGAACTCAAAATTAGTTGATTGAAATAGAATAACAAGATTTTTTCTTTTATTTTATTGTACAGCTAATTTTATCAGAAATAAAAATGTGAAAATGAAGAAAAGAACAACAGCTACTGAATAAAGAAAAATACAACAAAAATGTAAAATGTACCGAGAGGAAAAAAAGACAATCAAACCACATATGACAAAAAAATCTGAACAAATAAGAGGAAGAAAACAAGAGTAGAAGGAAAAGATTGAGCAAGACAACAGAAAAATTAAACCAAAAGAAATAACTAAAAACTGGAAGAAAAGAACTAGTAATAAAAAATACAGTCAACTGTAAGATACAAAACATGTCAAGAATAAAAAACATCATAAATAGGTAGAAACTGAAAACTGAAGAGAAAAATTATTTATTGCTTTTTTTATTTAATTTTTCTTTTAGTTAGTGTTTTTATTATTTTTATTATTATTATTTTAACATTTTTAAGTTAATTTATTGCTATATAATTCTTTACTTTCAATTTTGTTATAATTGTCGCTTTTCTTAAAAAAAATTAGGAAAGGAACTCAAAATTTGTGTGTCTCACAAGTTTTATGAGAGGGAAAAATGTGACAATGAAAAGAAAAACAGCCACTGACTAAAGAAAAATACAACAAATGTAAAATGTGCAGACATAGAATAGATATCATCGAACAAATAATAAAAGAGTAAAAAAGTAAAAAGAAAAAAAAATTGAACAAGAAAAAAATTTAATCAAATGAAAAAACTGGAAACTACTAACGAATTAAAAGATTTTAAGTCGGTGGTGGCATTTAAATAAACAATTCGTAATTCGCAAAATATCTTTCAGCCATGTGATTAATAAAAAATATATAAATTTCCAAAATCAAAAAAAATTAAGCAAAAAAAATAAAAGCTTTGTTTAAAGTTATTAATTGCTGTTGGACTAAAAACAAAAAACATTGTTTTGGTTTGCGAGATCTTTCAGTTGCTTAAACAACCATAATTACTGTTATTTTTTGTTATTGTCTTCCATAGTTATAACTGCTTATATTTTCAAAAACATATTTTAAATAAATTTTGAAGAACTAAACATAAGTTAAAAGCACTAAAATTTTTTTGGCTTTTTTCAATAAATTTGCTTTTTCGTGACAAAAAATTTTTCAAATTACAGTTGATTAAAAAAATGCTGGCTTACAGCAGAGGAGAGTTTAAATAACCAAATCTGATTGGCTCGGTCTGGCACCTGTTCCCTCTTTGGAAAGAATTTAATAGAATTAGTCATTGTGGACTTCTCAGAAGAGATTATTTTCTCTCATGTCAAAAATTCTTTCTACCTGGTTCAAAAATAAATCAATAGTAAATAAACAAATGAAAAAACAAATAAATAAACAAATAAGTAAATGAATAAATAATAAAATAAATAAATAAATAAATAAAGTACTTACTTAATTGTTGTCTAATTAAATGTGCTTTCAATTATATTTTGTGTGGATTGATAATATCATGAGGGGGCAAGATTGATAAAAATGTTTTCTTATTGCGTAGTATTATTGCCAAAGAAAAGAAAAAATCTTATTGTATTTTTTTCAGTGGTCCTTTGGAGTGGTTTTATGGGAACTAACGACCCTCGCCCAGCAACCCTACCCCGAGATCGATCCTTTTGAGATGTCTGTTTACCTGAGAAATGGCTACCGGCTTTCACAACCTGTGGGGTGTCCTGATGAGCTGTAAGTAGAAAATACTGCGCAATCATTTGATAAAAAAAATAAATAATTTTATAGCTTCGCTGTGATGGCGTATTGTTGGCTTGCACAGCCAACAGAACGACCCCAATTAGCTCAACTACTATCGTTCCTGCAAGAATTTTACACGGCCCTGTGTCGATTTGTTTAAAATAAATAGATTTGATGACAAGACTGAGGATTAGACGTAAGATTGGCGCTAGATTTTTGGTGATACTCATTGTTCCATGTGTTTTTGCATTGATATCAATATCAAAAAATGATTGATATTGTTAATACTGCATAGCACAGTGAATTACTTGTTAAGTAACTTTCTTGAATGAAAAATTAATGATATTTGATACCAATTGAAAGAAAAAATTTGATATTGATAGAAGATGACTCAAATCTATCAATAATATTAGTAGAGCCCTAGGATTGACGGAAAGTGTTCTACTTATTCGATACTTTTAACGCACATGTTTAGCAATAGTTCTATTTGCGTATTTTTGTTTCGTAAACACTGTGTAGAAAAGTATTATTAGAACTGAAACATTAATGGCTATTTCTAAAAATATTGTTTATGAAGTACAACGGTCAGTTTCGTTGTTACGATTTCATTGCGAAATTGTGGTCATCAGGAACGCAATAGAGATGTTTTCAAAAAGAAAAAAACTAGTTTTATCACTATTCTAAAATAAAATGAAAATAAGAGAAAGATTTGCAGGATTTTTTAAAGGTGCGGTTTCTCATTCCAACTATTCAGAAATTAGTAATTTGATCCCTCGATTCGTTATTGGGTTTCCATGTGCACGTCAAGTGCAAATTTCAAATTCAAATAACCACATACGGCATTAGCATTCAGGAAAGTCTCAGATTAGTTTTCTGCTGATTCCTTGCTTGCCCACAAATCCAATAAAATTAAGGTCATTTGGGACAATTCAAAAATTTCTAACTGTAAGCTATCATTGATTTTTGTTTCAAAATCTGTATTCAAATAAAAACAAAAGAAAAATTATGAAAACTAGAAACTTGATCTTGTGATGTATTTTTAACAAGATTTTAAATCAAAGCTTGCATTTCCCAATCTTTGAGTTAATTTGATTTTTGTTGCCTTGAAATGTGGTCGGGCGGTGATCTAGACAGAGTTAAAATAAACGCAGGATTTTTATTACGAGGGAAGTCACTAAAGTTAAATAGACTTTCTAACAAGAAATAAGTAAATTTAATCCAGAACGACTTCTGACAAATTTTTGCTTTATGATTACTACATCAAATTAAACTCAACCTTAAATTAATTGATGTTGGGAGCAAATTTGCTTGAAGCACTTTTTTTTCAATTGCTTGCAATAATTATAATCTGCATGAAGAAAGAAGCTTTACAATTTGAATATCATCAAGGATATCGACTTCCAAACAAAACATACACGTGAATACAAGAATCTATAATTAATTACAACAAAAACAATTCCAAAACTTGATACAGCAGTCGGACGTGAGAAAAAAACAATAAAACCACATAGAAAACTTTATTACTTACACCAAAAAAAGTTTTCTGTGTAAACAAAAAAAAAGACAGACTAAGAAAAGATTAGTATTTATAACCTCTCAAAACTGGGATTAAAACTGAGACCTCAAAAGAAAAATATATAAGAAAAGAAAGACAAAACAAAAAAAAAACAAGCCATGTAAAATGGGCGGAGAAGAACAAGAAACAAGGCAAGAAAGAGTTCATAAACTATAAATACTAGCCCTTCCTTCTCTTATTCAAGCAATTTCTTATTTCTTCTAGTTTTTTCATATATTTCCAAACACCATAATTGAAAACTTTCAAGTTATTCCATATAAACACTTTTTGATTTTGTTGACAAGCCTTCTCTAATTTAGTTAAGGTTTTTAAATGTTCAAAAGGTTTAAAAACTGAAAACTGAGATTAAAACATAGACCGGCATCAAAAGAAAAAAATGCCATAAATACTTTTTCTCTCTGCAGTTTTGTGTTTATGAATAGTCTTTCTTCTATGTTCTTTCCACTTCTTTTCATGCTGGCACTTTTTTTTCTTATTCAAGCAATTTCTTGCCTAGTTTTTTGTTATTGTGTCGTTTTTATATAATAGTGATAACAATTTATATATGGTTTGCTATCTCTCATTGTCTTCTAGTTTTTTCGTATATTTTCAAGCCCCATAATAAAAAACTTTTGAGCATATCGATTAGGTAGTTATTCTATATTATAAAAAAGCACTTTTTGATTTTGATAACAAGCAGTCTCAAATTTTTTTACGATTATTAAGTGTTGAGATACAACTGAGATTAGAACATAGACCGGCATCAAAAAAGAAAAATAGTTATAAAGAAGTAATATTGAATTTTAGAAGAATTATCAAAAAATATAAGAAAACAAAGCAAATTGTGGATTTAGGTTCATAAACAAAAACTAATCCAAGAAATAATTTTTGTATCTACAGTTTTGTGTTCATGAATAGCTTTTGTCCTATGTTTTTTATCTTTTTTTTTACACTGGCACTTCTTTCTCTTCTTCTTTTATTCAAACAATTTCATGTTGTCATTTTTTTCTTGTGACGTTTTTATACAATAGTGATAACAATTTATTTATGGTTAGCCATCTCTCATTTCCTTTTAGTTTTTTCATATATTTTTAATCAACATATTAAAGGTTTTTGAAAAAAATTGATTGTTCATATAGAAAAAATAATTTTTGACTTTGAAAACAAGTTTTCTCTAATTTTGTGCAAAAGCCTATCTTTTTTAGCTGGTTCACAGCTAAAAAACTTGTTTTATTTTGTAAAAATTCTATACGGCATGCGAGTTTTTTTATTTGTTTACTGATTTATGGTAAAATTATTTATGGCAAAAATCCTCAACCTGCTCTTCCACGCTGCTCACGACTGAGATCCTTGGTTTAAACCAATTAGCTTACGCTGTGATAAAATATTTTTTTGATAAATTTAAGAGCGGTTCAAAAATTGAAAACATGTCTTTTCGGTCTGTCTTTACTTGCTGCTGCCATTTTTTTTAATATTGGCGACTCTTAACCCTTACAGGAATCTAATAAATGCTTCAATTTTCATTCTTGCCTCCAATTAAACAAAAAGCTAATATTGTTGTATCAAAATGAATAAGATTAAGTGGTATACGAAAAAACTGCCGATTTTTAGAATTTCTTCCAACTTCTTTATTATTTCTGCTTTTAAAAATCACATGCTAATGACTGCAAGAATAGAAGTTTATTTTTACTAGAAGTCAATTAATAGTTCAACTGCAGTTTAACTCTTCCGTTTTCATTCATTAAATCTTCTAACTTTCGTTCTGTCTCTTTCCGCTTCATACATTCTTCGATTGTTCTTATAACCTTCTATCTTTCTTTCTCTTCCTAGAACATCTTACACAATTGTTCTTCTTGTTTTAACCAATATTTATTTTCATTCGCTTCACTTCAACGTTTTTTTTTTTTTTTTATTTTTCTTAAATATTTTGCTACTTTTTTAGACCACCACCTTCTAAAATTTGGCTCTTTGACTCTCTTTTTATGTCTGCATACATCATTATCTATTTTTTTTGCTTCCATCGATAATTTTTTGCTTCTACAGGTTTTATTCTCTACTTCCCTCTTACTCAATCTATTTCTCTCAAAATATTTTTCTCTTATTCTTTTCCGTTCACACTCTTCATCCTGGCGTTTTTCTTTCCACTACCAAAGACCTCTTATAGAACTGTTTCTGTACTTTCCTGCATATTTATCAAGTAAATACAAATAACATTGTGTTCTCTAGAAAAAAAATGTTTTTCTTTCATTGATCAAATGAGAAAAACAAGCAATTTCTTTAAGTTGAATTAAGTGTTCAAAACACTAACGTTGATCATTATTCTTAATTTAGAATGCAAATTTGAAAAAATTGTCACTTTTCAAAAAGAACAGTTTTGAAATGTTTGAAAAAATTGTCGACGTTTTGCACTCGCGTCATCAGGACAAGAAAATAAGAGTAAGAATAAGAACGGTAACTTGACGTGGGATCTAGGCTAGATCTGCTTTTTCCTGCTTATTTGAAGATTTTTTTTTAATTTTATTTTTGTATGATGTTTTTAGTTGATTGTTGTACGTTCTCTTTTATTTGATTTGTTTCTAAATTTATTTTTTTTGAAGTTTTTATTATCTGCAGTTGATAACATAAATCTAGAGTTTTTGAGAAAATAGTGAAACTTTCTTAATATCGTTGCGTTCCTGATGCGGTTCAATCGCAGATCGTTATGTAATATTACAGATTAGTTGGTAATGATCATATGCAATTTTTTTCTTATTTTTTAATGATGCTTTTTGTCCTTGATCTATGAGTTGCGATTCAAACATAGATTTAGAATTTTTTACTCTAAGCTATGCTGATAATTATCTGAAGGTTACAGATTAATTTTGAACTTTCTAGGTGTTTTGTACATACATTGTGGAAAACACGATCAAAGCCCAGCTGGGCTTATAATTACCCCAAAATGATTATCTGGTAGTTAGTGTTGTGAAAATGAACCATGTAATGGTGAAATTAGTGTGAATGCGATGTAACGACAGCTTTAATATGAAAGAAAAACAAATTTATTAAACTATGTGGCAGCAAACAATTGTATTTTTATGTAAAATAAACGCAGTCTCACGGATTTTTTATTTATGAAATTAACATAAAAAAACAAGCAAATTACGATGTATAAAAAGTTAATTATATAGCGAATATGAATTAAATAAGAGTTTCCTTTGATCCAAGGAAACGAACGTTTTTGGAAAAGTTAGTCAATTAATTTGAAACATTTCTCTTATTCACTAGTTAAGTAAACACGTCATAATTTCTTATTAAGTGAGCATTTCCACTATTTCTAGATAGACATAATTTGACATAAATAGATAATGATGGGAAATTAGCGTAATTTGTTTTTTGGATCTCTATGGCTCGAATTTACGTGTAATATATGTGTTAATATTGATAATTTGGGGTTGATAACAGAATCAAAATTCTGGAGGTACACAGGGTTAAGATACTCGTATATAAGTGTTTAAAATAACCTAGTTTAAACGAAAATGGGAACAATTTATAAAAAAGCTGCATTAATCAATGTTTTAATGGAAAAAAATGTTTAAATGATTTGTCGTATAATAACAAGTTGTTGCGTTGTTGTTGGTTCTTTTTGAGAATTACGTAAAATTTCAGCAGTTTTGCTAAGTGATGTGGAAATGAAGTTAAATTTGTATTGGTGAAATTAAATGACATTGAACGAAACAATGACTTGTTATTACTTTAAGTGTTCTTACTGTTAAATGGATACGTGTGCTGTGTTCATAAACGAAAACCTAACGTAAGTCTTAGTGTTAATGTTTTTATTTGTACCAGATGTTTTTTATAATTATTTATGTATGTATATATGTGCAATATATTTTAGATATCATATAAAAGAATTTTCATCATCCCAAATTCACTAAACCCGCTGGAACATTATCTCGCCCATTACACAACCTTTATCCTTGCTCTAAATTCGACGCCGGAAGTCGACATTTTGCCTGATTTCTGTCGCATAACCCTTACCACGACCACTCCGAAATTCACACATCTAATTCGCCAATCTGTGACGTAACTACTCTTTAGGAAAGTTGAAATAAATACATCATTATGGAACTGTGCCTAAGCTCGGAAATGCTTGGACACATCTGCCGTGCAGAGGCAAAATTATAGATAGACATATTTGCATAATTTATGTTTTGAGAATACTGAATTTGTCTAGCGTTCTTAAACTTTTTGCATACTATCCCAAAAGTTTAAACAAACCTCAAAGTTTAAGCACTACCACCATACATAAAAAATAGGTCACAATAGCCACAAACTTTTTTCCCAAAAATTGATTATAAATTGATGGAATTATTGGATGTTTCTCATTGTTCAGTTTTTGAGTCTATTCTTATATTTTGTATAGGGATACACCTATCCGTTACTTGCAGCTTCTCTCAGTTATTCAAAATTGTGAATTTTGGTGTAATATTAAATACTCCTCAACCAAGATTATTTCTTGCAGTCTACACTTATTTCCCCTTCGAATTTTGAACGGTGAAGCTCCTATCGGTCACCTTGCAAAATGCGTCCAAAATATAAGATCTTTCTCTTTTTAATAATCTGGAATAGTACTCTTTCTTTTGACTTTGCTTTTGTAATGACTTTTCTGTCTCAAATTCTTTCGATCCATGATATTGTTTGATAAAAATACCACTTTAAATTGGTCAAATTACAAACTTTCAAGAGTGTACTTCTTAGTGTTTTAGGTATAGAAGTACAGATCACACCAAATTGATATCAACTTGCTGGTCGAGGAGAGTTACGTAGCGCTAAAATCCATTTTTGCTTGTTTAATATGGCATTTTATCTGCGAGACCCACTTATTATTCAACAGCCTATGTAGAAAAATCTACTTACTTGTTCTATGTGGTTGTCATTGATAGCTATTTTAATGTTTGGTCAGACATTTCTGGACAATATTACAACATTTATTTATACACTCAAAACATGTCTTGGTTTTAAGCAAAATTAAATAGTGACTGTAAATCACGTCAATCTTAGCCGACACATCTCTTGAAATTTTGACTCTTGAATCACAGAAATCATAGGCATCAAAATAAACTTTTGAATCATAGATTCTACTTTATGATGTAAAAGTTTTTCAAAACGTCTTACTCTTCTGAAAGTGTTATCCAAAACGCTCATTTCAGGTATAAATCGAAAAAATAGGTGACAGGATACATCCTTGCTTTACTTATTTTAGATAAAAAAAACTTTTTTGTTTCACTAGAAAATTGACTAGCTGAACTTAATGAAAAGCAATTAATGTCAGTGCTTCAATATGCTATTGGTATTAAGAGCACAGAAACCAACCTAGAAGACGTGAGGAGATACATCCAGACGAAGTTTACAAAATTTATCAAAATTATTTGAGCTGTTTAGTGGTTAAAGAGCGACAGACACACAGATACACACGACAAACAAATGACACTTTTTTTTTGTTAGGAGTTAAAAAACAAAAAAAAGCTATAGATGAAAGTATCATAATTGTGAGTAAGCATAGTGTGCGTATGCGTACCCAAATTTTTTTTCTTCTGTTCCATGGTTATACTTTATTTTTTTCTTAAATTTCTAAGCCTTTGAATAGATGTTTTGCCTAAACACGCGAATTTTAGGTCAGATCAGGTCATGTTTCGTAGGCAAACGTTCTGTTGTACATCTACTTACTTTACTTTACCTTTGTACCTCTGGGTTGTCGCAAGGATGCGCAAGTATTATCAATCTCTTTATTTTACTTTCTCGGGCTTGTGGGTCTTTGCGCAGATGCGCGAATCTTAAATCAAACATTTTCTTTTTCTTGTACTTCAAAGACTTTCCGTAAACACGCAAACTTTAAGTTGGGTCTAGTCAGGTCAGGTCACGTCGCGTAGGCACCTCTGAGGTTTGAGCAGAAAGCAAATCTTTTTGGTACTTTCCGACCAAATAGAAAATTCAACCCAGAAAGTGATAGAAAAAACACCAATAGTTATAGTCAATGTAGTCAAAACATTCTATATCAGAAATGGAGGAACAGAAGAGATGGCTACTAGGATGTTAAACAAGTTGAAACCGTAAAGCAGTTTCTTCAAGCGTCATAATTTGCTTAACTAAAATTTCAAAAATTTGAAACGTTATTTGTAATTTTCTGAAAGATAGAATATCCAAGAAGTTTAGAATGATTGACTGAGTGTCAACTACAGCTTTATTAACCTTAGCTTACTTAATCTCACTAATGAGTCAATAGATAGGATTTATATATTTTTTGGTTCAAGCCCAAATAATTATTCACTTTAATACTTAAAAAAAACTTTTGGAAATGTTAAATATCAAATAAAAAATTAAAAATTGGAGAACAAGCATAATAATGATCTTGGTTTGAAAGACTTGAAAGCCGGATAAGTGTTTCGCTGCCTTTCCTAGCAAAATTTGTCGTTATGTCGTGGGTAGAAAAATATCAATTTACTGTGCTTTTCGGCCTCTAAAGCATAAAAGTTGTTCCGATTTACTTTCACAAGTAGTAGAGAAAAATGTATGAATTTTGATGAGAATTTTTTTGCTGCAAAGGTTATGGGTGTAGGAAAGTAGATAATGAATAAAAAATCAAGAACAGCAAGTGGTGGTGAGTTAAAAGAGAATGTAAGTATTCATGCATATTTAGAAATGTATATTAACTACTTGCACTACTACGACACCAAAACTTGCTGTAACCTTGACTGTTATTAGGTAACTCTTACAATAAAACATTACTAATGTAATACGTAATCGCGTTTGTTATTGTTTCATATAGAAAGGTATCGTTTTAGAAGGTTCCAATATTCAAATTTGCCTCTAATAAATATTTAAACAAAGAGGAATGCTGCCAATATTTTATAAAAGCAACTTTTTTAGACGGAATGGAATCGAAACATTGTTCAAGGTTCTTTCTAAACAAAAGTGTAAATGAAACATTCACTCACTACCTTGATGAAATGATAAGCACAAATTAAAAGATACAGTCTGTGATCTTTGCCCATTCAAAATTATTCGCACCAAAATCAAACCATTTCACATTCACACTCAATAAAAGCACAGGAAATGAGATTTTGAAACCAGAATTGGTAATCTTCATTTAATTGCATTTTTTCCTAATAATATTCCAATAAGTAGTTAATTAAAAAAATTACCAAATCCTTGATTCTTTTCAACAAAATCTCATATTTTCTACCGCACCTTTTCTCATAATTCAAAAACTAGATGTTTATAGATGGTAACTTCTAATTATTTATCTACTGATCGTAAATCTGATCGTAAAATACATTAGTGATTCTCTGCTATTTGCTATTGAACACAAACTCGTCAAACTAACAATTATAGCCTGACTAACGATGTCACAAAAACATGCCGTCTGAAAGTAGAAACATCGATAATGTCACACTAATGGTGTAGATATAAATAATAATTTATGATTCACCCAAAAAAAGTATTGCTTTGACCGGGAATTGAACCTAGCGGCTAGCATTCTACCTCTAAACCACCAACGCTTATGAAAATTTTAGGTTATGTTATGAAGCGCAAATTTACTGGTTTTCATATCTTAAACGTGTTCAACGTGCCCCAAAGAAGTTCTAAAAAATTCGTCATTATCTATAAACCTTCTGCATTCCGTGGCGACGCATTTTTTAGTTCACTCGGTTCAGCTTTGCGTCATCTCTCTTGCAACACCAAGCGACCAAGCTTGGGTACTTCAGTTATCATCGACCAATTGTCACAGCAATACTGTTAGAAGCAACATTGAATCTGATTAAGACAATTGGGTTGTTGCAAATGGAAATAAAATTTTGGGTTTTTAATTTTTGTATTTATTGAAAAAATTAGTAATATTTTATTTTTTATTTATTAAGCCATATTTATATAGCCATATATAAGCCATATTGTTCCTGTTGTAATCTGTTCCTTTATTCATAATACTTGTATGATGTTTCACGTCCCGTGACGGCTCACATTTTTTTTTAAACCTATTGATGCTTTTTTCGGTAAAAGAAACACATCTGTATCTTTATCGTATTTTAGATTTTTGTTGGTAAAATTTTATTACAGCTTTCGTGAAGTGTAATTTTTCGATTCTTTTATATTTCAGAAAGCTTTAAACTCTATAAACTTTGTGAAATTTCTCATATATTTCTATTATTTTTAGGATTGAAATTCCTTCACATAACATAAGCAGATATTTGTGAATAACTTTATATTCTGCTCAGGCTTTGTTTAAGACATAAAGCTAATTTTGTGTAAGGAATCGAAATAAATTTTGCGCTCAGCGTAATTATCCTCGTCTTCCTTTCATTCTGCGCGCGTGATGCAATTACAATTTACTTTTGTAGAGATTACAGAGATCTTTATTGGGCCTGTGTCATAAAATTTCTTTCACAACTAGACGAGAATGATGGAGCATAAACCAAAATCACTGGAAACGTAAAATAATTTTTTGTGGGTGGCTTTGACGTTGCTGAATAGTTTTATGGTGGTAAAAACGTTGATGTAAATGACAACTTTTACTTTCAGGGAAGCCAGGCCATTTCCGAAAATATATGGGGCTGTAAATTTTTTGTGGTCGGATGGGTTGGGCTGGTGGCCGTATACAAAAATCTGCAACATCTATGAATAATTTAACATTTGAATAGGGGACTGGTTTAAGCCAGTCTGGTATTGTAACAAAGCAAATTATCAATAAAAATTATTAAAAAAATCATTTGATCTAAAATAAAATTTATTTTTATATTTACCATCTAATTGATTTTTTATTTCTTTCTCTTAATATCATCAATTTGTTAAACTTATATTTATTTACTTTAACGATTATCGTGGCCTTTTTTTATATAACTAGACTTTTTTTTTGAAAAAAAAGTTATAAAAAACAACAATATTAATATTAAATAATCTTAGATGGGATCAGAAAATGACGTAAATTTCTTTTCCTAAGCTGTCTAAGCTGAGGTATACGCTGGCTAAGCTAAGTTGCCACATTACATTAGATTTTAACCTCAAAATCTATTAAAAAAAATAAGTTTTACACTACGAATTCTTTTATATTTTATATACCTTGCTGCTGAAGTTTACAAAACTTTTGCTAAATACCTTTTAACAATAATAAATATTATTACAGTAATATTGAATAAAATAGTATACATGCTTTTATATAAACGCTGACTATTACCAAATTGTTTAATAAAAAATGATAAAAGTACACTTTTTTTGTTTTTTATTAAATGTTATCTATTTTCTATTTATAAATTTTATACATTTGAGTAAAATTTGTCAATAATTAGTAATGTGGTAGTGTGATAATAAGCACATTAAATGCAGGTGTTGAAATATTATTGTCTAACTACAAAATTAACAAAAAATCATCTTGTAGGCGAAATCACAAATTTTCGTAAAAAATTCAAGTTTTGTCATCAATTAACTGCATAATTCACCAATTTTAGAAATTATGGTATTTTTATTCAAATTCTTGCGTCTAATCTGTCTTATTTTTCTTTTCTGATTCATTCATTGTTTACGGCGTCGAGGTTAACAAATTAGCACATTTCAGAGCTATTGTCGCCGAAATCAATTGATTTTGTTTTTTTTAATAGCAAATTTATGGATGCATAAATAAATGACGTGTTTTTATTAATAACTACCGCTCTTTTCTTAATAATAGTATAAAAAAGTTCTCAATGTCACATTTGAGATTAATTTCTCGAACTTTAAATTTCAACCTTGGATGAAAAATAATGTTTACTTGCTGCTTTCTGTATTGCGAAATAAGTGGTTTTAATAATAATAATAAAAAAAACAGCAATGAGCAAGAATTTCAAATTTATTATAAAAAGCAATTAAAGAAAAATTATGTCAAGAATTTTAGATAAAATTTTACAATATTATATTAAACGTGTACTTTGAAAGTATATGATATCATTCACCAAAAAAATTTTAATAGGTCCAGATAATCACTACTGGTTATCTCACGCATACGTGAGATTCAAAAATTATTCTACAGTTTTTCAGTATTTTTTATAAAATATTGTTGTGCCATATTTTATTATATAACCTTCCAACGGTTGATAATTAAGGTTTGAAAAAATCTAAAAAGGTATTGCAAAGTGAGAATTGGTTGCGCATCATGGCTTGCTCGAACAGCTGTAGGTGTACCGAACATCACCGCCATAAACTACTTGAAAAATCAACAGTTTTATATAAGCTTGTAAAAATTTTAATAGTTCTTCTTTGGTTTGTCGCACTATAGATAGTTAAAAAAATTTGCAATAAACACTGTTTACTACCCCGACTCAGTGGAGAGGGCGAGATACAAGATCTTGCAAAAATCTTGTCAAATGGAAACTCGTTAACAACCCTTAAAGACCAGTCTTTAATATTGTAATAAAAAAAACATTCATAATAAAGTAAATGAGTCAGCTCTAGATAAGTTGTGTACAGTATATGTATATGACATAATAATATTGTTCGAATGTTTTCAAATGTTAAATCCAACAATTCAAATAGATACATAAAGAGATAGTAATTTTTAGATTGTTTAAAAAATCAAGATAAATATTTATGGGATCGTTTTAGCTTGGCATCAATAACACCGTGATGAAAATGGACCTATAATTATGTTATTCATAATTGTAATATAAAAATTGAAGAAAATGGTAAAAATGTATTTTTTAGTTATTTCAAATATGGGTGTTGTGCCCACATAATTAAGTAAAACCTGAAAATTTTAGATTTAGATCCGAAAATTCTAGCGGAAATTCAGAAAGCAACATTATTATGTTCATGTCATATTGTTTGAATGTTTTTAAAAGTTAAATCCGACAATTTAAATAAAATGATTTTAAGTGCATGGGGTGATAGTAATTTAACTTGATTATTCAAAAAACAAACTTTAGTCTATTTAGTTTAAAACCCAATTTCTGGTTGTTGTTTTTAATTGATTTTTAAAGTAATTGAAAACTGATTGGTTGTTTTTAAACGTTTTTTATATTATTGAAGAGATAAATAAAATTGGTCCCAGGATTGATTCTTAGGAAAATTATGAGAAATGTTTAGCATTTCCAATGTGGTTTCTTATCATCAATAAATAGTTTTTTGGCTTTTTAAACTAAAAAAAAACAAGTGATAAATGTTAACTTATAACAAGCTTATTGATGGTACATACTTAAAACTTTCTCTTGCATCAATAGAGATGTTCTATCGCAGATTTTGTCAAAAAAGGCTTTTTGTGTATTTTACAAAACTTTCTCGTACGATGTAACTGTTGAAAAATGTTTAGTATTTATCTATTACTCATCTGATATTTATGCATTATTATCAATTCAAGCTTTTTCCGGAGAGTAAATACAAACATTATAGCGCGTTACGTAAGAAGTAATTTCGTTTGTTACTTGAAGGCAAACATAAACATTAAGGGCACTTTTACTGTATTTTATATCACGCAAGTAATAAATTCTTGACGTTATACCAAGAGCTGTTTTGCATAATTGTACTATAATGTGCGTATAAAGGCCATCAAAAATATAAGTGCTTTTTGTTCGTTTTAGAACAACATTGTGATTTTCTATCTCCGCAATCTATCATTTCACTATAACGTTTAAAAATAAACATAGGTGAGTTTTGGAGTTATTATCTTGGCCATAATAATTTGTTACGGTTGGTGAATGTATCATTGACGAGAATAATTTTGTATATTTTCCATGTTACTGTAAAAATTATGCAAATATAATCTTTTTCACTTAGTATTCACGCTAAAATTATCTATAATGCTTCGGTAATCATTATTCTAATAATTATAATTAAACACTAAAATTCTTCTATTTGCTATTTTTTTTACTTGAAAAGATCAACAAAAGTACCAATAGTTACATAACTATAATAAAGCAAGATTATGAAAACTCTATCCTCTTAGTATAAAGTCTGTAAAAAAATTAAAAACCAGTAGGAATAGGTAATAAAATACAATTTTTCTTATATGTTATATTTTAATTTTCTGCTGAATTTCCAAAAACTAAGCCGGTATAGCAGATGTCTATTCACAACTGCAATTGACATTTTAGAGCACAATGGGTCTATAAGTCTCGTTTCAAAATACAGCAGAGAAGAGGTTTATGTAGAGAATACAGATAGATTACAAAATAGTGGTTCATTTAAACAATTTTTCTTTCGAGATCTTGAGTATTAAAAAAGATTAATGCAAATTCATTCAAATTATATCTGAAAACTTGAACATGTTTTGTTCTTATTGGAACTCAACAGCTAAGCCGGTATAGCAGGTGTCTATTCACAAACTGACATTGACATTTTAGAGCACAATAGGTCTATAAGCCTCGTTTCAAAATATAGCAGAGAAGTGGTTTATGTAGAGAATACAGATAGATTACAAAATAGTGGTTCATTTAAACAATTTTTCTTTCGAGATCTTGAGTATTAAAGAAGATTAATGCAAATTCAAACTATATCTGAAAACTTGAACATGTTTTGTTCTTATTGGAACTTAACAGCTAAGCCGGTATAGCAGGTGTCTATTCACAAACTGACATTGACATTTTAGAGCACAATGGGTCTATAAGCCTCGTTTCAAAATACAGCAGAGAAGAGGTTTATGTAGAGAATACAGATAGATTACAAAATAGTGGTTCATTTAAACAATTTTTTTTTCGAGATTTTGAGTATTAAATAAGATTAATGCAAATTCATTCAAACTATATCTGAAAACTTGAACATGTTTTGTTCTTATTGGGATTCAACAGCATGTGAGGATTGATCTAAATTAAATACTCTATAAAAAATAGTTTTTTACAGAATATGAACGTTAATTAACATTTAATTTGACTTATTACGGCAAAGTACAATCACACCAGCATTTGTGTATTTTTCTGAAGTATTTTTGTTTACAATTACATAATTCCTAGCAAGTGTACCAGCTTAATCTGTGTTGTAATAGAGCAATGAAATAAATTTGAATCTTTTATTTACTGAACGGCTTAAACAAATTTATCAGAATTAAATAATTAATTAGCTAAATCAAACAATGCAAAAATCTCATTAATCTAGTGATTGTTGCGGCTAGATATACTGTATGGAAAATAAATACAGAGTACTATTTATTTAGTAGGATTACTAATGAATGTTTTACTGTTTTAACAGCTTTTAAGCTTAGCTGCAGTGAGTGACATGCGTTAGAATATTAAAAGTAGTGAAACGGAAGTGGGTTAAAGCAATATTTGCATCAATTACAAATTGTGTTATGGTGCTAAGCTAAATAGGTGTTGTTTAACAAGCAGGATGAGAGTAATTCAATGAAAATCTTACATTGATTACACATTCTGTAAACATATTTGCTTCTCAATGACAGAATTATTTTATTAGTCACGTAATAATAACAACACATGTGCACAAAGTTTACTTGGACTTGTTCGCTACAGTACTAAGCTCCACCAAAAAAAAATTGCAAAAAGTTCTTTACTACATCAGTATCACGTATCCAGGAAGCTGTTAAGTGTAATGAGCTAAATGAGGGGTACATTACAACTATATCACTATTTACTGCCAAAAACCACAGGATTGTAAAAGCTAATTTTAGAAAAAGCAAGCCAGTAAACTTGCTCACTTTTTTCATTTGCTGCAACTGAAAGTGTTTTCATTAACTGATAAATTTCCAATATATTTAGAAGAATGAAAAAATCTTAGAAGAAAAATAATTTAATACATACAGTGCGTACTGACTTGAGCAGTTGTTCGATTATGAGCACAAATTTTCAAAAAAGCTTTCGATTTTAATGTATGTGCACAATTTGTTGAAACACTACTTTTTTTGTGCAGATTTAGCACCTTTCCTGTTTGTTAGCCAAGAAAGGCCTGACTTAATCTGATCTGACCTGACTTGACTTGAGCAGATCAGCGATTATGCGCACAAACTTGTGTGACAGTGTCACACCACTCTTTGAGACCTTCTAGAAAGAAGCTTTTTACATGAGAGAATACCGTGCGATCATTTCTTGCTAGCAATTTAGCTTGAAAATTTTGATAAACGTCCAAACTTACACCAGTATCTTTGTATGTACAGTTATAAAATTTCATACTGAGAGTTGATTTGAATAGTTTATGAACGCACAAGAGCTAGAATAAACGTGTCAATTACCTTCTATTGAAGGAATATATGCAATACAGCGTTGCTTAGAGGGCTGAGTCCGGCCCTGCCCCATGTTGTTTATTTTGAAAAAATTTTGCCCTAATGTGTTTGGATTCCACCTTATTATAGAAGTTTGAAGTGCCATTTGTTGGATTCATTGCGGTAATTTAGTGAAAAAGCAAATAACGTATTACGTACGATATTGGCGCATCAATGAGCGAGGACACACGTGCAGCACACGTTTAGTTTGGTAATGTTTATTTAGGAATATTCATTTGAGGGCAAATTAGGTTTGTTAAATAATGAATGAAGATGAGTATTTTATTTTAGGATCACATGACCTAGGATTTAGTCGTTGTGTTTGAGCAAACGCTTTTCAATTTATTATGATACAGATTGCTTTCACCTGTGTTTACAACATTGTTGACATTTGAAAAGATTACAAAAATGATGGTACTCCCTCGTATCGTTTATGTTTAAATAGGTCAATTAGGATAGGTTTAGGTATTTTGGTTTTATTTGTTGAATACATAATAGATTTTGTAAATCAAATAAAAATAAGCTGATAGTAAGTAAAAGTAAATTGTGATTTCAGAAGCAATTGTAGAAATTAAAATAAAGCAACTTTGGTACAATAAAAATGAAGATTTATTTTTGTTCGCGACAGCACTAGAAGTGGGACAAGCTCTATTTTTGGTAGCAGACGATCCTATTTTTGTAGAAATCTATTATATTTCAAATATATAATAAAAATGATGACTTTTTGCGATCAAAACTGCTTTCTGTGTGTGAACACACCTATTACATAACATTGTAACGTCTTTGGTTTGGGTGAAAGTATCTGTGACCGAGTATTATGTATTCATTTAATTTTTATATACTCACTGCATTTCATTGTAAAGTTATAAAATTTCAACCTATTCACCAAATTATATCACAGCTAAACTAATTTCACCTCCTCCACTTTACTTTCTTTCATATCGATATGCCAAAAATGAACAACATTTCATGTAATTGTTCACTTTCTCGTAATTACCATTATTTACAATTACATAATGCGTTAGTTTGTAAAAACGGACACGATCATACCGTAATCGTGAAAGCTTTTAGAAATTGGGTGTGCCCATGATCTTAAACATTATTAGGTATATTATCCAACTCCCTTTTCAAATTCTTATTATAATTTAAATAATTTTTGTCAACACTTATTTTCTTATCCAAGCTTTGTTTACTCCTCTTGCTCTCATTATAAAAAAAAGATTGATTAGAAATCTCTGATAACATAAAATGTAGGTGTACGCATATCTGATCGATATCTTACAAAACAAGTACTTTTCTCCTATTAGAAATCAATTTGTAAAAGTACATTATCATCTGTGGTCAACCTATTGAAGAATTTCCAAAAGTAAGTACAAAATGCCACAGAAATAGTTTGACATCTATTTTCGCTAAAAGTGCTAGCATTACGTAAGAGATTTATGTCTCAAAAACTGTCCAATTATTTCAATACAGATGGACCACTTATTATATTGCACAGAGACAGGTCTGGACTATTACATAACGGTCCTATCGTTTAGCTAAGTCCATATATCTTGTCAGCCAAAAATTTTGCTTAGGCTAAATCAGCTTAGGAAGAGCTGATAGCAATAGCACAATTCAGTATAGCCTAGGCCAAACACGCTTATTTTCTTAACGACAATATGAACCAGTTTAGCCTAGGCCAAATCAATTCATCTCAGTTAAAATTAACATACTTTAAATAAACTGGTTTGTCTTAGCCTAGACTAATTTTGCCTAGTCGGAAATTAGTTCATACTAGGCATAGTAACTAGGTGGAATCAGTTTAGACTAGGACGTACCAGTTTATCATGAAGCACGGAAATTCTAACTAGAATGAGCCGATTCAACCTAGGCCAAATTTATTTATCCTGTTAATGGTAGGATGAACCAGTTTAGTCTAGGCTACAGTGATTTGGCTTATTGCGTGCAGGGAGAACTGATTAGGCCTAAGCAAAACCAGTTTAACCCAAAATCAGGTTGGGCCGGTATCATATATATATATATATATATATAACTTATACGTTTACTGCTGAACATAGGCTGCCCTCATAGACCTCCACCTACAATTCAAGTTGCATGTTTCACGTACTGATAGGAATAGAAAAAGTTTTGCTACAACTATACCCAGACTGACTATAAAGTCATATTTTTTAGAAAACTAAGCTACTCTAAGCCAAATAGGCATCATGCAGTTTTCTTTTTTTGATTTTAAGTTTCATTGTCATTTACAGATCTAAAGTCGATTGGTCAAAACATCAGAATTGCTTCTTACCACGTTTTGGTCTTATTGAATACTTTACACTTTTTTGCAACATTATCGCTTAATAAGCGGCATTTATAAAAAAAAACATGCAGAAAAATTATTTTATACAAAAGGAGACAAACTTGGCTGTCCAATTGCTTCACCTTGCCATCAGCAAGTGAAAGTTGTTAATTTTTTCACGACAAATAAAACTCTTTTCAAAATTTTTCAAAAATAACAAAACTTTAAAAAACCTGCTAAACAAAGACTATTTTCAACCGCTTGTCAGCGGTTGTCAGAATAGTAGAAATATTATAGTTTGCAACCAGACTGTCTAAAATTGATTTGCCAAAGTTTGAGTAACAGTCTACAGTTTATTGAGCGTTTAGTATTATCACCAGCTGATGATGAAAAGCTAGACTGGACACAGCAAAAACTCTTAAAAGACATTTGGAACAACATTTTGTTTACCGACGAATCAAGATTTTGTTTCAATAACGATAGCAGACCAAGACGTGTATATCGTAACTTAAAAACTCCAGTATATAACTATCTAACCTATACATTCAGTTGTTAGCGACTTTAAAAGAATGCAAATCTCGAGCGGCTCTGAATAATCTGTGGCCACCTGTTCGAAAGATATTTACAATATTATGTTGTGTAATCATTTGGGGGATTTGGTTCATTGTGCAGTAATACGGAAGTATAAAAGCAGACTAGATTGCAGTAGATTGGCGGCTCTGATAACAGAGATGAAAATAAACTTTATCAACTTTTTAGAAAAATCAAAAAATATAAGAAAGTTTTTCTAGTACAAAAATGAGATTGGTAAAAATAAGCAAGTTTTTGCAAGACCACCTTGTACAGGTCGTCAAACATAGCAACAACTCTGAGTTTTGCTCGGTATGCGCAGACGAAAAGAGTGAGGCAACATTCGGATGGAAAAAGATAAACGCTACGCACAGCGAGATACCCCTTTGTATTTGTTTAGTACTGACTAATGAATGCTAATATTAAGTGTTATTTATTTATGTATTTAGACAAAGATATCAAGAATGTATTAGCAAACGTAACTAATATTTTAGAAATACCTAAATAGGTATAAACTATGTTTTTTTAACTATATTTACTTCCCAACGGTCCGGCTGCGACTGCAACTCTGTCATCCAAATGGAAAGATTTTCCAATGCGCATCTAGTGGGCGGCCACTTTACAGAGTTGTTCCTATATTTGACGAGCTGTATATGCATGTGTTTTATTGTTTAGCGCATTTGAGAACACTCACTTTTGAAGTTGTAGAAAAAATTTGAAAACTTCTGTCAATTAAACCTACTACAAAAAACTTGATTGTTTTTTATTTAAATGACAAAATGACGTCAAAGTGCTATAAATTCAAATTTTCTTTTTTTTCGTTTTGTGATGCGTTGAAAACCAAATTTTCGAAATTAAAAACTTGATAATAATTTCCCACTTTTAAGTAAAACGCGAATTTATAGTAATTTATTAAAGACGCGGCAGCTGACTGAAATATTACCATTATAGTTATAAATCATGAATTTAATCTTTTATATATCCTGTAAGTACACAAGCAAAGTGGCAGAACTGAATAGCCCTAATAATAAATAATTTTTTGTTTAATAAATCTCTATCACAGCTCTTTTTTTTTTCAAAATTATGTGTTTTTTTATTATATCGTTTAATAATTCTAGATGCTTTCTACTTTTTGAATAGGCTTTACTCCCAAAAAAACCATGCAAAAATTAATGTTCATTCAGATAATTTGGTTACGTCAAAATCAGCCCTTACATATTAAAAAAATTAAAATGATATTATAGATTAGCGAAATGAGTGAGATATAGTAAGCAAATAGTTCTTTATGTGCGAATGTTATTCAAATCTCCACCGTGTCTTTTAAAATCATCTTAAAAACTGAAGTGATCTATCTAGCAAGTTCACTCAAGACTGCATTTTTTTATTTACTAAAAGGACTTGTAGTTTTTATTTTTTGTTGAAATTGAACTTTAAATGTTTTTTTTTATAAATTAATGTTTTTTTTACAATAATATTGCTGACTTTTAAGCTACGCATAATGTTTTTTTTAATTTCTTGTTTCTATATAAAAATATTCCTAGATCATACGGTATGAAAATACAAAATTGAAAGAGAATGTTCATTCTTGATAAGTATTTCTGAAACGTTCACTTTTCACTTTGCTTAAAAAAACCTTTCAAGATAAAAACTTTTTATTGACCCGAAAAACCAAATTCATTATTTGCTAATCTGATTTTGCTGAAATCCTATAAAAATTCGTCAAACCGTCTAATGGATGTCAGATAAGAACCAGAAAGAATGTTGTTGTTCTGTTAAAAGGAAAAGATCATCGGTTTAAACATCCAGGTAAAATATTTTTGCAGATGATTTATATACAGCCTTATTTCGTAGTTCATAAATTATGTGCAGGGCACAATATTTGCATCATTTTTGCAAATAAGAATGGAAAAAGAAAGTTTTAGGGCCATACAGCAGGTAAGCAAATCACTTGAGCTTATTCACAGGTAATTATCCATTTTCACTACTTGTTATTACCATAATAAGTACAAAATACCCAATAGAGTCTATTGTACCGTCCCAAAAAAAACATATTTTAGTATAACTTTGAAAATCTTTTTATCATACATACTTTTTGATTTTCTTGTTTAACACTTTCGAAGCTTTTTTTATTGAGGCTTCTGTTTTCCGACTTTTTGTATAAAATTAAAATTTTTATTTTGAATTTGCCTTTGCCTCATTTTAACGATGGCCTTACTAAAATTTGGGACTGGCGACTGGGCCATTAAACCAAAAGTATCAAATTCTATAGCTTTCGGTGCTTCAACCTTCTTTGGCCAATGGTAAGTAGTAACTAACGTTAAGCTGTACGTCCCCTATGTTATTCTTTAGCCCTGATATATGACAAAACCCTGTAGCGAGGTATATGCAGGGTAAAAGCGGTACAGTGTAGTAATTTCTACTGATCCGCCATTTAAATTCTTCAACAAAAAGCTTTCTCAGAACAGGTAAAAGTACAATTTAGAATAAAACGTCATTATCTTTTCCTAAGAAACAGGATTTATCTAGAGGCATTGTACTGGGTAAAGGCTTTTTGAGGATGTTTTTGGACTTTGTACTTAATCTTTGTTGTTCAAGAATGTCACCTGGTGAATGAAAATAATTACTTTTAACAGTTTCAAAAGAAAAAAGACAATCTCTAAATAAATCTTTGTGACAAAATACGATTAAGCCATTCAAGATCATCAATTGATTGGTTTGGTATCTTTGGCACTATAAACTATTCACACACTTTTACCACTTTCCAAAAAGTTTGTTTATTAAATCTCGACAGCTCTTTCGACCACCAAGTGGTCATTCATCAGGAGATGAATATGAATAAAAGTATTATTCATGACCACATGGTGGTCAAAAGAGCTTTCAAATAAACAAACTTTTTAATAAGTGTCAAAGTATGAATAGTAAGTTATTTGAGACCAATATAATTTTAAGCTCTTTATTTATTACTTTTTTCCATTTAAAGACAAAACGAGTTTTTTGCTTACGTTATATCTTTGAAAAAAAGTAGTAATAGTAATTTTTAGATCGAATTTCTTTTACCAGATTACGAGAATTTTCATACACTTTACAAATTTATACCATAATTGTTTTATCTATATCTAATCTTTTATTGTATTTTCAGTTTTTTTTATTATTTTATTTTTTCTTTCTTGTATTGTTTAATCTATCCGTTTCTTCTATCTAGTCATTCTATCCGTGTTACTTAAACTTTGTTTTACTTTTATTCTATATACTTACTGTACTTTTCTTTCACACACTTTTTGTAATTTGAAATGTCCGTCTGTCTTTCTTCTTCGCTTATGTTGCATTTTGTTTATTTTTGTTTCATTTAATAGCTGGTTTTGTTTTTTTTTCTACTTTTTTATATATTGTATCAATTTCATTCATTTTGAGTTTATTCTAATTGAGATTTGAGGTTTCAGCTTCGACAATTTTTTTCTATGAGGGTACTTTACAACAATTTATTTAACTTTTACTAATCTTTGTTACAAGGCTTATTACACTTAGGCACTTAATAATTTTTTTGTTTCTCTATTATTTTCTACTTTTTTTCTTGTAATTTTTAATCTATCTGTTTCTCTTTTTATATTTGTTGGATTTTATTTAAATAATTGAATTTTATTTTACTTTTTTATTTTTTTTATTTTTTTAATTCTTTTCGGTAATGTAGATGGTTTGTCCCTCTCCTTTGCTTATGTTGCATTTTGCTTTTTTATTTCAGTCAATAGGTGTATTTATCTTTTTCTTACTTTTTTTGTTGAGTTTTTTCATTCTGAGTTTATTCTAATTGAGAATAAGGGTTCAAGCCTTGACAATTTTTTTCCGTGAGGGTACTTTAAGTACTTTATTTACCTATTACTAATTATTATAAAAGTTTATTACGCCTAAGCACTAAAAAATTCTTTTGTTTCATTATTTTTTTACACTTTTTTTCTTCTATTGTTCAATCTATTTTTTTATCTTTTTGTATTTCTATGATAATTGAATTTTGTTTTACTTTTTTTCAATATTTCTGATTTCTTTTATTTTCTTTACTTTTTTTCCTCACATTTTTTTGTAATAGAGTTTGTCTGTCATTTTTATTCGATTATGTTGCATTCTGTTGTGTAATTTTTGTTATTTATAATTTATTCTAATTGAGATTTGAGGCTTAAATCTCAACAATTTCTTTCTGTGAGGGTACTTCAGGTGCTTTACAACAGGTTATTTAACTTTCACTAATTTGTATAAGGGTTTATTACACCTGGAACCTAAAAATTTTGTGAGAAAAAAATTACTGTAAGAACCTCACCCGGCTAACTATTATAAATATTAGTAAACTATAATAGATATTGAAAATTACCAAAGAAAGCTCTTTTCTTTGTAAGAATGTCGCTCTATTTCTTTTTTTTAGAATTAGATCTGAAACTGCTGATAGGTGATTCTACTGGTCGTCTTTACAGAAAAAATGGCAAATTGGCTTAAAACATTTAATTACATAAAAAGCTTTGTTTAAGAGCTTTGCAAGTATGGATTTTGAGGCTTACGTTTATAATAAATGAAGTTTTTATTAGTGATTAAACAAAATTGCAAATTATCCATAAAATAATTAAAAAAGCTAATGTGATTGTTTTTGTAAATAAATGATGGTTTTAGTTATTCAAATTTATTCCATAATTTAAAATCAATGCCCGAATGATTAGGTTTTTGCTGCTAAAAAGCCTGTCAACAATACCCTCCAATGTCAATTCAGCACTTAAGTGTCAAAAGTATTAACAATATTTGCTCCAATATTTTTCACAAACAGTTCAACAATCTTCAAGCATTGTAATGGCTCTAAGCAAGTATTGGAATATTCTTCTATTGTAAACATTTATCTTCATTATCAAATTTGACAATGACCTAAAAACTAAAGACTCGTGCTGATGAATTTAAATTGGCATATGTAGATGATGTGTTTTATCTTCGCAGCTTGTTTAAATTAAAATTAAAGTGCGAAATAAAATAGGCAATAGGAAGATCATTTCTGGCCCTCTAAACATTTCAACCTTGAAATTAAAACAATTCAAAGTAAATCAATTATTTATATCTCCCAAATTCTCATCAATATCAATGCGATTTACACCTATTGACAATTTTGGAAAAACAGCTTTATCTAAAATTAATGACAATTTTTCTGTCTAACGCCTGTCTCAAGGACAAAATTGGTAAATTAAATGTGATAAAACTAATGTAACATTGATAAAAGAGTGTATTTTCTCCCATTAAGGTTGAAGATATGGGAAAGCTAAGAAATGGGATAAACAGTTTTAAATCCATAATAATTTTTTTCTGATAGTACTTTTTAATTTATTTTTAATTTGTTTTAAGAAATTATTGTAACGTCATTGGCATGCTCGTTTAGGGGAGTTTGGGGTTTTGTGAAGTACCTGGGTATGAGAGAAAACGAAGAGCTAGATTGTCCACAGTGTTAGAACGTAGTGAAAAGTGATGAAACGTGTGCTTTGGTTGGTGGTATACCTATTTATTGAAGGTAGGTGATGGTTTTATTATCAACGTTTTGGATGAACCTATTCTTCATCAGGAAAAAACAAAAGCATTCTAGTTCGCTCCCAATTACGTCCTAATGCCATAAATAGGTGTTCTTGCACAAAAATAAATAATAATGATAATAATAGTCTTTATTGCAAAAAAGAAATAAATTTCCATAGTAGCAGTATAATATTAATAATAATACTTTATTGACGATTATTAGTCATTATTATATATATATTAAATGTATTAGAATATTAGAATAATATATAAAACTATTACACAGCTAACAAGTGGTTTAAGGTTTTTTCAATGTTTATACAAAACAGTTACATTTTTTGGCAGTTTTCTTAAGAAAAGCTCTATAATTAAAGATAATTTCCAATTTTCTAAATTTTTTACAGTTTCACCTAATATGTAGTAATAAAATATCATTAGAAAAATAGACAAAAATGTATCAAATACAATAATTAATTGAAAATCAGAATTTTTTGCTTAAAAAAAGCTACTATTTTTCACAAATATTTTCCGCCTTTCTTTGGAAAAGTTCTATAATTAAAAAAAATGTTGGTTTTCTAGATTTTCTACAAATTAAACGAATATGTAGAAATAAAATATCAGTAGAAAAATAAACAAAAATTTATTGATACCAATTAATTAAAAATCACCAGGCAAACCTAATTTTTTTTTCTTAAAAAATCTACCATTTTTTACAAATATTTTGTGCATCACCATGTGAGTTTGAAAAAAAAATCCAGAATATTCTAAAATGGCCGAAGGTTTAGGCTTTTAAAGCCTAAACAAAATATGACAACAATTCATTAAATTATAAACCTTTAGCTCGTTTGCTGATATGTATTATACAAAATACATCAAAGATATAAATAATAATATTGTTATAAATAATTAAAAATTGTGCTTGATTAAATAAACATAACATTTACACATATATAATTATAAAAGTAGTAAATAAAATAAATATAATTATAATTTCTTTTTCCTTATTTTGTTCAGAGTTTAACTTAATATTTAATTCTATCTTTCAATGAATTGTTTTTATATATTAAAATTACAGCATTAAAACACAAAAATTATTTAAAAAAATGTTTTTTTATTTTTTTCTAATAATAAGTGTTTTTAAATTCAATTTTTCTATGGCAAGAATACATAAAACTATTAAAAAAAATAAAAATATTTAGAGTAAACGCTTGTAAAATAACCAGGTGAAAAGATTAGTAAGAATATAAGGAAAAAAAGAAGAGCTATATTTTCTTTTTTTTTTGGTGCATAATTAACCTAAAAACCATAACATAGTCTTTAGGACAAAGAACAAAAATTTGTTTCAAAATCAAGAGAGAATGAAGATAAAGATAGACAAAAACAATGCAGAATGTGTGAAAAGAGAAGAGAGGCAATTGAACATTATGACAGAGGAGGTGAGAAAGAGAACCAACTAGAGAAAGCAGAAATAATAAAAAAGAATGAAACAAGACTAAAGTAGATGAAATTGATAGAAAAACAAGAGACATTTTGGACAAAAAAAAACGAGATCAAGAAGAAAATTGATCGAGGAAATACAATAGATAGTTGACCTATATAGTACTACAAGAACATGCAGGTCAAAAATTTTGACTCTAGTATCAACATTTAATAAATGATCTTGAAGCATCATTTCCAAAGGCGATTTTCTTATATCTTAATATATCCTTCACTTTTTGCTTTCTTTTTTTGGAGATGTTATTAATAATGTTTTTGTACACTTTTAATGAATTGGGCATTGCCGAGGTCGCCGGATGAACTGTTGTTCAGACATTATATTGCGGCTTGGTGATTAGTATAATTTTTACCTGTGAGGATCAAGTATGTAAGTGCAAAGTGATTTGCGGCGGGGAGAGCGGATGTTCAAAGTTTCAAGGATGCTTCGATCCTGTAGTCATCGTCTCGGTTCGACTTGGTTGTACGCTGTAAGCTCGCTGTACTTGTTAGCAATTACCATGTGATTATCGACCCATATCCGATTATGTAAGGCCTCAGGATTTACATTACAATTTCTAGGTTCAAAATCATTAAAAACCAGCCAGCGAAAAATTTTTCCCAAAATAGTTGCCAAAAAAAGTATTCAGTTGAGAAAAAAATTCATAAAAGCATGTGATTACTATCCTCTGAACAATAGGAACCAAACGCTAATTTATTTTTCTTCTACGAAAGAAAAATTTGAATATTGTTAGTTGTGGGAAAGTCTGCCCAAAACACTAACCACAACGGAAATTGCTTTAAATTATCTGTGAATAACCCCACGAAAAATTTATAGGTGGATTCCTAAGTGACTAGATAAGAAGACAAAAAATAAATGTACTCTTGAAAGAAAGTTATTTTAATTATTGCTTTGAAGAATTGGTCATGGAATTGTAGCAGAAAAAAACCATCAATAAAAGCTTAAGTCACGCATTTTGCATTTTAATAATTGCGGCTGGTGATAAAAGCAAGGTACAATTGATAATAAATTACTGGCCTTTGGCATGCGAACCGACAAAATAATTAATAAACATTACTCCCTCTCTCTCTCTCTCTCTGCATGCTGTACCACAAAGGTCAACAAAAGACCCACTTCTATTCAAATTAATTCACTTAAAAAGAATAAATAGTTTTTCCTCTATAAATACTTTTTATGATCCTATTAATAACAATTTAACTTTCACACTTTATAAAAACCTACATATAAATGCAAACAAAAAAAAAAACGGTTAAACTACACTCAGCAGCAAAATTACAAAGTGAGAACCATCACCAATGTTTGAAAAATTAAAAAAAAATTTATATCGTAATGTCAAAAATAATTTTTGTTCAAAAAGATGAAACACAAGAAAAAGCTATCTGCTAAAAAAAACCTAGCATTCTTTTTATAAAAGCACAAATTTCATTCTAAGATATCATCTCTCAATTATAGAGTAGCGCCTGTTCTAGCTTACTTGCTACGATATGTCTAATGCTACAGATTAGGTTGTCCCATAGCTTCTCAATGGGGTTTAAGTAGGTTACTCATAGGTACACTTGAATGTCAATATTGTAAAGATACTGACTGATGATTTGGGTTGTGTGTGGTGCATCATAAGAAACTCATCATCTTTCCACTATCAAAAAGTACTCTAGATAAAAACCAACACTAAACATATTACTCAAATAATACCCAGCTCGAAAAGACAATCCGGCGCTATTTGTTTATACTTTAGCAGGTTTAAGTTTCCAAATTTTATCTGTTTTGCTTTTAATTTTAAACAATTTATAAAAATGTATATGTATATTCGGCGTTTTCAAAATTTTTTAACATTTTAGTTTATAAATGTCTAAGTTTCTATTGATCTTCTACACTCTTTTCATAGTAACTTGAGTATATTTTTACAATAGAAACACACCGGATTGAAGAAATTACCAGAAAAATTACATCCGGCGCCTCCACTATTTTTTAACATTTTTATTAAAATTCCTAATTCCCTGATAATGTTCAACATTATTTTGATCTTCTATATTCTTCACATAATAAGTTGAAAGACTTACAATAGAAACACACCTGATTAAGCAATTTACAAAAATCTGTATATCTGACGCTTCCGCCAGTTTTCAACATTTTTATTAAAACTTGGAAATTTAATACAATAGAAACACGCCTGATTAAACAAGCTACAAGAAAAATTACATCTGGCGCCTCCACCATTTTCAAACATTTTTGTTAAAAATCGTTTTTTTTTATAAATGTTCAACATTCTATTGATCTTCTAGACCAGAATTATACCATTGCTTTTATTTTAATGATATCCGACTTTGTTTTTGCAATATTTACGATATTGATCATTTTTTGATCTAGAAGCGTTTTTCTGTATTTTTTGATATTTAACTAGATCTGAATACTTCCTATTCAGCTCGGCAAACAGTTTAACTTGATGTTTAACGGTTAAATATTGTTATTTTGGAGTTTTCTATTGATTCAGTTATAAATATTGTTATTTTGGAGTTTTCTATTGATTCAGTTACGTCTGCAAGTGTGTGATTTCTTAAGAATAAAGCTTAAATTAAAATAATGTTTTATTTTTGTAAATTTTTCAAATCATTTTTTTTACATAATGAGGTTCCAATATTGGTTTGTAGGAGATTGCAGAAAGATATAAAACAATTTTAGAGAAGGATTTGTAATTCTGGTTTCTTAATAATATAGGATTTTTACTGAGATAGCAAAATGGTCTGATTTATTATTTTTTATTACCGCAGAGCTTCACCTGCTTTCGTCTAAGATCACGTTGTCAATGCACTTGGTACTAGTTAATAATATTATGTTTTCTTACGTCACGTTTTTATTAAAAATTATTTGCAATTGTCAAAAATGTCAATTGCAACTAGTGTCCATTTTGATTTACACTATAAAAATTAAGACAGTTTGAACTTTATCTCATAGGTATGCGTAAATTTTCTATGTGGTGTCATTCAATCTATTACAAAATTCTTGCAAAAAAAGTGTAATCTAAGTTTAGATAATTTTGAGGTTTCGTTTTTAAAATGAGTCATTTCTTATTGCTCTAGAAAGCTATCGTTAAAAAACAGAGAGTGCTTTTTATCTTTACGAGAGAAACCCATAAAAGAATTGGCACTATTGTTAAGATGCACCACAATGGTCCGCTTTGAACCCTCTTCTATACAAATTTAATAGAATAAGCGGCATGGTAGAGGGGATTTAACATTTTTCGTAATGGAATGTGTATTGGTGTAGGGTGTGAGATGAAAAGTGTTTTTTGTGAGCGCAAAGGTAATTAGGGCCGTGGTTGAATCCCAAAAGATATGTTTCGTCGTTGCTGTTGCCGTGTCAGTTCAACCAAGACCACTTTCACTTCCCTACAAAGCGGAGACCTTGAAGGTTTCAAACAGGTAAAATCAGTCTCGAGGACAGTCGAACCAACACTAAACGATCAATTACTTAATACAACGCTCGCCTGCGTTACGCCATTTGTTATTTATGAGCTTAGCATTAATTGTCATCAGACCAAAAAGAAAGATCACAAAGGGTTTGTTTTCAAATCTTTGTCACTATTGAAGAAGCTATAGATTTACCTATTAGTGTGCTTAATTACACGCTTTGGAGGTCGTGTTCTGTATCTGAGGTCCAGACAGACATTACGCGATAGTGAAAGTGCTACACTATGACTACTTTCCCTCGCTCTCATAATAACGTAATACTAACATAACAATAGATATTACACGAATCCTATGGCGCTTACACTGGATCGTTTGAGTTTGCTTTGCTTCTCATTTGCAGTTTGGTGAGATTTGTCTAGAAAAGATCTAGTTGCTTAAAAGAGCAGATGTTTGGATGATGCTATCCCACATTTGTCGAAAAAGTTTGGCAATGTTTCTGATAGTTGATATAAGGGCTTGCAAGTTGCAGGTAGTTACGTAAAGATACCTACATATAAGAGAACTGCTTTCTTGAGTAGAAAGAGTTCAAGTAAGGGGTGGGTAGCTTTGGGAAGTAGGATATTAGCTATAGAATGGTAACAAAAAGCATTATTAGATCTTTCTATTCCTTCCCAGCGCCCGCTATTGCATCGATATTATACAACAGTTCCCCCTCTTGATACGGGTATTGTGAAAGTCCGGTTGTGGCCCCCGTTTGGGCCCCGCTCGCGACGAGTCTCCTTGGCGAAGTCGGTGAAAGCAATTGAAACGGTCGGAATGCTGTTCGCTGCTGCAACTCAAACTGAAACTGAAACTGACAAAGCGCCGAATGCAAAATTACACCAGTGGTTTACAAAGGCAGCGCGTCCGGAAATTGGAAGAACAAAAATAGACGCGTTGCTCGGATGCTCGGATGTAGTAACACGCTGACCGTTCGCGTATCCAAAGTCTAATAGAAAAAGTAAAAACTAAAATTTTGCTAAAACATCGCGCAGTCGCCTATTTCTTCCGACCTTGAAAATAGAGAAAGAAGAGTTTTGAGTGAGCTAGCAATAGGAAAAAAACTTGTTGTGTAGTGGGGGTTTAAGAGAAAAGAGGGGAAAGTAAAGGGAGAAATTAAGAGTTAGTAGTGTTTTGTTTGATCCCGTGGGCAAAGCTGATGCTAATATTTTGCAGCAATTTGCAGACTCCGGGGGTGGCAAAAAATTAAGATCTCGGCCAAGATTTGACTTTCATCAACTGTTTCAGGAGTTCAGGAAACTTGCTTCAATAAACACCAAACTATTTGTTGTTTGTGAAGGCTCGTCGTGCTCGTTCACTTTTACTTTCATTTGTGGCGCAACAGTGTCGAGAGTCGTGCCCCAAAATATAATTCACTCGACGCAAAGACAGACCAACGATCAAACGCATTATTTGTACGAATTGTATAGTAGTGTACTAAGTGCTGGGTGGTGAATTATGGATAAGTGCAGTGGTGTTAATTTATTTTCCGGTGCTCGCGGCTGCCCCATACATCCGACAGTCGCGGGTGCCTATTAAGGATTACTTATTCCTCTAGGTATGTAATATTGATAACATTACAAGCTGCCCTCAGATAAACCCTTTATTTGCAACCTGTTGCAGTAGCGCTTATTATACACATACTCGCGGCGCATTGTTTCAGCGCGCCTCGTGCTATCCACAACCAACATCAACTCTTTTTAATTTATGCATTATGTAATTGACATTTTTCTAAATCTCTATTACACCATCATTCATCGAGATCTCTAACTAATTACCTCACGCGTCAACCAACCACAAATTCAAATCTAAAATGAAAGTACTCGATATAGTAGATAGGTACCCATTGCAAATTCAAAAGAACACCTGTATTATAGGCGTGTCTACTGCATTTGTTCAAAACACTTTTTCTTTTTTACTTACAGGTTCTCCTCTTAAACTCACTAAATTCGCCATGTACTCGGAAGAACAGGATTCTCACGGCTTATTAACGTTGCACTATGGCAAACATCATGCTACTATAGTAGATGAAATCAAAACTTGCTTTACTTCTGAAAACTTTGCCGATATGACATTTATCTGCGATGATAAAACATCGTTAAGCGCTCATAAATTAATAATGGCATCAGCAAGTCCTTTAGTACGTCGGATTCTCGGGGAAAGTGTTCATGCTCACGGGCCCAGCGTTGTGCTTATCCCGGGAATAAAAAGTTGCCACCTCCGACATTTGCTTGATTTTCTTTACAATGGTCAAGCTTGTGTAAAGGTATATTTATAAAATTATTTCTTAACACAAATTATTGTCATAACACGTTTTAGTCGAGTGAATTGGATAGCATACAGGAATTATTTGAATTGTTGCAAATCAAGTCGGACATGTGGCAGTCTTCCAGTACAGAAGAGGCCAAGAACCTATCCGAAGATGGCAGCAGTTGGACAGCAACAGACAATGACAATTCAGATTCAATTCACGTTAAAAGAGAAACAGATGATGATGAAAAAGAAGAAGGTGAAATCAAAGATGATGATGACGATCCTTTGGATGAAAATAACACATCAGAAGACGGTGATAATTTTCCCAATCCCGTCAATTTATCATTAAATGCGAAAAATTCAGAAGATGACAAAAATGATGACGACAATAATTCTGAAGTAAGTTTTTGAACAATTTTTTTCTTATTAACTAAACATTTATTTCAGCATTCAAGCAAAAAAAATTGTGATGTTTTAAAAATTGGACAAACTACAGTAAAAATTGCTCCAAAAGTACATGAAATATCACAGTTTCATCATCATAGGATGAAACGCAAAAGTGGATATATTGAACCTGCCGATCTAAAGCATCAAGATGAACTTCTTTTAAAACCGCCTTTAACTGATCAAAAATTACTCTCTTTGGTTCAAAGTCCTGAAAATTATGTTGTAACTCCACACAGAAAGAGACGTCCAGGTTTCCATAATTCTCCAGCCCAAAATCCACCTTTTGTGCCTTTTTCTCCATCGTATATAGACGACGCTGTACATCATCAGCATCACAGGTATAAGAATTTACCACCATTAATAGCTGCTCATCATCCACTATCAATTTCGGCGTCGCCATTCCTTGTAGATCGAACCCATACACCATCACCGGGTCAACATCCGGATACATCTGGCGGTCCTGATGGCGTTGTGGTAAAATATAGACCACCTAGTGCCGATCAGAGTATAACTTCTGATACTTATCCAAGTTTTGAACACACTTGGAACGCTTGGTCTTTATGTCAAACACAAGTAAATCCTCCCAGCAATGAGGAATCAAGAGAAAATTCCGCATCATTTTCTGCTGGGGGCGGTGGTGGAGGAGTTGGCGGCGGTGGTGGGGGTGGTGGTGATGATGGGGCCGAAAGTTCTTCACATGCTCCTCTCGGAACTAAACAAGTACTCCCAACTGTGCAAGTTCGAGAATATCGTTGTGAATACTGTGGAAAACAATTCGGTATGTCGTGGAATTTAAAAACTCATTTGCGTGTACATACTGGAGAAAAACCGTTCGCGTGTCGATTGTGTGTGGCAATGTTTAAGCAAAAAGCTCATCTATTAAAGCACTTGTGTTCTGTGCATCGAAATGTTATCTCGGCCAATGATGGAAACTCGGGACGATTTAATTGCTGTTTTTGTCCGCTTTCTTTTGAATCACTACCAGAATTGATAAGGCACTTATCAGGACCACATAATAATTTGCTTTTAAGCAAAAATATGCACGAGCTTAAATAGTAACATTCCATTAATTGATACGGTCGTATAGGATAGTTGAGAACGACCTAATCAAGTTTTCAATTTTTTGTGATATGTTGATCCTTTTAGTGCCTTTCCTGAATCTTTGTGTAGTCGGTAACCCTCAGGGATGTAGTGAGTAGTTTTAGTCCCGGGGTTAGGCACAATTGTGGCGGGAGTACTCAGTCTTCCACCAGATCGACGCCTTCCTTAATGTGTTAAATAGTTTTATAAAACTTAGGTATAATCCAACCGATGTTGTGTTCAATGACTTTACGTACCTAATCCTGCGTGGTGTGTATGACAAGTGTTCTGGGGTTATTGTTGCTAATGTCCACTGTTATATACATCACAAGTGGATGGATCTATTATACGCCACATTAACCAAAAATGCTCAATTGTTCTAGCATTTTTAGTTTGTGTTCGTACATTTTGTATATTTTGTTCTACTTATATAGTTTTTACTACAAAACTGGAAATTACAAATGTATATTTTTTATATACACACCAAAGAAGTAAAAATTAAGTTGACAATTTATAGATCTTACAACTATTAACTTATTCATATCTCAAAAAGTGCTTTAATTACTTTTTCAGAATCTCCGTGAATGGATTTGAAGGCCATCGTCATACGTAGTTTCTATAGCTTTAGTTAGAATAGTTTCAAACTAAATTCTACTTCAATTTGCACAAAAAAATTTTAACTCAAAATACGATCGAAAGAAACTGATTTGGCGTGATTGTTTCAAATAAAACGTGGTACAAATGTGGTAAAGTAGTATTTTGTTAGAATTGTAAATTGTAAATAATAGATTGTAAATAGTGTATTTACGAAAATAAAACGATTGTTTTTTCTTGTAGATCTTAAACCAATTCTAATTTTCAAAACAGTACGATAGTTCTTAGAGCAAGTTATTAAACTTACCTACGTAACTGACCTAAAATCCGTAGAGATTCAGTTTCTTATCAGGAATTTTTATGATTATAATTGCTTACAAGTCAATTTTTTCTTATCTATACCAGCAACAGCAAAAAAAAAATTATGGCTTTGTTGTATTTAAATTTTTTACTCCTAAAAACCTTACTATCCAAAACCTTGATTTTCAAAATTTACAACTTTTCTTATAAGAAATGGATACAATAAATTCTATTCAAGCATAAAAAGGTAGGATTTTTGCAACATTAAATGTTTAATTTTGAGGAATGGCTAAGAATTGTACGACTTTTGTTTCATTTTGTACAATTTTTTTAATGTTTTGTATTTTTTTTTAACAGTAGTTTCAACATTAGGTATATACTGTTTCTTGATGGACACATCTTCTTTTGCATATTTGCTACTTCTTATCTTTACCTTTCTTTACTATATATCTTTTTTAGTACTAATTAAAAAAAGATTATTTTTTTTTGGTACTAAAAAAGTTATTGCATCATTGTTTAGTTGAATGTTCAGGTCCTAGACGATACTGATTCTCTTTTCAAGCAATGATGTAGATACCTTTTTTACATATTTCTATTTTTTTGTGTCGTTTGCAAAATCTGCTCATTCTCTGCTTTTCTTGTATTCAGCGTTTTATTTTTTTTCTATTTTTACTATTATTATCATCTTTTCCACTATCAGTATATTTGTTTTTCTTGTGTAAATTATTTAGTATGTTTCTTGTCTTTTCTGTCATTTTTATCGAGTCTAACACTATTCTGATTCATAAATTTTTTTCTTTCTCACGATTTTTTTTACAGATTTTTTTGTTCTATTCTGCTTATATTACTTCTTTCTACTCTTATTTTTTCTCTTTTACTTTTACTATAATTCATGGTGTCTCTCTAATCAGCTCTAGAATGTATATTTTTTTGACGCTACGTTTAATCACGTTAACAAAAAAGACATTAATTAATTATAAACAAATTACATAATTAAAAACAAGACATTTTATTACAAAAAATGACGTTTTTGGTTTTTTATTTACTTTTCTGTAAGAAACAAATATTTTTGTGGCTCAAAATTCTGATTAGATTTTTAATTTCATTTTTGAAAAAGTTTTTGCCAATTTGGAAGAAAATATAGGGCTTTGACAATGTTTTTGCAATATTTTCGAGTTGTTTTTGTAGACCATAATTAGTTTTCTGATTAAGTTATTGTCTCAAATGTTAAATTTAATAATAAAGTAATTATATTAAAATTATAATAATTATAAAATATTATAATTTGTTTAATGACGGTGCTTTCAAATGGTTATGATGGTAGAGTCTAAAGCGGAGATGCTAATTTACACACTTTACTCAAAAAATTACTTTTTATTTGAAACAAATTAAGATATCTGCTCTAGTATAGAGTTCATACTTAACCAAGAACACATTTTATGTGAGCACCGGTAAGAAGAAAAACAATTGATAAAAAAGAATTAAATCCAAAAAACTTTAGCTACAAATTTTTTATAAAACTTGAAAAGATTAATGTAAAACATTATGACTTGGCATCTTTTTACAAATGTTCACAATTTTTTACAGTATATTATCGGTTTTACTACGTCAGGATTGTTCAATAAATTTATACAATGATCGGATTTTATTTTTGACTTTTAAAATGTTTTCAATATTTCTATAATTATTGTAGTATTCTGTATTCAAAATTTGTTGTTCAATTATTTTGTTGGAAAAATAATATGAAGCAACAAAAAACTGCTACATTTCCTAATAAAGGCAGAAAGAGTAGTCTTTAAATAGTGTTTAAAAATTTGTAATTCATAAATTTAAAATGGCTTTTTACATTTTTAAGTAGTACATAAATTAAGGATGACAAGTGTTTCGCATTTTATATCTTACTTGCAAATTCTAATTTGAATATTATATAATGTGGGACTTCTGTTTATTATGCAGCAAAGAGCTATTTATTATTTCCTTCAGTTTGAGGTTATAGAAAATGGTTTTTTTTAACTTTTTGAATTGGTTTTTAATTTCTTGGCATACATAGAGAATAATTATGTCAAAGTAGACAACATTAATTGCTATAACTTCCTTCTTCTTTAAGGGCAATAGGTTGACAATTGATTTTTTTATAAATACATTCATTACTTGTCAGTTTTTGCTGATAAGAGTTACTTAGCTTCAAACGCCTTAAAGTTTATACAAAAATTAAAGCAAAATGTAAGAAAGATAAACACCAAAAATTTAGTTTAAGGTCGAAAATATTGTAAGCATAGATGCATATAATATTGGAATTGTCTAATATTTATTTTAAAATGAAATAAAATCATGCAATAAATAAATTTACAATTTAATGTAGAATAGAATCAAACCACTGGACATAAAAATCATTAACATAAAAAATAAATGATAAAACAGTGCAAAATAAAAGTAAAAACCAAGAAGAATTATAACAAGAATAAATTTAATACAAATAAAATCGAGAAAAAAAAAGAAAAGCTTACAAATGTTTTAAAACATGAAAGAAGGAAAATATAGACAATCATAAAAAAAGCAATTTAGAAAAATAGCAGGACATATAATCTATAATTATACATAAAGTACTAAAATAATTAAAAAAAAAGTAAACAAATGATTGCAAGACCTAAAGGAAAGTAGTTATTGATATAAATCTATATTATTTTATTTCGTCTTCACTAAAATTCCTGTTAAATTAATCAATTTATTACAGAAAATTGCTAAAATATGCAACAAAACACATTATATATGTCTTTGGGCCTAGCTTAAGCATTATATGCAGCAACAAACTATTAAAAAAACCTTTTTTTTTAACTCGACTTCCTAGTTCTGATCTAAAGTATTGTAAAATAGAAGTGACCCGTGAGAATACTTTAGATACTTTAAAATTAAATTAAATATTAACAGAGAATGCGATAATACAAAAAAAATAGCTAAATCTTATTTACAAAATAAAAGTCTCCTGAAAAACCTAAGTATAGCTTTATAATAATAACTTCTAGCAAAGATTTCAATGCCCGATTATAATGTTATACGCAACTAGTTATACAAAAGTGTTTGAGAACTAACGTAATGCTAGTTGTCAGCTTTTTTCAAATTTTGTTTAGCAAAATCAAGTTAGCAAGAGACTAATTAGACAAAAATCTATATAGACTGAGAGCTGAGTGACAATTTCTACACTTATAATGCGCTTTTATGATAGAATTATGTACATGAAAAAACGCAGAAACAGCATTAATACTACCTACTTAATCTAGGGACTATATACATAGATAGCTGTTTATCCTGACGTTAATATGATTGCTAGAAACACCCAGAGACTACCCAAAAGTTATAGAAATGTTTAGAAAGAGCCGTAGCTCTTCAAACGAAAACGTCAAAATTTAAAAACTTTGACTGCAGAGACAAGCAGAATGGTCAGAAATGGTAGCCATTTTTCAAAACAGAAACTTTTTAGAAGAAAGATGAAAATCAGAAATTTTAAATTAACTATATAAAAAACTGTAGTTAGAAAAATGCAAAAGCGCTTTAATATTAAAAAAACAAAAAAAAAATTAAAAAAAACTTTTGCGAGCAACATCTAAAAATGAAATTTGGCGTAACAAAAGTTACAGAAAACCAGCAAACTTGCGCAATAGTTAAAAAAAAATGAGGAAGACGCAGGTTGAGCTAGACTGAGAAAATGGAGACAGATCTGTCTATAATAAAAGTATATATTTGTACAGAATAGAGCAGAATTGAGAAGCGTTAGCCTCAAACTTACAAAGGCTATATATAACGCTTTTTTGTAAGAGTGAAATTATTTATCTACATATATATTTTTGTAGCGATTCAAAAATTTATAAAATATTTATATAATCTAACAATTATTTTTTAAGTTTTTTAAAGTTGCTTAGTGTAAATATGACTTTTTAATTATATGAGAAAATAGTTCTAAATGTAGTTTAATAATTTATGTGAGATCAAATTTCAATTTGTTTTTTTTTTGTTATTGTTAACCGTCTACCACACTGAGAACCAAAAGCTATATTTGATATTTTAAGTCTGTAATATTTTATTTGAATGCTGTTATTTTCTATTATTTGTGTTTATTTTTTATATATGTAAAGCTTTTAAAGTATTTTTATTATTATGAATAAACAGCTTGATGAAAAACTGTCACTACTATTTTATTATTGTGTTTTCTTGATTTGAAACGCCAAACGCAAAAAGATATGGAAAAACAATATATTATACGTAAATTATTGGCTTTGAAAGTAGAAGATTTGGATATATAAATCTTAGAAATGTGCGACAGAATAAAATTGAAATTAAACAAAAACTGAAAAATAAATGTAAAAAAAAATATTTTGCACAAAGCAATTTGAGTAAAACAAAATAATTAAAGATATATAATTAGACAAAATAGAAAAAACCAGAAGTTATATGCTTGTTAGATGGGTATGATAAATATATATATATATATAAACATGTGTTTGAATATTTAAAAAATAAAAAAGCATTCAAATGTAAAATTTAACAACATAAGAACAAATTGCTACATATATATCAAATAAGTTATACAGACTTGATTAAAAAGAAAAAAAACACCAAACAATTAAAAATTTGCAAAAATTTAAAAAAGGTCTAAAGAGAAATACATCAAAAATAAATATTTTATTAAATTTTGATCATTATTCAATTGTTAATTGTTCATTTCTTGACATTTTATTGATCACAATATCAATAAGATTTCCAATTAACGTCTAAACGTCATTCCATTGTCAATTGACGTTTAATAATAGCAAAACTAAATTAGATATTGTGCTGAAAACAATTGAAAACTATTTTTTTAGTAACAAACTTTTTTCCATAAAACTACAACAAAACAAATAAAAAGAAAATGTTGGATTTTACAAAATGTAGTCAAATAATTAATTAGTACATGACCCTGAGTGAGAAAAAAAAAGTATAACGGTCTTTTTAATGTAAATAATTTTAAAAAAAGATTATTTACAATTTTTTCTTAAATATAGGTCAGATATGCTGACAATATTTTTGCAATATATTACGTTTATGGGGTGTTCTGCAAGTTGCCTATACTAGCTGGAATTCAAACATAACAATATATTATTTTTTTCAAAATAATGCGGTAATATAATTTCTTGTCTTTATTATCATCTGCTACCTTACATTTTAAGTAGGTAGATGGAGATCAGGTTCGTGACAGTAATAGAGATGATTCTTGTTGATTGACGATATCGCCTTGATCAAAACGGCAATTTTGTATTTGATAATATAAACACGAAGATTGATCCCGTTGGGACCTATAAGTTTAGAAGGTCAGCTTAGGGCATTGCCTTTGCTAAATTAAAACACCGTTTATTACAATAATTTATTAAAGCTTTATTAAAATTATGGCTTTAACCTGTCAGGTGCCTTGTCATAACTCTGCATAACTAAAAGTGTCGCTTTATCTTCGAGTGAAGATACATAAAAAAGATGCTGAAACAACCTGAGCGATGGCAGGAGTCAATAATAATCGAATAGCGGTTTCTGGAACCTGGTTGTATATAAAAGCGGTGGAAAAACGTTACGCATCAAAAGACATCAACGATGAAAAGTGCGTGTTTCTTTTTGATAATTTTTGCCTACGTTCAGGCACAAGTGCCAAATTTTGGATTCTGCCCAGATTATATACCAATTGCAAATTTTGACGTTGACAAATTTTTGGGAAAATGGTATGAAGCTGAACGATATTTTCAATTTTCTGAAGTTGCGGCAAGATGTGTAGTTACAGATTATGCCAAAGCCCCAAGTGGCAAAATTTACGTATCCAATGAAGTTACAAACCGGCTGTAAGTATTAAAAAAAACCATTGAGACACTACAATTATCTTACTTTAGGACAGGAGTTAAGCGTGTTGTTGATGGTGTCTTAGAACCTCTTGGTAGAGCTGGTGAAGGCAAACTCAGTCTTAAATACTCCACTAACCCATTTTCAAGTGAAACTCTTTTATCCGTATTGGATACAGATTATGAAACTTACTCTGTACTCTGGAGTTGTTCTGGAATTGGTCCATTTACGACTCGTAAGTTTTTTTGAAAGTAATCCTACAATATAATTTTGATTCATTTCTCTACAGAAAGCGTTTGGTTGATGACACGTGAACGTTTACCAGCTCCTACAGTCTTCCAGAAAGCTTATGGCGTTTTGGATAAATTTAGAATCAGTAGATCTTTTTTTGTAAAAACAGATCAAGAAGGCTGTGCAATTGCAGCTTCAGATATCAACGCGGCTAATGGAATAACTTCAACTTCTACAGTTGTTCAAGCTACTGGCGTTGACCAGAAGACTGGAAAAGATTCAGACACAAAAGAACAACCTCTTCCAGTTCCAGCATTGATTCTCAACTCAAAAGAGAAAGCTTCAGAGGAAAAAACTCAGCCAGCCAAATCTTAAATTTGCTGTTATTTATGCACATTATTTATTTAATAAACATGTTTAAATGCAGAAGTTTTTATTATTGCAAATCATCATCAATTATCGCTGCACTCTGACGCATCCGCTAAAGCCAAATTACTTAGCCACCGTTATTTTGACCTACTCGCGCTGGTCGTAAAACGGCAATTTTATCAATCGTTCCGTAGTACTCAGCCTGGCAAGATCGTTTATTCGCAACACAACATGTCTATTGTTTTAGTGATAATTTTTGCAACTTTAGTAAATGCTCAAGTTCCATTTCTAGGACCTTGCCCAGAATATCAAACTGCTTCTGGTTTTGATTTAAACAAGGTATTTTGTTCTTTTTTTTTGACAAATTTTTATATTGAAAGGAAAAATTGTAGTATTTGGGCAAATGGTATGAAGCTGAGAGGTATTTTGCAGTTTTTGAATTTGGTGGCAAATGTGTTACGGCCGATTATAACTATAATAATAACAATGGAGCTGTCAATATAATCAATCAACAAATTAGTGCCTTGTAGATATTTTCTAACATTGACCTTTAGACTATTAACATGTATTTATTTTTAGAACCGGTATAAGATCTACAATTGAAGGTATAGGTAATAATGTTGGACGCTCTGATGAAGCCAAATTATCAGTTCAATTTCCATCGCTTCCAAGTAATTAATTAAAAATAACTCAAAATCATTTTTACCATATTTTTTTAGTAAATTTTGATGCTCCTTATTGGGTTTTGGATACAGATTACGATAAATACGCAGTAGTATGGTCTTGTACTAACTTTGGACTATTCAGCACTAGTATTTAGCCAAAATTATAATTTATGATTTTTTTTCAAAAAATATTTTTAGGAAACGCTTGGATTTTGACAAGATCTCGACATCCTTCACTGCAAACTATGGAAAAGGCCTATGCAGCGTTAGACCGAAATAGCATTAGCAGAGCGTATTTTATTAGAACCGACCAAAAAAATTGCCCCAAGAAATATTAAACAATCATTATGAAGACTCATCTATTAGAATTAGTTATTTATTTATTTAGATGTTAAGTGATTTTTTTTGTAAAGTGATGCTCGAAAACTCTGTACCTTCTAATATATTATCATTAAGCCTTGGAATTTATTTCACCTTCTGGAAAGAGTTACCTAATTTATTATTCGACGTTTACTTGCTAACGGTAGCAAGTACTTAATTAACAGTTTCTAGAAAAGTGGTGATTAGCGATGAATAGCAAATTAGAAGCCATAAAAGCGGTCCTTTATGGCTTATTTTAAGCAACAGTACGGAAAACTACCTTATTGTTTCAGCTGATATGAGCTGAAAACATATTCTTCTTAAGCATAAACATAAATAACATCTGTTAATAAACATTCGACAGAGAGGAAACACCAGAACCGTTTTCCAGTGTGTCTCAAAATAAATTGCGGCGTATTTTTTTGTAAAAGATGTACAACTTAACGGCGTAAATTTTAAAATATTGCTCACTTACTGGCTCGGTGAATTTTGTATCATCATAATAATTTGTAACTATTAATAATTACATATTATATTTCTTTTGTTTTCATTTTGTGTTTTAATTCTTTTTTCAATATCGTTTATTTGTATTGTATCTTACATTCTTATTCAGCTAGTTGTCAACAGGAGATCTAAGCCAGCTAGTTAAGTGACGTCATAATAAAATCAAATGTCAAACCAAGGCCTTTTGTTATCGTTATATAACTTTTATTTAAATTAAACGAAACGAGCTTTTAACTGTCTATTATTTGCGTACTTTGTACAACAATTATTCTAAAAATATATTAATTGCAAATAATTAAAAAGCAAACTCAACTCGTTGACTCATCGTGATTTGAGTAAAGTAAACAACAATTACACTTCGCATAACTTTACTGAAGTATCAAAAAAAAAATGTGAACCGTCATAAGACGCCTGACAATGTAATTTACTAGTCCATTACACAACTCTACAAAAAAAATTTTGTCTTGTGTCTTAAAGTCTATTTTATTTTTTAGTTAATTATAGACAAAAATGAAAAAAAAACTTTTTTTTGGTATAAAGTTTGTTTTTTGGATAGTTGTAAATCATTTGTAATGTAAGGGTCATTTGTAAATTTTTTTAAAAACGTTAATTTATTTTAATTTTTTCAAAAATACAGCGCGATTAGAGTAGAATCTTTATTTTAACTAAAAAAATAATATTATTAATATCTTCAAAAAAAAGAAAGTCACAAGTAAAGAATATATTAGGATATCTTTGGAACTGCTGCTTCAGTATCATTTGTTAAAATGTTAATAACACTCGAGTCAAAATTTTTGGCTTGCATGTTTTTGTAGTACTATATATTTGAAATACACAACAATAATCATTTATTTTAATAAAATTTGCTTTTCATTTGTTACCTGTTTTCCTTTATGATCTCGTTTTTTTGTCCAATCTCTCTCTTGTTTTCCCTATCGTTTTTATTCACACTAGTATTGTTGCATTCTTTTTTATTATTTTTGCGTTTTCCGGTTTACTCTCTCTTTCACTTTCTCTCACTCTTTGCTATATGTTCAAATGCCTCTCTTTTTCACACATTCTGCATTGTTTTTTGTCCATCTTTAACATTAACTTTAACATAACTTACGTTAAATTTTTCATTAAAATCTCCATCAAAAGATATCGTTATCTATTTAACCAAAAAAAAATTTTCAAAAATTTTAAAAATTTTAAAAAATTAGCTAAGCTCAATTAAAGCTTTCTGAATTCAAATCTATTATTGCTTTTTGTCTATAATGAACGACTCTACAAAAAAAAAATGTTTTTTGTCTTATAGTTTATTTTAGTTTTTGGATAATTATGCGCAAAAACCAAAAAATTGTACAAAATAATAAAACAAAAATATATATACATGTATAAAATAAATAAAAAATCGAAAATTTTTTTTTGTATAAAGCTTGTTTTTGTGGTAGTTGTAGTCATAATGCTCAATTTTTATATTTATTTGAATGTTTTCATCTTCAATTAAAAATTAAATCCACAGATTTTGAAGAATATCGTTCAATCAGTCTTCAAATTTTCTCCTCTAATTAGAAAATTTTAAGCTTCAAAGTCAATGTCAATATTGCTGATCTTTTGCTTATTTGCTTTATTTTTATCTCTATTTTCTACCTTATCTTTTGCCTTTCTTTTGTTTGTTTTTAATATGGTGCTTTTTATTTCTTTTCTTCTCTCGCCTATTTTTGCATTGAAATCTCACCAATTAGATAAATTGTAAGTATTAGCTGTGACTACTAGGAAAATGCTTGGTTGTTAATGAATCTTTTGTTTCGTGTGAAATGTTGCTAAAGTTCAAGAAACTGAGCGAAAATTTCAAATAAAATAGATTTAATTATAAAGAAATTGGGGGAATCCCTGGGCATTATAAATTCAATAATTCCATTGACTTATTGGTTAGGCTTTTTAATTATATTTGCGTGTTGTATGTATGATAATGTTTGTAAACATTTCCAAAACCGGTGAATCACAGATTTTGCTAATTTTGCGATACTCTAGCTCTCTATCTCTCTCTAAAGTGTAAATATGGAAATTATTTTGTCAAAACTGTATAATTTTTCCAAATTAAATTCAATAGTGGCTGTTTATTATAAGTTAACGCCCGTTGTATTTGTTTGAGATTGAGAGAGGCATGCGAGATTTTTCGAATTTAGATTGTCTTGTTAACACTCGGCTGTCGTCGGAGAAAAGGATAAAAGATTCGGTTGAAGTCGGAATTAAATTTCTGTTAAAGCCAGAGCACAATACATGGCGCACGAGATAGGCGTTGTTGGTCGCCTCGAAAATCTAGTGAAAGGTTCATTGGCGCCTTTGAAAGTGGTGTTTGTGTTGTGTACGATGTAGACTTTTTTTCTCAAAAACCTAACCTAGAAAGGACATTTTTGGAAAAATATTTTTGAAACAATGTGACACAGAACGAACGCACCTAGAACGATGACTCAAAATTTTATTTATATTTTTATTATTTTTTCTCTCAATCATCTTACTTGTGGATATTTAAACTTATATTTAAATCTAATTGAAGTACAAAGACTTTTAGGTAAGTATTTCCTACTATTTTTTTAAATTATTATTTATAAATAATTACTTTTCATTTAGAAATTGAATATAAATGCATTGCGCATGAGTTATGAGAATCGATCTCAAGTGACTTATGATGAAGGGTGACAAACCATTTCAATATTCAAAAATTCTACACCCTTTTAGAGAATTTGGCCTAAAATCCTCATTAAAATTGGTTTCTAATCTACAAATCTATTATGAATGCCGCTTATAAATTAAGATCTTTAAAACAAGTTTTTTGCTTAGTATTCACCTATGTCTATTTATTTTTTTCTAGATGATTATCTGTGAATAATAATAAGTAGGCAGGTGTACGCAATTTCGATTTTTTTCTTTTCAACTATAAAATTCAATTATTTTTTTCAAAAGAGAAAAAAACTTGGCTTCAACTTTTTTATTTATTCTATTGTCGTATCACAAAAGGCGTTTTCAATAGAAAGTTGGCTTGGATTTTTGGAAAAATCCTCAAATAGAAGGTGCACCGCAGGGATCTCTTTCCGGACCATTGTTATTCTCATACTACACTAGGCCTATTCAAACATTTTTTTCTCGGAAATTTTGGTGTTACCAACATCACAAAGTAGTAAAATGTAGTGAGAAACGCGTTTTTGTTGTTTATTAGGGTTACCTTTATTAAATATATAGAAAATAATTGATATATAACAATTTTTTTTTTCTTTTATTTGAATTTTGTGGCGGTAATAGACGGTTTTTTAGCTTCATGTTTCAGTACTGTAAACGCAATGGGGCTCTAAGGTAATATCCCACTGGGTCTGATTGGTTTGGGCTTCAAATTCCTGACGTTTTTATTATTTTGGAAAATGCATTTTGGCAGTTTGTCTTCTTCTCTATTCTCTTCTTGGAAAACAGCATTTGCGACCGTCGTAACATTTTAAAGCATTATCTTCTGCAGAGAGTTCTACATTGATGATTAAAAATTTTTAACATCAAATGTATCAAAAGTACCACTTTACATATGAAAACTGGAGGGTTTGGGATCAAACTTGTTTGTCGGAATCAGGTCGTTAGGTAACCAGTGGTTGAAGATAGTGTGTTCAGAGCCTGGCCAAATGAGTGACGTGCCCGGTTCGAATACCACGCAGGCGGAAAACGGTGTTTTTCAATAAAAAAAAAGCTTGTAGAAAAATAAATTACTCACTTAAAAAGAAGATTGCTTTTTTGTGTGACCATGTGTGTTTGTAAATAACGGGAGCACAATTCTATTCCTATTTCTGGCGGAATACTAGTAGTATTATTAATCTAGAACTTAGTTTTTGGAAAACATTGTTGTTGGCTTTTTGTTACACTACATACACTATGTTTTTTTGAAAAATATTGTGCGTCTAGGTTTTGAGTAGCAGAGTATGTAGCTTGCTTTGTCTAAGAATAGAAGACTTTTTTTGCATTTGGCGTCAATTTTTTTTGATCTGCGATGTTTTTTTCTGAGAAAATTTTTATAAATTTATTGCTGCTTAACCAGATTCGGTCGACTCAATCTTCATTTTGATTTTGATGTTCATTGCAAAGATTTCATGTCCGCATAAACTTATCACAAAAAGGGCACTAATTATACTAAAGCAAATAATTTTTACAAAATATTCCAAAAATTTGATACCAAATAAATATTGGAGTTTACTGGATAAGACTGATTTAGTGTAGATTGAGTATATTTTGCATTAATATATAATGGCATTTCACATTGAAACTAAAAATATTTATACTATACTATATTTATAATATTATTTATACTAAAAAGCAGATAATTCAAAATTCGAAAATATACCAAAAATTTAAAACACAATAGGTACTGGAATTTGTTCAATACCGTAGATTGGTTTCAATTGTTGTCAAATCAATTGACAATTGCTGAATCGGTAAAATTTAACATTATTTTGCTTTTGTTGTTAATTAATGTTGTCAAATTTTTTCACAAACGGCTGATAATTTGCTAGGCTATTGTTTCTGCAACCAGTCATTTTATGTTGTGTAACTTGTTCATGCTGCTTTTTTCAATTTAAATATAGCGATGAAAAATATTTTTTTTAACCACATTATTGACTTTAGCCCCTGTGAAGTGAGTCACGCCGGAGGGTGACAATTGCTTAAAAAGCTCACACCCTTTTAACCCTAAATTCGTGCAATGAAGTGCTTTTTCAAGCTTCATATGCTAACCAGTTAAACTGTTTAAATATGCATCAAGATTTTCAAAACACGTTTTGGTCTGCTTCTTTTTTGAGTTTGTTTTTCGCAAGAATTACTGCAACGGTAAGCAGGTGTACCCAATATTTCAAAATTTAATCTCTACAAACATTTGGTTGTTTGTCCAAAACAAAATTATAGATGATTTGTATGTATAGCCAAAAAGATGTAAAAAAAGATAATCGGCTTAATTAAGTGGTGAAAAAGGTAAATATAGACCCCGCGTATTGAGGAAATTGATGGGCTCCCAGAAAGAAATTTTTCTGAAAAAGCACTTCAAGGTTGCTAGGAAAAAATAAGATAATTTAACTTGATTAAATTAAAATTATTTTGATACAAGAACTATGAAGTAGACGCCACATTAATCAATAATCTATTTTATTAATTAGGCGAAAATGCAATTAACTGGTTTACACATTAAATTATTGAATTTTTGTATGATCGCTTAAAAGTTATTGTTATATTAATTTTTTATGGAAAATATTTTGAGTAAAATTATTTGGAACCAAAGGCGCTAACATGATAACTTGATTGTCTAATCAGGGATATACGTTTTATCTAAATTTGTATCTATCAAAATTGACAACCTATACATATATGCATTGATACATATAGAATAGGCACTTGCTGAAGAGTTCTGATAAGAACAAAACATGTCTAAATTTACCGATCTAGTTTGAATAAAGTTTTATTAATCTTATCATGAAATTTCTCATCCAAAACTTTTGGGATTTATGACCAGAAAATTGTTATTTAATTATTATTTAGCAAAACATAAAATTAGCAGATTTTAAATCTTCTACTGAAATATGTAAGTTTACAGTGTTTTAAGAGTACTTTCCAAACGGCAGGTCAAAGAAGTTTTTTAAAGGCTATTTTAAATCGTCAAAAATAGTTTTTTGTTTATTTTTTGACTTGTTTTTTTTATTACTTTACTTTGTTCTACAAGAAAAATGATAAAGTCTTATAAGGCGTTTTAAATTTTTTAAAATTACCAAGATATCTCGCACGCTTAACGTTAATAAATTGAACTAAAAATTAATTGAATATAAATTATAATTGACTATTGTTGTTTTTAAAATTTATAAAAATGTTATAAAAAATAATAAAAATGTTATAAAAATGTTAATTTTTGAAAAGTTAATAAATTTAATTATTTTTGGACAATTACACTCCAAGAGTAAAAATTGTTTATTTTGTTTTTTGTGCTTTAATTTTATTCTTTAGTACCTATGTCAAATTTAAGAAAAAAAATCCAGTTCATCATTAAATATAAATATTTTGACATGAAATTTTTAAGATCTTTATCATTTTTCTTGTAGAAAAAAATAAAATAATGGAAAAACAATTTTTTTTGTAATTGATTTTTGACAATTTTAGAAATTTTTTAAAATTTAGAATGATTTTTTTATGACTGGCCGTTTGGAAGGTGTTTTTAAAACATTGTAAACTTACATATTATGTGACTCAAAAAAAAAAATTAAATTTTATTACAACCTAATACAGGTATTGTTACATTTCATGTTGGCTTATTTTTTATTTTTTGTCGAAAAATTAACTATGATCTATTACTAAGAGGCAATTTGACATATTTTTGACGTTTTTGTTAAAAATTGCTAGTTTTAAAGTACGTTTTTGCACTCTCGAATCTACAGTAATCTTCAATTACCGCACAAGGGTTTTAAAAATTAGACAAAAAATTAATTGATATAAAATTTAATTTATCAACTCTCATTTACCGCAAGTATTAAAAAAAATAACAAATTATATTCTTATTTGAAGGGAACTGAGATCAACTATAATTGAAATTTGATTTTTCATATTAAAAATCGTTTAAAAAAGCAGCATACGTAACATATTTGCTAACGAATTTTTAAATTCCTAGCAAATTGCGCTGGCGTTGTAGGCAGCGCGCAAAATTGACACTCATTTTAAAAATATTTTTGTTACGTAAAAAACTATTATATTATAGTAGGCTCAATCGGTAAGAGACTTCCCTGAGGCGATTGTTTTTTCTTTAGCACTGCTTAATCACCTATCCAAGCAGACAATGGAACGTTGAATATACGTGAATAGTATTCGCTTCGTGCTGTTGCACTACTCCACTGAGTTGACAATTGAGCGAGTTAGTCAGTAAACCAATTGTGATCAGTAATGTGGTCGATGTAAAAAAAAACAATTGGGCTTTTGTAAAACCGCAAAATACGCCAGCCATGTATATGTCTTGCATCAACAATACAGAAGTATCAATTTCTTTGTTACAATATTTCGAATTTACTGATGCATATTCTTTTTTATCTTGGCCACCCTGTACTTCTTTTCTGCGCAGTTAAATGCAAAAAGAATACTTAATATTATATATTCTTGAGCAAATACTTAATTTTTTAAGTACAATTTTCTGATTGTATTCGGAAGCGCTTACGAAATAAATACAGAGTCATTCTATTTGATTATATGTGGTGCTTGTAGAGTATATATTATGTCTGCCGCCTCTAATAAAAAATGAAAGTACCGTTGTTTTAACTTCCCATAGTTAAACAAGTAGACACTTTTGTTTAACCGACAATTAAGCTCCTTGATCACAAGATAAAACCCCGAAGCTGTGTAAATAAAGTACTATTGCGGCGTAGACAAAAAGTAGGTTTGTTGACACTTAAAACAGCGGTCAGGCGGTTCAATATATCAAAACTTCAATTAAACCTTTCAACACTTTGATTGTTATTACTTTTACGCCTTTCAAAGCGTACAATCTGACAATTAGGCCAAAAAAATATTTACTCAGTGGTATTAGAAGTGTTACATATTGAAGGAATAATAATTGTAATGAGGTAAGTTTACCACAAGAATACCACAAGAATAAACCCAAAAAAATTTGCAAAAAATTCTATTCAAAAAAAATTTGCTTAAGTATTTGGCGGTTTCGTAGCTGGGTACACTTCTATACACGTTTAGGTACTGCTCTAATAATATGGTTGATGCCAAGCCTCTTTTGACAGGGTTTGTGGGAGATTGTGCTAAGTGGATAGACTTCTTCATATCATATCTCATTGCTGCTTTATTGGATTTAAATCTGGTGAACGGGGTGGACACGAGACACCTCAAAACATTAACGTCAGCTCTTGGAGGAAGTTTATGGTGGCACGAGAAGCAAAATGTAAACATGTTTTCTTGCTGAAAGAGACGTGTAGGTGACCATCTAGATAAGGCAATAAAGTGGTTTGTAGGACGTCATCAACATGTGATACTGCAAAAAAAGAGATAAGCGGTTTTCAAAGACAATAGCTCCCTAAACCGTTTTTTCAACATATCCTTCTTAACAGCAAAGGTCTAATTGACGCGTTTTACTTTTCCAGAATAATGCTTATCCAGGCAGAATTGTATTTCGTGGCGGTTTTGATTTTTTTTACTTCTTTTGTTTTTAATGAAGAGCTAATTTTTTTTTTAACTAGAATGTTATATACTCTGATTTTTGAGATACTTCAATTGATTTGAAATTTTGATTTTAAGTGGTAATTTTGTTTTCCAGGTTTAGAAGCAGAATTATATTACGTAAGAGATGGCAACATTAATGATTACGCATTAAACTTCGAAGTGCCAGTTCCGTCCAAACTAGATTCATTACAATTTACTTGGGAAAGTGTAGCTGATCGAGCCGTGAGTATCAATTTTCTAAGAAATTTAATGAGAATTATTAACCAAAATAATCTTTAGTTACAATACTCAATATCTGTGGAAACATCAAATTCACCAGCGCTCCTTCTTCCTAAACTAAACATAACTCCGACTGGAACAATTCCCACAACTCTTCAGACATTCAGCGTTTTTCTTCCATGTTCTGGATTAGCGTCAGCTGAAGTTAATGTCACAATAACAATTAATGTTACGCTTTCACACAATAATGTTACATCATTGCATTTTCGTCGAAAGAAAATTTGTACAAAATTTGAAAATCTAGCAACTGAATTTGTTGACACTGTACCAACTTATGCATCTTCAGCTAATATTTTTTATGTTGCTGTTTTCTGTGCTTTAACTCTCATTGTTATTCTTGCCTGTGTTATCACTACTTATTATATTAAAAATAAAAAATCTCGAAGAACTAGTGAAAGTAATAATGGACCTACCACCACTTTTTTAGCAACTATGCCAAGGAGTGCTATTGATACTTCATATGGCAGCTTTCGTAGAATGCCAAGCTATTCTTTCATAGATGAAAGGTCCAAAGATCTCCAAGAACGAATAGCAGACCTCACAGTACAAAGGTAATAAACTATGCTTATATATTATACAAACAATGTTGTTTTATGTTTTTGCAGATGTAGAGTTCGACTGAGCAGTGTTATTCTTGAAGGAACTTTTGGCCGTGTTTACCAAGGTTCATACACCAACGAAGATGGCATAGAAGAAACAGTAATAATTAAAACAGCAACAGATCACGCAAGCCAAATGCAAATATCTCTTCTTCTTCAAGAAGGAATGTCTATGTATTCGCTGAGCCATAAAAACATACTCAGTATTCTACGAGTCTCCATAGAGGATCACACTGCACCATTCCTACTCTACCCATACAATAATTACAATAACTTAAAAATGTTTCTACAGAAATGTAAATTATCTCCTGAAGGTGTATCCCACACTTTGACCACCCAAGAAGTGGTTGATATGGCTTTGCAAATAATTCAAGCAATGCAGTATCTTCACAAAAAGCACTTTTTGCATCAGGATTTAGCAGCTAGAAATTGTGTGTAAGTATCAAACTTCATTTTATTAAGCAATTAGAAAAAAATTGTATTTTTTGACAACGTTAGCAATTTAATTCGATTTAGTTGAAATTGGTCAGAGAATAATATTTTGCTTTTGGTGATAAATCTGAATAAAGCGTTTGAAACTAATGACTAACAATATTACTTTATAGTGTCAATGTGAGAAAAACTAAGAAGAAATCAGTGCCTTTGTAGAGCAAAGCTTTTCCACACGGAAAACATTTCCTAAAAGCGTTTGAAAATCAATAAGCTCATAAAAGCATTTGTTCTTGTACATAAAATATGCAATCTTCAAAGGTCTAGTTGAATTGAACAGCTAAAATTTTCTTTCATTTGACATAGACACTCTTATGGCGTGCGCAGTGACGCCATCGTGTTAGATTCATATGTAGTCACTTTCCATTTTGTTATCTTCTAAATAGAGGATGAAAAATCGTCATAGGGCTTTGAATTTACGATTATTGTTTGCATGGCTTCATCTCAAAACAATGAAAAGCAATTTGCTTTTTGCCAGCACACTGAAACGTCAGCTTTTCACTATGTAGCCGCTGTTGGTGCAGCTTCTTAAGATTATCAGCGGCATTTTTGTTATTATGGTTTGGTTATCATTCAGTCGGGGTTATATTGATATCATTTATTAGAATTTGCGATCTATTTTTTCGTTTATTTCTACCATTTAATAAAAACTTTTGTCTTTCGGCACAACTACATAATACATGCTTTTTTCCAGAGTTGACGATAAGCTGAGAATACAAGTTGCTGATAACGCCTTATCTCGAGATTTATTCCCATCAGATTACCATTGTTTGGGTGATAACGAAAATCGTCCGATTAAATGGTTGGCAATTGAAAGTCTGGTTCACAAAACATTCACCACAAGTTCGGATGTTTGGTCATTTGGAGTTTTATTATGGGAACTCACAACTCTTGCTCAACAACCTTATGTAGAAATTGATCCGTTTGAGATGGCGGCGTACTTAAAAGATGGATATAGACTGGCACAGCCTATCAATTGTCCTGACGAATTGTAAGTTTGCGTCATCAAGGCTTGGTTAGGTTAAGAACTTATTTAATAGATGAAAAAGATATTTATTTTTGCTCAAAATCGCTTACAATGAATACCGACGGCCGGAACGTTTGTCGGCTTGTGTCGCGGAAAAATGATACTGTTGTCTCGCCAAGTTTGGACTTAAATGATAAAACTTACATCTGTTTCAGCTACTATACACAAATGACCTCGTAAATCAGTTATCAGCACAATATAACACGTTATCTTCTGCCGGCAACTGATTCAAAGAACATTATCTTCTTCAGATTCAAAATTGCTTGTTTATCAAACATTGCAGTGATTTGTTTCTTAAACAATTACAATAATAAAAAGAGATATCTTGCGTGTATCGCTTAGCTAAAAAAATCTGAACACTCTCAAAGTTATAGCCGCCTCTTATGAGTTAGCTTGGTTTAATTTTTGTGTATGTTTATTTAGTTTATTGATAATATAGTATGTATATAGTTCCGGCTGCCACGGATAGTACCAGGAAGTCAATCGTGCTTGAATTCGGCCTAGGCTTTTTTTGAAGAGCTTTTTCTGTAGAAAGTGGTCTTTGTCTGACTATAGATGTTTGTTTATTAACCGCTAAACGGTTTCCGATCTTAAACGTTCTAAAGTACCTGTTTAAATAGGGTTTTTTTCTAAGAGATTTTTTAGTGGAAATAAATCTTAGCTTGAAGCAAAATCAACTTTCTCTGAATTATTTTTCAGTAGAGAATTTTTTGGTTATATAGATAAAGTAAAAAGTCTGTGATAGATTATGGAGTGGTAAATCAAGAAGCATAGGAAAAAATTGTAAGATTATAAGAGAGAAGATAAGATCAGACCACATGCTTAAAGAAAAATTAAAAAGAAATGGAAAAACAAGATTGTTACATTTTATTTTGAATTTTTTTTTCTGTTTTTCAATTATTTTTTCGAACTCGGAGAGTTTACGTCGTATGCCAAATGATCAGATTTTAAATGCTTAATATTGTGATTTTGAATTTTATATTTGCAGTTTATACATGTTTTGATTATTTTAAGTTTACTAGAATGCTGCGGATTTGCTTAGTTTTTACAAATCTCTTGTTTCTTGTAGTTTTTCCCAAAATGGTGAAGACTGCAAGTACAGTACCTACATAATCCAACACTCTTCTCTTGTTTCACCTTATCTTCACCTTCTCTTTCTGCAAAAATTTTTTTTTTGCCTTTGTATTCACCAGCTATTATTACTAAACTTCTAAAGTTTGGTCATATCTCTTGTTTTATTTTTCTCTATCGATCATGTATTTTTCTAAAGCATTTTGTTTTGCTTTCATTTCTCAAAATATCTCTTTGATTTTGGAGTTTTTTCTGTTCATATCAAAATATATTATTTTTGGGTTTTTTCTGCCATTTATGACTTGTCTCCACTCCAGGTCTTTTTTTCTTGCTTTACCTTTTCGTTTTGTAGTTTATTTCTTCATCTTCGTAGTTCCGACGCCTAATTTTGTTATGTTGAATTTCCTCACATCGTTTTTTGTGTGTTCACTGGATTTATTTTTTTCTTCATTTTTTAATTTAATTAATAATACTGACTCTCTGATCTTGGTTTTTGCAGCTCAGCTATGGCTGCTTCATTTCTACTGTATCTAAGTTCTTACTTCACTTTGATTGTATTTCTTCTTCTATTCTTTTTTTTTCTAGTCTGTTTGTTTCAACTTGTATTATATCATTGCTTACATTTTTTTTTTGCAAATTATATTCTCAGTGATTTTGTACATTATACAATCAATTTCTTATCTATTCTGCTACTTTTCTGTAATAAAGAGCTCGCTTTGCTGCCGAACTCTTTTGTTCGCTTTTTTGTTTTTCCTGCACAACTTACAAGTTCGGTCTGTCTCTGCTATGAAGTTTCTGAAGCTTATGACAACTGTTATAATTGAAAAGATGAACAAATGAATAAAAATTCGATTAAAACAAAAAGAAAAAGATTCACAAAAAGCACAAGAGATGAAAAAAACTTTTAATTCTTTTTCTATGTATTCCTTATAAAACAAATCATTGTAATATTGTACCCTAACCGCGTGACTTTTAATTTTCTTACGTTTGTAAGATATTTGAATTCTTTATTTGAAACATCGTTATCATGACACACGCAGTGTGACATATGACACAAAAATTAGTTTTTTGTGTCATATGTCATAAAACAGATTATTCTCAGATATTCAGCGGTTAAAGTCTGTTGCTTTATTTTGTGACATAAGTCTAAATAAAGACGATTGACAACTGACAGGTTGCACTACCAACTGACTCAGTTTTGCCACTGTATTTTTTGCTTAGTCACTTGGTATAAATGTTATTATACTACGTATTTTGAAGATTGCTCGCATTTTGTTTTATTTTAAATATATTTAAATTAGGCACTTATACTTGTGCTTATAGTTTCTACGTTTTTTCCAGGTTTGCTGTCATGGCGTATTGCTGGGCTATGAGTGCCGAAGAGCGACCAACTTTTACTCAACTACAAATCTGTCTTCAAGATTTTTACACACAATTAACTAGATACGTATAAGCAAACACCAATTATTGTTATTGTTCCTCATAGCTGAAGGTGCCAAATTTATTTATGATTTAATCAATAGTTTAAAAAGTTACAAAGATTTTCTAGGAAATCGGAAAATAAATGTCATAATATATTATAATTATATTAAGATTATATTTATATAGAGTTAGGTTTTATCTGAATATTGTGGATGGAGCAGCGGTATTTGGAAACTGCGTTGATTTAAAGGATTTTTATAAAATATTTTAATTTTGTTGAAGCGGTTTTATATTATTTATAATAATGGTTTATTTAAAATTATTTTATTTAAAGCAAACTCTAAATTTTATTTTATTTTTTGATGCTATAAATAGATCAACAAGTATCCTTGCAGTTGCCACTAGGACTATTCAGTGATTGTGATCTTTAATTAGGTAATATGACTGTCTATAAAATATACTTTAATTCTCTTCGAATTCTAGCATAATTGTCTTTTTTAAGCTTGTTTTTGTTTGGTTATAATAAGCTTCAAAGTGTTTATAAGCTCAGGTCAAATTATGTCGACTATTCGGATGTTGCAAAATATTTTTTTAGAGACGTACCAGTGTTGTTACCAAATAAAAATTGTTCTCTTCCTCTCAATTTTGCAACAATCTCATCGATGTAGTGTGTGAAAGACTTGTAATGTATTTTTATATGGTGAAAATTAAAGACCTTTTGTAATTGATTGTGTTTTATTTACAAAAAAAAAGAATTGAAGACTGCTTAATTTGTTTCTATACAAGCTTTAGCAGTATCACCATTATCTCTTACGTCAGCTACCACTTTGCTCAAATAAGTTAAAACAGTTTATAGCGCTAAATTTGATCTTTAGCACTTTTAAACGGCTTCTAGATTAGAAACTCATAGCGCGTGAAATTTGTATAAAAGATATCTTAGTTGTCAAAGACACCTAGTTTTTTGTACTACATTTTAATTCCCAAAAAGTTTTTTGACGTGATAACGTCTTGTAAATGGATATATGACACCGGCAGCACCCACAAAAACTCTGACTTAATGTCACGTTCCGCCATAAGTCAGCGCAAGCGCGGAACAAACGATAGAAATGCACGATCGGCTGCAAGTATCCAAAACATTGATATGTTGTTGTACTGAGCACTTGCTCCATATGTAGATATATTATTTGCGGCGACTTCAACACAAACGTGAAAGATAATCACAATCTCGAATGGTTATCAGATGTTAAAAAGTCAACAACGCTGAGAGGAACAATCATTGATTTGACTTTACTTGCAATTTATCTGTATAATTTAAGTAAAAAAAATAAATGTTAATGTTGATTTATCGAAAAAATTAACTTTTTTTCTACTAAATTATATTTTTTCTTAGTTGAGACTGATTTTAGTCTAAAATTAGTCTCTATTTAAGACATTTGGAGATCTCTATGGTGGAGATGATGTAGAGCTATGTGGAATAAATGAATCTATTTTTTTTATTAAAGCCGTTTTTATATATTTTTTTAAATACTAAAAAAAGATATCTACGCGCTATGAATTAATCTACTATTTTTCTTTCACTCATCTCTTCTGTCTAGCGTTCTTTATTAAAACGACATCTTGTGGTGGAAAGTGTTTCAATTCTTAGATCCTTAAAGGATTTCACCAAAAGTGTTTACTGGGAGTTGAATCAAAGCCGTTGGAGGTCGATTAGTGGGAAAAAAGTTGCAGCATAATTTTATTTTTTGTGTCTGAGATTGTTTTACTTCTAACAAAGCAACCAGACGTCTGAAAAACTTATCCAATTTTTTTGCTTTTGAAAGTCACCTCAAGATACATGATCTTTTCGGTCTAATAGTATTCTGCTAACCCTGCCATCAATATATTGTGATAATAAAAAAACAAAGCACAACAAAAATAAGCTTTTTATGTAAGATTTTGCTGATAATGATGGTAAACAATACACTCCATTTAGAGTGTATTGTTTTTCAAATTTGCTTTTCAAAGAAATATTCATATAATATTACCTTAACCTATAAAGAACATTGTAAAGTGTAAACTGAATAAAATAATTAATCTTTTTAGTCTAAGAATTATATCAATTAATAGAAGTTTTTCGAGTGAATTCTTTTAAAAAAACACAACTATCAGATTTTAGACAAAGATGTTGAACAAATATAAACTCAAATTCCTTTTCTCACAAAATCAAAAAATGTCAAAATTAAAATGGCTCAAATGCTTTTTAATAAGTAGTGGAATATTATTATTTTTACTTAACATAGTCTAGCTGAAAGAATTAAAGAGTTACCTTTCAATCCCAATAAATTTGGTCGAAATAGAGATAATTTCAACAAAAAGCACATTATAATATAACAAAATAATATAACTCATTTAAACCAAAATTAAAGAAAAATGTCTTCTTAATGAATGAATAATGAATGATAACGATTGATATACAGTATCAGAAAGAATCACAGTTCACAAGAGGAAAAAACTTTAGTTTTAATTTTAAGAAAAAATTACAAAATAACAACATTTTCTAATTCAAAATTGATAAATCTACTATCAAAACTTTAATATTATCGGACTGTGATATTAAAATTAAAAAAAAAATTAAAGAAAAGTACCCAAAACTATTTTATTTTTAACTAAAAAATTACAAAGGCATAAAAATTTTTACTTAATTTAAACCAATTTCTACCATTTGATTAACCTACCACCTCTTCCAGTGCATAGTTTAATTCTAACTCATAACTGTTTATAACTGCTACGAATTTCCTCAATTATTTTTTCGATTTTTTATAAGTCTTTTTTGTAAACAATTTGTTTTAAACGCTCTCACAAATAAAAATTTAAAATTGTCAAATCAGAACTTCTTGGTGGCCATAAAACTGAGCCACCTCTGCCAATCCAATTATCTCAAAATTTGGGATTTATCCAATTACCAACCATACGAGCAAGATGCGCTGGACAGCCATTCTATTGAAAATACATTAAGTGTCTAAAATCAAGAGGTAAACCACTTCAACGCATGAATGCTGTTTAATGTTAGAATCAAAAAAATATGGGCCTATGATTCCGTGATAAAAAACAGCACACATTTAATTTAATATGATAGACGCCTACTATGATGGCGCTTAGTCGCATTTCTAAAATAAGGATTAGTATCGCTCCAATACAATTGCAAAATAGTCGGACTTGAGAGAAATATTTTGAACAAGTATAAACTCAAATTTCTTCTTTTAAAAAATCAAAAATTGTCAAAAATTAAATTGACTATATATAAAACATAGTACTTTAAAATCAAAATCATGAAGTAAAAAAGTAAAAAAAAAAAATCAAACAAGTAAAAAAAATAATAGAAAAATTTGTACACGACGAAAAATTTAAGACGCGTAAGTTGAAAAATTATCAAAAAAAAGTATGTGCGGATAAGAAAAAAAAAAATAAAAAAGTAAATAAAACCAGGCAATATAAAACATGAAAAAAGGATACCAAGGTGAGGTACTCGGAGATACTTCTAAGGCTATATTTTTTGATAAACGGTTTGCAATTTAACAATTAGTTTAGAACAAAATTACGTTTTAGCAAATCTATTATCTAATATCTCTGTAAAATCATTTGCAATGGTTCAGAATGTGATTTTTCAATAAAAAAAACTTGTTTAAGTGAATTATAAAAATTACATTATTATGATAGAGATGCTGACACTTTAAGATGACAATAATATTAGATAATTATTTAAGTTAACCGTCACAAAGTCACTCTGATTCAGTACTGATGGAGCAAAACAGAACATTTAATTATGCAATTATCAAGAAACACTTTTTCGACCTTGAATCAACTGAAGGAGATCAACATCTTAGAGATAATAGCGTTTTCAATAATTTGCACTAAAATTGTCACGCTAGGTATCTTCTCATACATTGTCACTCTCAGTTTTAAGCAACAGTCTAGGTGTTACAGACGTGTAATCATGCGTTACAACGTGCTGATAAATGTACTCTTCATTTCCTTCATTAACCAATCTTGTAAGTTTTATTTATTATCTAATTAGAGGAGACAAGTCAGTTTTTTGTTATTTGTCTTAATTACTCTAGATTATCTTAAGGAATGTCATGGTCACAGGAAATCGACTACTGATTCTCCATAAACAAAATAATTCATTAAAGTATTTATTTTTTTAAAGTTTTTATTTTATTAATGTCCTTAGTTCTTTCTTTGCAGTAGGAGCCAAATGTAGTATTATTTTTCTTGCAAAATTTTTCTATTTGTGTTTTGTGTTCTTTTTTAATTAGTTTTTTTTGTTGTTTTTGTATTTATACTTGTAACATAAAGCCCATCTTATTGACAACAAAATTGGGTACTTTCTACATACAATATGGTTTCTATTCTATATATAATCAAAACAGAAAGACGGCAAACTCAAGCCGGATTATAGAAACATTCGTATTATAAAAATCAAACTGATTAATTAACTTTATTTGTAGAATTTTGCAGAAAGTCTAGGTTGTTCAAAATACTAATAAATTTTGTTTTACTACTTTTTTTTGACCAGATATTATTTTTATTAAAGTATGGGATAAACTCAGAAGTCGTTCAATTTTTGCAATTTTTTTTGCTTACTAACCTACAAATATCAGTAAAAAGACGTTAAATGACTTTAGATTTTTTTACCATTTCTTAGAAACAAGTAGCCTAAACAGTTACTGACTTATTTTCAGGCTCTATTGGTATATCATCAAAATTAGATTTTGGTGACAGCTCTCCGAAAATAATTGGAACAGCCAGTCAATACAAACGCCCATTATCGCTTAGGAATGAAAAACCGAAATCAGACTTTGAAGATTTAGGAGTAGTTTGTGCGTTTGCGGGCTGCAATACAACTAAATCCTCTACCTCTTCGGATACCATAGAAGCAGATGTGATAGTACACGTAAAAACAAAAGTTGATATAGACAAAAACAAGACTAAAATAGTCGACGATATTCCCGATGTTCCTATTATAGTAGGAACAAAAGGCTTTGATAGTACTGAATCGGTTGGAAATTCTCCTATAGTTGTAACCAATATAGACAATATTTTTTCAAAAACCAACTCTCAATTGCCTCCTCTCTTTACTAATTTTCAACCAAGACCAATTATTGAATCAAATGGCGAATACTTGCAGACAGATTTAGAGCCAGACTTTGATATACAGATTAAGACTTTTCCCCAGCAGCAAGTTAAATCACCTAGATATCATTCAAATAATGTAGAGGTGCAAGTTCCGTATTATGAATCATCTTATCAAAACCAGTATTTTGGAGAAAATCCTCCTCTTCCACAAGTTTGGTCAAGAAAAAATCCGAGTGTTATAGAATCTAATAATTATAAACTAAAAGGTATGTGGAAACCATCAGTTTATGTCTATCAAGAACCCTACCAGCATCAGCATGTGAATTCTGACGATTGCCCATGTCGAAATCAACCCAAAACTGGTCTACAATGGCAACCTTCACGTAGGGCTTACAATTCTAACCATGGGGTTCACATAGATGATAAATTAGCACCTCTTAATTAATTTTGTGACTAATAAAGCACTTTCAAGTAAAATATTTTTTATTAATATTAATTCAATAAAAGCTTATGGGTTTTTAACTGTGTAAGTAGTAACCTTTCCATTATCATTGATAGTAGTTGACGCTTGGTGGAAATTTTGGGGCTGACCATCTACATTGCTTGATGAGCTGATACTAGAAGTAAAAACCCCATAAGATTGTCCTTGATTACCATCACTTGGTGCAGCTTCAGAAATTCTCGTGAAGATGTTGGGAGTGTTCTAAAACAATACAATATTATTTCTATGATAAGTTATAGTGATTCTTACTGGATTCTCTGGAAAGACAGCTGCGGTTTGAGAGCCACCTTGTGGTCCTAAAGAAGCTGCGGCTATTGCACCCCCATCTAATGGAAAGCCTCCAGCTGATCCTTGATACGAAGTGAACGAAGGAGCGTACGCAACGTTTTGAAGTTGGGGATTGTAAGCGGTTGCTTGGGCTTGCTGTGCTTGCTCTTGAAGTCTGTCCAAAAATTTGTAACAAGTTGTATAGTGATTTAACCCACCACCTACCCATTATTGCGATATGTTATAGAAGATTTAGCTTGAACGTTAGCATTAGGAGAAGAAGAAAAAGATATAGCAAAAGATCGTACGTTTGGACTAAAAAAATTTGATTAAAATGAATAAAGATAGAGGTCTAGTGTTAAAAAAATATCAAAACACAAGTTTGATAATTGTACTCTTACGTTTTAATAAAGTGTTCGTTATATTTCTGTAATGAGCTAACATATCCAGCTATGTTTGAAAAATCAAAATTTTGAAAATTGCCGCCAAAGCTTGGAAAAGGAATATTGGGAACGTCTCGACCAGTTCCAGAGAAACTTCCTGAGAATCCATATCCAACGTTGTTGCCACCACCAACAACGTCATTTGTGGAGCTTCCTATAAAAAAAAACGTTTATCTTTTATTGCTATAAAGCAAATGTTTTTGTTTGCAAAAACTTCCTAATTTGCATTCAGAAACCAATTGAAATTCTCTGGCGTTGACTTTCAATGTAATTATTTCAGTATATAATTTCTGCATCTAATGTTGTCTTTGTGAATCCTATAATCTGTAAGTTTCTTCACTAAATTGAAATGACAACTGCAGCTGGATTTAATTAATTTTGTGCTAAGCTCAATTAAAACCAAAAAGCTTCTTTTACCTTCATTTGTTCATGAAAGAGATGATGCTTTAAATAAAAGAAAATAAGCTACAAATAGCTTTTAAATACAGACCTAATTGAATTTAACCTGATGATCTTAGTGGCTACTCGTATTTAGAAAGACTTTTGTACAACCAACCACAAATATTGTAAAGCTTATACCGATTAAGCTTATTAGTTGCTATAAACAAACACAAAAAAAGCAATTAAATTTATCAATTTATATATTGTTAAAACGTTTGAGACATACTAGGCAGTGAATTTAATTGCAGAAAGTTTGACACTCATAAATTAAAGAAGAAAAAGACAGATTAAGTGGAAAAAAATAGATTCTACAAAACAAAAATGTGTAGAATCAGATACAAAATAATTAAAAGCACAATAATGTTTTTGTGTTAAACACCTAAATCTTATATTTAGGTGGAGAAACTAAGCGATTACACGTTAGTATTGGTTAGGAATATAAGAATTAAGGTAAAAATATAATAATAAACAAGATGTTCAAAAAAAGATAAAAGCTAAAATAGATTGTAAAAAAAGAACAATTCTTTTCGTTATCAGAAAAAGATGTATGTTAAAAAAAAAATCCAGAAATGATTAAAAAAAATTTGTAGAAGAAAAAAACAAATTAAGTAAAGTACAAAAAAAATTGTAGAAACAGTTAAAAAACAAGTATGTTATGTTTCAAAAAAAATATATATATATAATAAAAAACTAGACATAATAAGAAATATACAAAAATAATAAATAAAAAACTGCCAGAATAGTTATGAAAAAAAATTAAAAAATTCATAAATATTAACTTTAGTTGACGAAACAAAGCAAGTAAAAGTTATTATTAATTTGAAAAATAAGGATAAAGGTAAAAATTTTATAAATAAAGTTGGTAAAGAGAAAAAAAGAGATAAAAGACGCATTTGAAAGAAGATATAAGCTAAAGTAAATTGTAAAAGGATATCAATTTTTTTTTTACCAGAAAAGATGTTAGAGATAGAAAAAATGCTAAGAAACGCTCCAGGTAAGTTTTAAAAAAAATTTACAACAAAACTACAAGAATGATTACAGAAAACAATGTTAATAAAATGTGTAGAAAATACAATGCTTTCAGAAAAATAGATTAAGTGAAAAAAATAGAGTACATTAAATAAAAACAAAATTGTAGAAACAGTTAAAAACTAAATAAAAGCACATTAATGTTTTTGCATTTTAAAACAGGAAAAAAAACTATATATAATAAAAAATATAAAAAAATAGCAATTAAAAAACGCTAAAATAGTTATGTAAAAAACAAAAAAAAATCCTAAATCTTATATGTATTTAGGTGGAGAAAGAAAGCGCATAAACGTTAGTATTAAAGAGGAAAATAAGTATTAAGGCAAGAAGGCAAATAAAAAAAATTTTCAAAAAAAGATAAAAGCTAAAATAAATCGTAAAAAAATAACAATCTATTCTTTATCGGAAAAGATATAAGTTTAAAAAGAATCCACAAAAATAATTGAAAAAAAAAATGTTAAAAAAAATGTGTAGAAGAGAAAGTGACTTGAGAAAAACAAATCAAGTAGAAATTAATAAAATACAAGAAGTAAAAAAAATTCTAGAAGCAGATAAAAAAATATGTTTTGTGTTTAATAAAAAAAAAATATATATATATAATGAAAAACTAGACATATTGAGAAATATAGAAAATTAATACAAAAAATATATAAATAAAAGCTAAAATAAATCGTAAAAAAATAACAATCTATTCTTTATCGGAAAAGATATAAGTTTAAAAAGAATCCACAAAAATAATTGAAAAAAAAATGTTAAAAAAAATGTGTAGAAGAGAAAGTGACTTGAGAAAAACAAATCAAGTAGAAATTAATAAAACACAAGAAGTAAAAAAAATTCTAGAAGCAGATAAAAAAATATGTTTTGTGTTTAATAAAAAAAAAATATATATGTATATAATGAAAAACTAGACATATTGAGAAATATAGAAAATTAATACAAAAAATATATAAATAAAAGCTAAAATAAATCGTAAAAAAATAACAATCTATTCTTTATCGGAAAAGATATAAGTTTAAAAAGAATCCACAAAAATAATTGAAAAAAAAATGTTAAAAAAAATGTGTAGAAGAGAAAGTGATTTGAGAAAAACAAATCGAGTAGAAAATAATAAAATACAAAAAGTAAAAAAAAATTCTAGAAGCAGGTAAAAAAAATATGTTTTGTGTTTAATCAAAAAAAAATATATATATATATAATGAAAAACTAGACATATTGAGAAATATAGAAAATTAATACAAAAAATATATAAATCTTAACTTTAAATACATACAAAAAAAATGTATATATGTATTAATAAAAGAGCAAGAGGCAAGGTATAACCTGTGAAATTTTTTGTTAAATTTTAGGTTAATAGCAATTTTTTAAATTTTCAACTATTAATATGTACACATTATCTATAATATTTTAAAAATATTCTCTAACTTGCCATTTAAATAAGCTGTTGGAAAAAAACTGAGATTTCTAGTATAAATTTAATATGGTTTATATATAACACATTTTACAATATAAATAAATCAATTACAATAAAAAACTAAATTAGTGCTTCCTAAAAGTTGTTCAATGTAAACAACAATAATTATAAACAAAAAAAAATGTTATTGTGAAGGACAATAAGAAACAGCGGATGGAAATAAAAATTTGAAAAATATGCACCGATTAGATATGGTTGATGTCACTATTATTTAATATATTTATTTTAATTTACAAAAAAAAACAAAATTCAATATTTTTTTTAAGAAAAATGTCAATGTTGTGTTTTTCACCTTAGGGTATGTTATTGGTTGGCTGTTATCATGCCAATTATGGTAGTTGTTGACTAGCCACATTTTTAGGATTGTTTTGAAAAAAGTAAAATTGGTTTAATTATATTATGATAAAATAAGGATATTCACCTGCATATCCTGCATAAGATGCTGCCAGGGTCGCGAAAAAAGTGATTACGTTAAACATGGTGTTACACAAGAGAGTCATCATTAACTTAGCACGGTTTAAAGTCTTGGGTGCTATTTGTGGATTTTATTCACCTTATAGAGGTAAAATCAGAGGATCGATTCTATCCGAATGCACACGATTTAAAAATTTTTGCGTATATGCTAAAATACAATATTCATATCCTTGTAATAATATATAGATAAAAATCTTCTCTACTTGAACCTTCAACTGCCTCAATGGTAAAAATATGCACCGATAATACAAATGCAAGGGTTATCTCAAAGTCAAGAGCAGTTATCCTTAAAAAAACATCCAAGTTTGTAAATACTTGGTCAAACCTTTATCTCGGGGTTGATTTGAAACTTTTATTTCAAATTTATACAAGGGAAGCCAATTACCGCTAATGGTTTCCAATCTGTGTATTTCCGAATAAACAAAATTTTCGTTGTTAAGTGCACCAGGTCAAGAATATTTTATCTATCTGCTCGTTAGAAAAACATTAAAATATCTTTTTTTTTTCTATATATACTAAGGGAAGCAATGGAAGGGTTAGAACAATGTTTATTACCGTGGTAGTCAGTTTCCTCTTAATCAACGGGCTTTTTGGTAAGAACTCATAACTTATTTTCTCCAACTTTTGACATTGAGAAGGCGAACTGTATCAAACTTCTAAATATATTCAAATTGAAAATGTTTTTGTTTACAATTTTTGGTTTTAGATAATAATCTTATTTTTTTGCATTTTTATCTCACATATAGGTCGATCCTTCATACATTTTTTAGTAGTCAATTAAACTTAAAAAACTAATTACTGAAACATGTTTCATTATTATTTTATTTAACACAAATTTATATAAAAAAACATTCAAATAAGAATATTTTGTAACTTACTGAAGAGTGGCGATACGAACAAAATATGTCAAAGTTTACGGATCTAGTTGGTTTTGACATTAGTTTACTATTTGTTAGGAGAAACAAAAGTAAATAAATAATACTGCATATCTTAAATACGCGCTTCAGACGAAAAGCGCCAATGTTATAATTTGATTGTCCAATCAGCGATGTTCTTTTGCCTTAAAACTATTTCTATGCTGTCATTTGGAGTGACAGCATGGTAAAACCTGCATTTTCAACTTTGATGTAAAAAGCTTCTTTGTTAACTGTTTAAGTTTTTCAGATTGTTTTCTTTAGTAGTAATTGTTATATCCGAATTTTTCATTAGTAATCAATCACATTATTATTTATAATAGTATGATTAATAAAAGTTGAGCTATTTAAAAAGCTTTTAAGCTTAACGCAGACCATTGGATAGATTTAAAAATTAATGGCCTAAAGGTTTGCTTAAAAAAAGGATAATTAGGAAAATTATTGTTGCAAAATATTTTTTTGTCAGGTGCTAGATCACTTTATTATTTACAGTTGGTTAATACAAATTTTGTTGAAAACAATCAAAAATAGTTTCTCAACAATTCCTTGTACAAAACATTACCTGACCACTTGGTCTGAGTTAATCTGATTTAGTCTGACTGACCTGACGTGATCTGTCTGACTTGGATAAATACCGTTTAAAATATTGAGTTATTGTTAAATGCTATTGTTCATGCATTCAAAGCACTACATTCGATTGATCTAAGAAATGGTTCAATTGCGCTGAACTAACTGCAGCGTTTTCAGTAGCTTGGAGGTTTTTAATCTTATATATCAGAAAATTGTAAATTAATCTTGTTCCTATTGAATATATTTAAAAATATATGAAATAATATTACGAAAAGCTAGGCAAATGTTAGATTTAACGTTTGTTCTTATTTGCAGCCCTGGAGAAAGATGATTCTACGTCTGGCAGAACTTTCGAGCATTTTGAGGAGTCTCAATGGAACCCAGTAAATTGGTTTGGAAGCCACGAGGATCGAAATCAGATAAAACTAGATGCGCTATATAAAGTTGTGAACTGTATAAGCGTCAAGGAAAAACAACAATGTAACGATCTGCTTAAAGATGCTCGATTTAAATTTGAAAAATGGGTGAAACATCCCAAACCAGCAGCAAAACCCACAGTTGAAGAAACCACAAATAACACAGAAAAATCCCCAACAAGCGACAGCACCCCCATTACTACCAGTACAACCTCTTCAGAATTTTCTATCATATAATTTTTTTTTTAAGAATAAATTGGCAAGCTTATCTTTTTTTTTAAATCCCAAGAAAATCATGATCAATTTACGTATTTTCTTATTTCAAAAAGCTAAAACATCTGAATATGCACAAAAATGTGTTAAGCCAAGGTTAGGTGATCTCACCGTGTTTTTCCCATTGAGTTTTGATTAAATAATGCACCTCAAATTTTTCCAACCCATCTCATTTAAATTGTTACAAGATTATTAGTGTTCTTACCTTTTTTTTGTGGGACGTTGCAAAACGTTGTAGGTCTTTAAACCGGACTAAGCCAATATGGGATTGGTTAGTGGTTAGTCATAAAAAAAAGATAATTGATAGCTTGCAAAATAATTATTTTGCAATAATATGTGAACGAACGTAAGTTCGTATTGGGAGAAAATATCACTAATAATCCAACCAAGTGAAAAATCTATTTAAAATTGTTTTGCAAAAATATTGGCGGATGCGACAATTAACAATGATTAAATAACAATTAATACGCTCTCTAACAATTTATTCGTCAAGATCATGGACATTCAATATATACGCTTAAAAACAGCGTAAAGAACGTCGCAAGCGAGCTACATAATCATCGGCAATATTCGACAACTTACTTCTTAAGCTAGTTTGTAGAGCTTGTTTGTTTCCTTTTGTCCGCTAGCCCCTACATGCGCAAAAACTCAAATTCCTAATTCTTTGCTATTACAAGCTAAACAAAAAAGATCAGCTAAATTTTCCACTTTGCGCTTGTCTGCATTGCAATAAAACTGCGGTTGATTGTTATAAAAAGTGAGAATTACTAATTGCTGATTAAAGCCAATCAACTTAACCTTTTATCTTCTTTATCTCAAATAGTTATTTTTAATTTGTCTAGACATGTTTTATTTAGTCTTAACCTAAATTATTTTTAGTATACAATTAAAGCTAGTAATTTTTGTTGTTAAAGTTTTGTCTATACAATGGGTTTTAAAAAACGCATCAAACTGACTTAAAATTGTAAGAGTGCTGTGTGCTATATAAAGCATGAATTTAAGCAGCTTTGGCCGATTCTATCTAACCCTACATAAATGATGGCTCTTGTATAAAACTGAAGAAGCTTTTGGTTGAAGCTTTAGTATTATTAATGAACAATACACTCATTGAGTCACTTCATCGAATCAATAATCTGGCTTTTCTGTTGCTTTAAAGCGGTTTCTCGACCTGAATAAACATGTTATAAAATAATTTCAGAACGTCGGAAAATTTGTATTTATTTCTCACGGAATTTTGAGCTTCTTTTATTGTATCTCAAGGGAATCTCTTTTACAGTTGAATTGGGATATTTCTATTTATTACTTGTATCTTTCCAGTGGGATAATTTAAAATTGAATTTTAGATACACAGTTTCAGAGATTTCACAATGTAACAATTCGGTTCAGAGAAATACTGGGGTTGTTTTTGGAACTAGACGGTTATTGTTAGCTTCGTTTTTGTCGTCTTATTGTAGAGATTTGACAAAGCTACCAATTTACTTATAATAAATCAAACTATATATTTTACAATAAAAAAAATCATTTGTAGTAAATAGAAACTCTAAATTGTACAACGAACAACTAATAATAAAACGGAAAATTGATAATAACAGTTTAAATGTCAAAAAACTCAAATAAGAATCTAGAACGTTATACATCTTTTATTAGATGCGCTTTTGTTTCAATTTGTCAAACACTTGTGTGTAGTATACGTTTATATATCTTTTCTCGACAAGCTTTGTCATGTATAATATGTGCTCTTTTCTTGTCTTGCCAAAAAAAACGAGATTGATATTTTCTGGCTTGAATATTTGTTACTATCAGAAGCCACTACAAAACTTTTAAATTGAATGTTATATAACTTTTCGGTCTAGAATATGTAGCTGGTTTGTGTTTTTATTTCTCAAAATTACTGGTAAGTTACTTCAGAAGCCGCCAAACGGCTATTTATTAATTTAATGTAAATTTTAAGAAACTTGAACGATCTGTCTGACTCAATAGCACCAACACTCGCATTGTTTGCCTTTTAACCTAAGCTAACGTTTAATTTTGCGGAACACTGTTATGGTAATGACAGGACGCTAGACGGCTTTGATGTGCTGCTGCAGCTCTAAAACGTCAGGCTTTGCTTTAGCGTAATACAATTTTAATTAAGTGCAATGTTTAACTTGCTTTTTTACTGTAACGTTGTTTATGAATTCTAAATCATACATTGTTTACACATTTTTACAAAAAACAGTTGCAATATCGAAAGGAAGCCTAAGCATTACAGAGTATACAAAATTGTTTGAAAAAATGAGATAACAGTAATATAATGATAAAAAAAGTGTTTAACAATTTTCACATAACTGTCTTAAGAAGAAAAATCTTCTTATACTAATCTGACAGTAACATCAGACAGATTGTCAAAGAAAGAAAGTGTAGTAAAACGCAAACAAAATGTCAAAAAACAAAAACAACAGCTTAATAAAACTTAAACTTTCTAATCAGAAACTAAACAATAAAATTGCTAGACAGTAAAGAAGCACAGATAATAGATTTTTTAGTCTCACATCTTCTCCTCAGCATCTCCTCTATAAGCGTTAAAAATATAAAGTATAACTTTTTGTTAATATAATCTTATATAATCTATAAAATCTATAATAGTCTATAAGAACAACAGTAATAATTAGACAAATGTGTTAAAAAGCACCTAAAATAAAACACTGCTTGAAACAAACAGAAAATGAAGATAAACTTTCTATAAACACTAAAATTTTTTGTGAAACAGAGATGAAATCTACAAGAAAAACACTCACAACAAAATGAGCTAAAACAATTGAATAAAGATACAGCAAAAGCCGTAAGGACTAACATCAAAAAACTACAGCAAAAAATGAGTGGCTAGAGTTATAGAAGAGAATAAAAACATAAGGGTAGTACACAACAAATTAAGTAAAAGAAAAGCCAAAATAACTAAACTGAAAAATGAGAGAGGACCAATAACAAGCAACAGAGAAGAAATATTAAAGATTCTTGAAGAATTTTACACTAAACTATGTAGAAACCAAAGTTAAGCAGAAGCATCAAAAAATATACCACACATACTAAACCAAGAATCGAAGAGATGTCAACGATAACTAAAAAAAAGGTTCTGAAATCGTTGTCAGAAATGAAGAACAACAAAGCACCTAGCAAAAACGGTGCGGTTGTAGAGGCTATCAAACTAGGAGAAAGTTAGCTCCTCCAACTTCAGTAAATGCCGAGATCAAGAAACAACTCCAGAAATATAGAATAATGCCATTATTTTTATTATGCATAAGAAAAGCAGTATCACAGATCTACAGAACTATAGACCTGTTGACCTATCAGCCTGTTGACACACCTATATAAATTGTTTAGCAGAATCGGTACGGCACAACTTACTAATAAAATTATTTTGTATCAGATAAGAAAACAAGCTGGTTTCCAAACCGGATATGGACGAAAAAACCATCTACAGGTGATAAAGCACCATGAACTGTTTAAAGCTCTCGCAATCTGTCTTATTATAGACCATCGCTACATTTTTATATTACGACACAAGTATGAGCAGGCAACAGCAAAAGTAAAAATACATGCGGAAACAGTTCAGTTCAGTTCAGAATCGAAAAAAGCGTTTGACAAGGCGACACATTTTAACCCAAACTTTCTTCAACTCTAATAGAATATATGTTTAAAAAGATTGAATTAGAAAAAAGAGCATTAACGTAAATGGAGAAAAGCTAAAATCCCTACATTTTGCCGACGATATCGTGCTGATTTCAGACTACGTTTTGCCGACGATATAGTGCTGATTTCAGACCGAATTGACAAAGTAAACGAAATGGTCGGCCACTTCCTAAAAAGTAGGCTTAAAAATCAACCTTGCCAAGACCCAATTTCTGACAAACTTAGTCCCCAGCTTTAACCTAATGCTAAAAAAAGGAAAAATTTAATACGTAACATCTTGCAAATATCTGAGACATGAGATCCGAATGAGAAGAGACAACCAGACCTGCGAACTAAACAGAAGGATAGAACTGACTTGAGCTGCCTTTGGTCGGCTGAGACATGTATTTAAATCAGATATACGGGTTGATCCTAAACGAAAGGTGTTTCATCAATGCGTTCTCCTGGTATTGACATATAGCTAAAAAACACTTACATTAACACAAAAAACTATCAATAAAATAAGAATTACTCAACGAGTCATGGAGAGATTTATGTAAGAAGCGACATTGCAAGATAAAATCTGGAATAAAGAACTTTGTAGAAGAACTAAAGTCCCAAAAAGTCACATAGAATTAGGTTTGACCGCGTCGGAAGAATGTCAGATAATAGATGGACGAAGAGAATAATAAAATAGCATAGAATAATAGAAGCATTCAGAAACAGGGAACAACCGCCGACTCGATGGACGGACGGTTTGAGAAAGATATCTTCAAACTGGATTTAAGATGCAAAAGACCAAGCAAAATGGTTTAGGTTAAGAGAGGCTTATGTCTAGCAGTAAACAAGACAAGCTGCTGTATGATGATGATGAATCTTTCTTGCTGAAGCTCTGCTAATTCTGTTGAAAGCGTTATCCTCAAAGTACCTGATTCAAACCCAGAAATGCTATGCTCTTCAAATTTTTTATCTATGAAGTAAAGCCTTAATTTCTGATTTTAAACTCTTAGAGAGCTGATCAGCACTACAAATGATTATTAGCTGATCAATTGATCAGCTCCGATTGATCAGCTGATCAGCTCCGTAAACATTCATAATTTTTTTTCTCGTGTCTTATTACTTCTCTAGCTCAGAGGAATAATAACCTTTATTTGAACATTTTGTAGAAACAGCAGTTTCTACTTTTGAAAGATATTTAACTGGTGTACAGTTCCCATCAGAGAAAGAAAATAAATTGTCTGGAAGTGAATTATAAAAATGTATTTTTTTTTAAGTTTAGATTACTTCCTCAACAATGTTAGATTGTTTCGTATCAACATGATTCTTCTCTCTCGAAAATCTTCCTCCGTTCACTTGTCACATTCCTTTACCTTTTAAATTGTTTTCAATCAATAACCTAACTACAGCTAGTCCAACAAGTGGCACGATTAAGTTACCAGAGGTGTCAAGATTATTCACTCCACTTCAAAATTACGTAAACTTAATTGTGCTAATTAGAGGTAACTAACTTTTTTCTCCAGTTTTATTGATTTTTACTTAAACTAACAAAAAGCAATAAGTAATTGCTCAATATAAGAAAAGCTTTCATAATTGGAGCTTTACTGCTTGCATTTGAAGAAGTTATTTGTTATTTCAGCGTACCTATCTCTTATATTAATGTACAGAAGAAGGTTAAAGATTTATTTATGAAAAATAAAGTAAAGTTAAATCGCACTTAAAAGAGTAGGATGTTTTCGATAATAATTGAAAACGTTCGAAAGCTCAGAAATGATTTTGTTCTATTTTTAGACGCCAAACTATCTCGGAAAGGGAATCTGGATTGCAATTTTCCGCCAGGCTCCGGAGATAGCGGCAAATCAATTCCATCAATTATCAATGTTTCAAATTACCGGTTCTCGACGTTTTAAATAATTGCAACATGTAATATTTTAAAACTTAGAGGAATACTTAATTTTGGAGTTTGTGTCGATAAAAATACTCGAGTGGTTAAAAATGTTCATATACTGATATTAAAGCTATGTTTATAGGAAGTCTTAAAATGCAATTAAGCAGAAAGTGCACTCTAGAAAATGCAGTTTTCTGGATAATCTCAAGAAACAATGAAATTGCTTCAGGCAGATTTTTAAATCAGGCATTTTACTGAAGTGAAAAACTAGATTTTGTTTTTAGGTCGCAGCGGTTTCATTAGATCCAATCAGTTTCGGGTCCAGAGCTTTCAGCTGAAAAGATGCACAATATAAAAAAATCTAATTTGATAATACTCCCGTAACTTAAGTATCTGTCGAGATAATCTCTGCGAATGATTCAGCCACTTGGCTTCACTTCCTTTATCCGGGGAGAGAGTCCCGAACAAAATGTTGAAGGATCTGTTGAGGGATCTTTACGAGCCTATTGAAAATGCAGGAGAATCAGAGACAGCTTAAGTGTTCAGGGACCTACAGAAGCTTCTACGCAGAAGCAATTTGCTCCCAGTGGAATGTTTTGTTTTAAAAAATTTACTTTATTTACTTATTACTACAAAAGTAATTAGTCAACATCTCAGGTCATTATTGGTAAAGCAAATTCTGCAGACAAAAACTCGCTTTCAATCTCTTCACACAGATTCTATTTCATTTGTCCCAAAAACCTTGTCTATTCAAGTCACTCCAATCATCTATTTTACCATTTATAACACTAAACCTTCTAATGAACAAAATTAAGCAACGGCTTAACTGTATTAGTTACTTTGTTTTTATGAGAAAATCTATTATGAGCATCTGAGTATGAAATATAAATTTCTAGTCTTCTACGTTCTTTATCTTTTCCGCCGGAACCATATCTTACAAAAATGAATATTTCGAAAAAAAATTGGTAAAGTAATCACTTCTTGTTGTATTGATTTCTATCTTTTCGCTAATTTCTATTTTTTTAGAGTTTTAAACATGATTAGAAATTTAAACTAATAATTCTACTACTAATGATAATTCAGTGTTTTCTTGAGTCAGCTGCTTTCTTTCTTGTATTTTCTTTCTACTATTTTTTTAACAAGATTGCGAAAGTTACAAAACAGCTTGAAAAAGTTTTAAAGTATTGCGAAAATGTCTCAAAAATGCTGTCTGGTCATTTAGTTTATCTGTTTTATCAACTAAACCGGCTATTCAGCAAAAAAAGAATTGTTCTTCTTTGCTGTATAGACTATATGATTGAACTCTATTAGATTTGCTGCAAAATTACAAATTTCAAATGCCATAATAGCTGAGATACGTTTCAGGTGACACCTATATAATGAATTAAATAGAATTTATTGAACAGAAAAAAAAAAGAAAGAGAACAAACAGCAAGAGTAGAAGTGGACAAAACCTTGATAAAACTCAAAAAAAATCACTAAGAACGAATGGGATGCCGAATAAGGTACAAAAGTGAAAAAGTTAGAAAAAGACAGAAAATCTGTTGAATAAAGTGAGGATTTTGGATAGAAAAAGATTAGAAAAAATGCAGGATGTGAGGAGCAGAAAGAAAAATACTTGAGCAATTGATGAAAGAATGTGTGGAGGTAAAAGAAAGCAAGGTGGGAAAACAGAACATAATGAAAGAATAGACACAAGAAATAAAATGAATAAAAATGATACAAAGAGAAAGACAGATTAAACAAGATGAAAAGTGAGAGAAGAATGTGGAGAAAAGAACAAAATTAGTTAATTTTAGTAAGAACAAAATATTCCAATTATGTGTAATTGTAACACTAAAAATTATATATAGCAGAGCTTATTGATTGTCCTTTAAAGTAAATTGGTTGAATACTTTAAATTACCACATAAACCACAGTTTTCCACTGCTTCACATTTTTTTTTTGTCTAAAACCATATCTAACTCTTCGCTCTTCTTACAATTCTTCTACTAATTAAACTTCTTCTTTTTACAATATTACGTCATAATATGAATATTTTCAAATAAACTCTCTAAATAAGTAACTAAAAGCTTCTAGTTAAATAAATCTATTAAAATTGCTGGATCTTTGGTTTTTGATGTAGATGATGTCAGGAATAAGCAAGCAGTTTCTACATGTTTGGGTTGCTCACAAAGCAGAGATGATCTCAAGCGTGCAAATCCCTTTAATATGGATTGAACTTTCTAGCTTAATAGATTAACTTTGGCATCTCTACTCCGCATTGTTCTTGTTTACACCTACGTCATGATAAAGTTGAGGGTTGTTTACTTAAAATATTTGATAAAATTTTATCATTCTAAGTATATATTTTAGTTTCTTATTTTGATTTTTACGTTTATTTATTATGCACAAATGCTAAAAAACACAAATATTATGTTGTAGACAGCCAATAGCTGTCAAATGTACAGTTTATGTAGCAAAAGATTGCTGTTACGTCATACATTTATTGATAATGTTAAAATCAATTTAGAGGCGTTAGAAATAAAATTCTTGACATAATGAGTGAGCAAATAGTTTTTAAATTACACAAGACATTGCAAGTTACATGCTTTTAATTAAAACAATGATAATTTAAATGTCACAAAATTCGTACCTGCAAAATCAAACGTAAAAACGTTCGTTATTCTACATTAGAAGACAATTTTTTCACAATTGAAGTGCATTCTCCTGATGTGCACTAAAAGAAAATGGCAAATCAACTTATTCTATTGCCGATTGCTATGAAGAATTTTGGAAAAACTTTTTTTTGTTTCGTTTGTTGAACTATATTAAAACTGTCGATTTAAGCCTTACATACAAATAATTAATTTGTACTTTGTCTAGACATCAGCTTTATTTTGCACGATTTGTCTGCCTTGGGCAAATGTTCTTTGAGGTTTATGCCTGGGCGGTCTTAGGCACGATATGAAATCGTGGCATATGATTACAAATTACAATAATGCTACACCTTGGGATAGACCCTTCAAAATAAACCTGCAATAACTCAAAGATAACAAATTATTTTTTACATATCAAGAAGGTTTGAAATTATCACAATTAAAAGTAAAAATTTAATTCTCGATTAAGAATTTGTTAGTTTTTTAAAGCTAATTAGATAAAAGCTGTGTAAGAATACCTTTTTTGTTGTCAATTAATAAAAAGTCTTAAAAAATGTCTACATTTTATCAGCCTATCTGTGGTAATTATTAACCCAGTAACTAGTAACACCAACTGTTAATTATAAATTTAGATGAAAATCAATGAAAAATTTATTGACTTTACATTTATTTTCACGATTTATTGAAGAAAGCTAGTTGTCTAGAGAATCCTTAGAGTGATAATTTAAAACAGGGTGGCACGAATGTAGAAGCTGTCAACGACTCTTCTCTGACTTATATAGAAAATAATAGTTTAAATTTAATTTCTGTGTCACATCTAAGGATAAGGTTGTGTAGGCAATTTATTATGTACATTAGTAAATAAAAATAGCAGTGGCATAAGCTGCAATAGGCAAAGCTGGCTGAACCATAGCATCTGATTTTTGTAATAATTGTAAGATTGATGATATTTGACCCAAAGCTAAATTTATTTGTAATGAATCTTTTAGGCTTTTGTTCAATCATTTATTTGATATCAAATCAATAAGATAATTACGGTAATAAAAGCTTTGTTGTGTTCACCTTAGAGTGAGGTCAAACTATTTTTTATTCGTACAATAAAACAACCCTGAAGTTTTGAAGGATTACAAAAAGAATTTCTTTAGTTTCGGAAGGTTGCTCTGCCATTCTCTATACTTCTAATATGTCTTTCATTTGGCGATACATTTATCAACGTCAATAGCGTTTAGTCTTGCATTACCATCAGTCAGCAGTCCAAAATTCTCGCACCATCTGATGACATCCCAGCTTAAATTTGGATCAATCTAGTTAATAAAATTTATTTTAGAGGGTGAGGAAGAGACCTAACAATATCTATTTTTATCCCTAGTAGACTGCCGCTTGCACAATGATTACCACGTAAATTTATCAAGGCTTCCTTCGCTGTGGTCTCATCAATAAATTACGGAGACAGACAAATAATATATTATTGCTCTCACTGACATGGTATAGATTACTCAGATATTTCGACTACAAATTCTGTAATAGACATAGAGATGTACATCAGCCATCTAAATTAATATAGTATTGCTGCTCCGAAAGCAGCTCATTTTTCTCAATGCATACTTCTGACAGAAAGACATTAATTTATCTTTTTCGTTGACATCTGCTATGAATAATTTATCTCTCATATTTGCAAGAAAATTTATTTTTGGAAGAAAAATTGCCGTTGGCCAAGTACCATCCTAACGTAAACTGAAAGCTTAAAAACGTAACAAAAGATTAATATATTTTTCAAAATCAGACTTTTTCACTAAGTGCAGAAAGATAACACAAATTATCCTGTTACTGTGTATAATGAGCTGCTAGGTAGTCAGGTGGCTGACGATAATGCGTTCAGATCCTGACCTGACTCACCTGACGATATATACGATATATACGTCACGGCTATAGGTCAGATTGTATTTTTAAAAACGTAGACCGCACAATAAATAAAAAAAATCGCAATGCAATATTCCTGTTAACTGATAATTCATTATTTATTCAAAACTTACTATAATTGCCATTAAAAATTCCTTAAAAATGCTAATGCGTTTCATTAAAACAGTTATAAAAGAAAGCCAGAACAGTACAAATAGGTAAAACCAAACATAAAAAATAAAATAAATAAATGAAAAAAAAGAAAAATAGATACAATATACAGGAAGGCATAAATATATTAAACAAAAAAAAAGAAAAAGATAAGAGTCAAATAAACTCTTTAATAGAGATAAAAAATATCCGAAAATAAGAAGATAAAAAGAAAAAAAAAGCAGAGAATATAAATACAATAGATAAAATAAAAAGTTATTTAACATTTTATTATATGTTATAGGAGAAGTTATTTATAAAGCGTTATTATTTATCATGTGTTATTTATGTATAAATAACAACTCTCATTATTTTAGAAGGGCAGCTAATCTGCAATAAGTATTATGTTCTAAAAACTGTTCTAAAAAAGAGTTCATTGAACAAATTAATCAAAATAGCAATATTTAATAAATTCAATAAATAAACCCAAATAGATGCAAATCTGGTGTCACGATGTGTTACAATTATTTAGAATATTAATTATTAATTAGTAAACTAAGGCTTAGCTGTTAGACGTATATTCTGATCTGTTGGATTTCTCAAAATTCTGAAAAGCTGCTTGCTTTCTGGTTTATTAAAAATGCTCTCTGATAGCCTTGGATGACTTAAGGCACTACATTAGTTTTGAGAAAATTGAAACTAGAATCAATTTCTATCTTCAGCTGACTTTGAAACATTTTCTTATTATATTTCTAAAGACCAACCCTACTAAGAAGAAAAAGAATACTAATTTACAATTAATTAAAGTAATTAAAATATTTAATTAATTAAGAAACTAAGACTTAGTTAGTAGTTGTTTGCTCTGATCTGTTTTGATTTTCAAAGATACTGAAAAGTCGCTTGTTCTCTGGTTTACTGATAATGTTCACTGATGATAGCCTTAGAAGGTCTTCAGAAGATTGAAACTAGAATTAATTTTTATCTTCAAAAAACTTTAGCTAATTAAGTCAGTTTTTAATTATTTTTTAAAGATCAGCTTTTTTAAGAAAAAAAACCCTAATTGTTTGAAGAATCATTCTTACTTCAGTAAAATTATTAAACACTATTCTATAACCAACGTAAAACTTGGCTTAAAACCACTATTTTCACACTTTAGAGGTTGCTAGCCGTGCACCTTATTTCTATCAACACCTTCCGATAACTTGTTTGATATATTTAATACCAAATGTTCTAGAATGTTCTAATAGATCTAGAATGTTTTGCAAATTCTAGATCTATTAGATATATGTATCTCTCTTTTACCTCTGCGAAACTAGTTGTCGGCTCTTTCTCAAGAGTGCAAAAAATTTATACTTAGAGAAGAATATTCTAGATTTTTAATTCGATTTAAAGTTAACTTATGTTAGCTTTAAAAGCAATTTTTGTTTTATTTTCATAATACATAAATTGGTTTTTTGAGATGAAGCAAATACTGCATATCATAGATATATGTTAATCAAGTAAAAATAATGTATTAGAAAAAATTTTGATAAGTGTTTTTATTATGTATTCATTGTTTAATAATGGTTAATGAAGTTTATTAATCTGAATATTTTTGAAGGTGAGATCAGAAACCATCAAATTCGATAAATATTTCAACTGCCAAAATTAGTTCAAAAAAAAATCTCTGGCAGGCTTAAGTCTTTTATTATCAAGCTGCGTTTTTCATAATTCATGTGATTCCTTTGATGTACTTTTTATTCTTCCGAATTTAAAGCTCGCCGCTTGTTTTCGAAACGTTAGAGAGAATATTTAGAGCACATCGATTTTTTGTTACGACGACAAAGAACTGAATTTGCTTTGATAAATGTGAGATGAATACATTAAAAGAGTTGTTCCTGCTATATTGTGCTTTTGGGACAATAAATTTCGTGAAACAGTGTGTTTTTAGATAATGCGAAATTATTCAAATCGGCGAAAAGTACACAATTTTGTGGCTTTTGATAATTGTAAAAGCACGTTATTATCCTTTTTTTATTTTCATTTTCAGCATTTAATAATGCTACATTAGATCCTACATTTGAACAATGTACGACATAGCATGTTTTGCTTTTTTTTAACTTTTAAATAATTTTTTATTAGAAACAGGTATGTAAATTTTATTTAATCTTTTTTTTAACAGTGGACTACATCTCGCAAATTAAACAATTTCTAAGATTTTTTTGGTGTACAGATGTGCACAACTAGCCGCAAGTAAAACTGATTGTTAGCGTGGCGACGCTTGCAGTGACATCGCATCGGGTGGCGACGCGATGGCGATATATATACATATATAAAAAATCTAAAATCTAATAAAGATAAACTACTATTGATTTTAGCTAAAGGCCTCAATGTAAATTTTGCAATAAAATAACCAACACCATTAATTTCATTTTTCTAAAAAAAATTTAAATGGAAATTAACAACAATCCATTAGAACCGTCTTCCAGATATGAAACAACAATAGATGCGGCATTTATTAGATATCTTGATAATGTTATGTGCAATACTTTTGTAACATACTTCAGATATTATCGACGATTTATGATTATTAAATAAACAGTCATCATTTTCAGAAAAAAAATTAGTAATATTTTATTTTTTTATTAAGCCATTAAAAATCTTTTATTTTATGCATATTACTTGTTCGATGTTTCACATCTGCCAAGCGTATTTTGTTTTAAATAAAACCTGTTTTGTTTTTTTTTTATATTGAGTGTTTAAAGACTTACATTGTATTAAATATTTGCTACAAAACATTTTTTGATAATTGTAATGTGAATAAATATTGAAGTATCTTAAAATCCTGTCTCTCCTTCTTATATATTTACGAGCTTGCCTTGTTTGTAGCGATATCAAATTGAATAAACATGACAAGGTACACAGTAACAGCTCCCACAATCTGAAAATAATACTCATAAAAAAATGTAAATAGCAGAAATGGCCTTCGTTCATGTTTCACAGTTAATCGGATTCATTAGGGCATTCCAGCCACTCACTCGCTTATGCCACATTTCAGCCAGCAATTATAATGGCTTATGAGACCCACTCTGGCAATTATCCAGAATCAAGCACATTCACCACTTAAAACATTATTAACTCTGCAATTTGTTACACAAATCAACAAAAGCGCAATCGGCTAGAAATTAAAACAGCCACTTCAAAAAACGCCAGGCATTAGAGGGTTGCCAAATTTATAATTAAAGAAAATGTGAGAGCAGTTACAAATGGATTAAATTTGCTTTATATTCTTATAGTAGACGTTTAATCTGTGTAAGATTTTGCAAGTTTTCAATGTAAAATAGAGACAGATAGTAAATTGACAAAAATAAAAAAAAATACAAAATAAAAGATAACACGAACAAAGTATAACAAAAATTAGTAAAAAAAGTTTCCTTTACGGTAGAAACCAGGTATTAATTCTTTAATTAATACCTGGTTTCTACCGTAAAGGAAACTTTTTTTTATTGAAAAAAATATCGAAAAGATTATTTTCAGCATAGGGTATAAATTGTCTGAAAAATAACAATAGCAAATGTTGCAAAAGAAGCCAAATAACAAAAAAAAACATATGAGCTAAGTAAAAACGATATTGTAGAGAAGCAAAATGTTAAGTAAATTGAAAAAAAGTTAGAAGCTTTAAACAAAAAAAAAGATTAATGCATAGAAGTGTTTACAAAACTTTTGCAGTTTTGACTATAAATAGAAGAAGCAGAGAACAAAATTTGGCAGGTTTCTATCAGTACTGTGGTGTCCATCCAAAAAAAAAAAATGTTTGCTGAGTTATTGCAAAAACAACTTTTAAAATCGTACTGTTTTAGCAAAATTTTAGCGAGAAAATACTTAAACTAAGACTGTTTAAAACAATTAAAAAAAATACATTTTGGCACACCTACATAAATTCTTTTTAAAGAAAGCTTGATAAAACTTTTAAAATACACTTTTCTCAAAGACACCTGTCATACCAAGTAACACAAGATAGTATAGTAGTACAAACAGAATAACGGTATATGATATTTTTTTGTTGCAATAGCTAATCTCTCAACAGTGAGATTACCCAAAACACTATAAGTTTTCATCTTCTAGACAAACGACACCCAGGTTGACAGAATTTAAGTACTGCTTTATAACGTTATTCCACTGAAACTAATATACTTTTCATTAAGCATGCCAGAGAAGAAATGAATAATGCATTGGATTACAAAAAAAAACAAGAGAAGAAAAGGAAACGCAGACCATCTAATGACAGAACATTGCTATGCTATCAGAAGAATTCATCAAAAATTTTACAGATTTTTGATATATTATATATATTGTTGTTCTCAATACGTCTATTTTGCTTTTTGCTATTTAAATATTCATTTTGGCTGCGAGATCAGCAAACAAGACAATTAGCATTGACAAGTTTGTCAAATAAACCAAAGAAAACATGAAAAACTGACAAAGATTCATAAACATGTAAGATTTGTAAGTGATGCTCTAAAAAACTCAAGATTAGAAGCTGCAATCACTCAGTCAATAATAGAAAGAAGAAAAATATCTGATAAGTTTTGGCAAAAAAAATATTATTGTAAAAAATACCTTATATTACCGTATGCAACAGCGACGCATTAATAGGAAAAAATCCAAAAGCACTAAATTCAAACGTTTTGTGCGAGAGCTGGAGACAGAACAAATTAACCTGTAACAAGACGGTATAAAATTAGAGGCAAACTAGGAAATCAACTTACCCTTTTCATTATAGAAGCACTGTTTCTAGCAATTGGAATTCTATATAGCAACTTGCTTGTTCGTTTATATTCAATAGTTGTCAGCTCGCAAACTGTTACTGTTACTAATAATTCACTTCCGCTGATAACGATTAGGATAAGTGGAAGCGCTAAATCGTGAAAAGAGCGAGGTATAATTAATTGATCGCTGTAAATGTAGCCAAATATGCTGAAATATAGAGAGCTAAATATTGTGATAAATAAACTTGCAGTTTTCATCAGAAGTGGGATTGAAAATATTGATTGAACTTCTGTGTAGACTACAATGATATCGTGGTAGGTTTTTTCTATTTCATCTAAAGTTTCCCGATAAAACACATCAGATTGATCGGAATTCTTGTCTTTGAATAATTGTTTAATATTCTCGTTGATGACATAGAGTTTGTGCTTCAAGATAACAACAAGAGAACAGAAGAAGAGTAGCATAACTTGCGAAATTTTAGTTGAAGTGTAGATATTAGCCCATCTTAGAACGCACTCACTTAAAGTAATTTTGCAATTTCTCAGGTAATTTAGAAGTAGCCATAACCATTGGATTATTACGATCAGTATACCAGAAGCAATAAAGATTTGAGGAGCTTTATACGATTTCCATATGAATAAGCGTCTTAGCTTATTGTTGATTTTATCCAGTTTGCAGATAACTTCAGTTAGTGTATTTTGGTGGAAAAGGCAGAAAAGCATTGTTACCGCAACAGAAAGGTTATTGCTGATGGTAAAGATCAAATCGGCAAGTTGGATGACTATGTTGAATTTGGAATCAATTTTGTAGAGAGTAGTGGTGTAGACCAAATAAATAACAAATCCGACTGATATCATATTGTAAAGATACAAATACAATGTTTCCCATTTTGAGGGTTTTTTGTTCCTTAGTTTATCTTTTATTGATCGAGGACACAACAGAAAGACGTGCGACAAAAGCCAAATATATTTCAAAGTGACAACAAGCCTGTCACTCCACATAATATAATCTAAAATAATCAAGCAATTAGTGTCAAAATTCTTATTAATATCAAACTATTCCGTGCTGTAATTGCTCTGTGAATAATTTATACTAACCTTTTCTTTTTTAGCACGCAGGTATTGTTTGCTTTAGCGTCGCCTCATAACTTTTAAAGACAATTTTATTCTCTTGTCTGAAATTCACTTTCTATCTTTTAAATTTACTTTCTTTGGTCGACACTGCTGAACATCTGAGACCTGGAGCATATTTATTCCTCGGATTCTAACGCTGACAGAAGAGTTTCACCAGAAAATCGAACAAGTTTAAATACACAATTGTCTACTGAATTATACGCGCCAACTTTTGCAATAGCTAGGACTTTATCCAAGAGATTTAGAAATTATTGTTGGTTTTAGTATTTACAAACAACGACGGCTTTACTGTAGCTCGTCTGCAGCGTTTTGATAATTCCGGCTGGCTGCTTTGGGAATTGAGACGACAGCCATAAGCTATCAATTAAAAAAATAGTTACAAGTGTAAGCTCGAGACTACAAATAGAAGACACCTATCAATATATGTCAAAATCAATCACAAAATACACATTTCATCGTTATTCTCAATTTTATAATGAATACAGTTCATGCAAAAAGAGGCTTGAGGTGACAGATCAAAGAGAATATTCCAAGCTTTTTTTCTTATGTGCTCAAAATTGTGTGCGCTGTGAAAAGATGAGCTAAAAGATGTATTTTTTTGTTAATTTAAGGCACTAATTTTGCTGTCTTATCTAAATAACTGTCTAAACATGTTTTTCCAGCCTCTCACATATTGCTCGTCAAACTAAGGTTTTTCTCCACAAAACTGGTGTTACTGTTTTCTCTTGGTCTCTTTATTCGCCAGACTTTAATTCAATTGACTCTTTGTGGAAGATGCGGAAAAAACGTTTTATTAGGCACTACATCTTGGTGACACTCTAACAGAATGTCAAAACAGACATTTACTGAGAATCTTACCGATGCCTGAATGTGTATATTAAAGTATACTAGTCCAAGTGAAATAACGTCGTTATATAGCCCTACTTAAAATTCTGCTTGTAGAATCCACAATGAACCAAATTGTCTAAGTAAACCGGATTCCCCAAATGATTATTCAAAATAATACTGGAAAGGACTTTCAAACAGTTAGCGACAGATTATCCAGAACCGTAAGCGGCAGATAACATGAGATGTTTATAAAGGCTTTTTTCTGACAGATAAAAATTAACTATAGCATTGTTTTGGCGTTTCTTAAGTACATAATTAGTTGTTTTTTGTTCATTTGAAAAAGCTAGAAATTTGTTGTTTAGCTATTACCTTTTGCAACAAAAGAAAGAGCATATAACGTTATTTTATTTGAAGCAGTATACTTTGCTACGTAACCGCTTAACAAGTTATTTATTTATTACGTTCATTCTTATGCCGTTAAATTTTCTTTGAAAATTTGATCGGTTCGGTCTTGATTTTGTCATTTTCAAAAAACTTGGTTAAAAAATTGGCGTGGTCTAGGTGTAGCGCTTTGAAAGTGTGTGAGTATATATTTTTAAAACACTTTTATTAAGCGTGAAAAAATATAATATAATTTAAAAATGTTGAGTCAACTAAAAAGTACAGTGCGTTCATAAATTATTTAGATCTACTGTTGCTATAGAATTTTAAACGTAAGTTCAGTTTTTTATTAGTTTATACGCAGAAACGTACGAAATTATAGACAAGCTTTGACGTTGGTTTGAAATTCGTCGCAAAGACATTAAGAACCTGTCACTAAATTACACAGCAAGACTAGATCTAAATAATTTATAAACGCATGTTAGATAAAAGAATGAAAAAAAAATAAAAACGTTAGAAAGCAGGTCCGGTTTAAAGCTCTTTACTCTTCGCCAGTTGCACATAAATTAGACTTTATTAGAATTATAAATATTTTTAGCACAAATTTGATTAAATTGTGTAATAATAGTAAACTTATGTAAATAAAAAAATACTAATTAATTTATAAAAATACTATCTATTTTGGAAATATAAATAAAACTTTACTTACGTTATATAAAAATATATTTTTCCATCAAGATAACCGCATTTGTTATTTTATACTTCCATGGCGTGACAGTAAAAAAGCTTATCTTCTTCACCTCGGCTTTTTAACCATTTGTTTTGGCTAATCTACAAACTTAGAGGAGAGACGGCGTTATAGCATTAGAATTGAAAAAATAACAAAAAAGCTTTTTATTTCCGGCACCCAAACAACACAAATAACTATAATTTTGTGTTTGAACTGAATAAATCCGGTCCTTTCTATTACGATCGATTTTATGTTTTATAGTAAATAACAAACCCACATAATTAGGGATTTTTTAATAATAAATGCTATAGTTATGTTCTTAATAAAACATGGTTAGTTTCTAGTTTGAACCATGAATTAACGCCACAAAGAGTCAATAATGATAAAACTCTAAACTATTAACTATTATTTATAAATCTTTAAATTTTATTTTAGCAATTGCCTTATAATAACATAAAATAAAAATTTTTCAGTGTTTTAATGTATTCAACAATAGTATTTTTTTAATTTTTTTATAATATTATAACAATCTCACTCTAAAAATTACATCAAATTTTAAAAATTTATACAAAAAATCAAGTTTTACAAGACTGTTGATTTGCTCTATTTCTTTGAAACTATCTATTTCTTTGAAACAGAGAGACATAACTTACGGCGTAAACTTAGATTGATTATGTTAGAGTAAGAAATTTGAAAAAAAAAGCCAAACATTGTTAATTTTTAACAAACTGTTTAGACTTAAACTATCAATTTTGTAAAAGAAACAACAGCAATTTATAATTTTTTATTGCAAATTTAATTTTTCTCTTAACAAACCAAAAAAAAAAAAATTATTACTTTACAAGAAATTTTTTTAACTGTCAAAAAAATTAGGAGAATACGCTGATAAATTACTGTATATCTACTCTAAGACGATTTTTTTATCAACATTGTATTTAGCTTTGAAATTACTTAAACTATCTGATATATGCTAGTACCAAATAATAGCCTTAATCAAAGTAAGTGCTAATTTTTCTAAATTTAAACTAATAGTTATCTCTTGTTTTATTTTTTTTTTATTTAAAATTTTTAGGATATTGATGTAATTTGTTCAAATTTATATTCAAATAGAGTACATTTTCCACCATTTTAAATGTTAATATTTCAAATCAGTTTCATTTTGAGTGGCGTTTATGCCAAAGTAAATAGAAATTTGTAAAGCTTTTCCAAACGAAGCTTGTTTGTATTTTGTATGCGTTATTTGCTTTTATCATAATAATATGTTTCTCTTTAACTTTTTTGCGCTCGCCCAGCGGCATTTTAAATACTTAAAACGCTGATTGAGTATAGCACAAAAAAGATGCTTTTTAAATTTTTTTCCCTTTTTCTTTGACATAGTCAACTCATTTACGTTATAGAAACTTCGCAAACAGCTACAAAAATAAGAAAATCTCTCGCAGGAAAATTCAATAAGTTATCAAGAAAATTTACAACGTCGTAATGAAATAGTCTTTCGCTATTGGATTTTTCATGTTTAACGATAATGGCAATTGCTGGAAAACTCTGAATAGTATGCGATGCCGCAATAAGCGACGATAACTGAAAAACAATCAATTTTTTTACATAATTAAAAATAAACAATTTTATTGAATTAATCTGCCAACCGCTAAATGACATAAATAAAATCATTATTGTCTCAAAATTTAAATTAACTATTTAATCTCAAGAAATGAGATAGTCTCAGGGTATAAATACGCAAATCTCCGCATCTTCAAAGTTTTCCACTATAAAAAGCAATTTTCAAAAATAATAGCATTTGAGAGAAAAGACTCACATGCCTGAAGAAAATAACAAAAGCTTATTAAAATGAAAAAAAAAAACGTTTTATCAATAACGTTTCTATATTTTACGTCATCTATAGAACAAAATTAAAAAATTACGTTATCTGTACGAAAAAACAAAATACAGATTTGCATGTTACCCATACTGCACAGGTAGCTCGGTACTTAGGTGGCTGAGGATAGTGCGTTCAGAACGTGGCCATGGGTTTGAGTCCCACCTAGGCGAAATTCTATTTCTACAATACAGACGGAAATGATAGCAAAATGTAGAAATAAAAAGAGAGAAAAAAGATTATAAATGAACAAAAATGGAAGAAAATGCAAAACATTGAAGCACATGATAAAGCAATGTGTGGAGGTATAAGAAAGTATGGTAACAAAAAAGAACATAATAAAAAAAAGAAGAAGGAATAGAATAGATAAAAATGATAGAAAGAAAAAGAATAAATTTGGCCAATAAGGTAGAATGATAGAAGATAAAAAGCAAAAAAGAACGGGCAATAGAAAAAAAATTGACAGCATCACGAATATTTAAATTTTATTCTATTTTGTAGTCTAAGACTGTATAGTGAAGAAATAAAGCAATTATCTTAAAAAGTTCTGGAAGAAGGAGTGTCTGAGATTTCTACTACTCTACTATTGGCTGAGATAAGGTTTACAAAAAGACATGTAAACCAAAAATAGGTCGAAGAACATAGACCGAAGACTATTTGTGAATAAAAACGTGTCTATCAGTGAATGTTTAATGTCTCAGCAATAAAAAGAGGCAAGAAGCAACTCATCTCTAACATGCAGATGAGGCTAAGGGCAGTTGTTAAGAATTTCAGTGCTAATGAGAGAAACTTCAAGCAGAGTTAAAGTTCAAATTCTTTTTGTTTACCAATTAGAATGTTACACTTCTGAACACATTCATTTGGAGTATAAGTTTTGTTTAATTGAAGAACAAATATTTAGTTTTGTGGTTACCTTGTTAGTTACAAACTCAACTTTAGCCAAAGCGATGTCTAAATGTCATCAAATAATTTGCTAATTAAATTAAAGCTTCAAAGTGAAAATTGGCGAAAATGGTGTTAAGGTTATATTGATTTAACAGTAAAAGTTGTAATTTTCATTTACGCAATATATGGTAATTTGAAAATAACTGAGTAATTTTATTGATACTGTAACAGCCTCTTAAACTTTCTGTTTTTTAGAAGCTATCAACAATAATGATGCTCTAATAAAACGTATAGACGACCAATTGTATCATCTGGAAAATATATGATTATTTGTTGGTTTTCAATTAAAACCAGGAAAATATGTTACAATGCAGTGTTATTCGAGATTTCAAATTATAATTTCATCCAAAAACTCGACGAGATGGAGCGGAAAACGTATTTACATTGGCGGTAGATAATGAATATTTCTCCCTTCCAAACGAATATCTGCTAAAATAACATTGCCCATTACACATTTACAACTTAATAGAAAGCGCAAAACTCCATTTATGATTGTGAGAAAATATTTCAGAGGTTCTAAACAGACTTTTTACGATGATGTACCGTCAGTCAACCCCAAAATCAATATGTCAATAAACCGAGATGTTTTTGTCTCAGACAGAACGCTTTATTTGCTTTTCATTACTCAAAATTTTCTAATTCTAGCAACGTTTGTTATTTTTAATTTGAATCTGCAGTCAAAAAGTCTTAATAAATTATTTACTCTTCCAATTAGAGCCCGCATTTCTGATGTTGGTTCCAATCCTATCGGAATTAGACAATTATCTAATTGATTTATCACCACAGCCAAAACCTTATATTTTCCCAGATCTTGCAACCAGCTGCTTTGTTTAATTTATTTTATTGTAATCTGTGATATAATCTTAGATTTAACAACAATACAATTTGAGCGCTCATTAGCTTAAGGTGATTAAAATTGCATATCTGGTTATATAGCTTTTGTATCTGTGTACAACTAATTACAATAAATTAATTCTTTGAAATTTAATTTTTTTTTAAACCTAATAGTGCGAAGCTGCAAACTGCAATGGTTACTATGATATTCTTATACCATGTATAGGCTTACTCACTTAGCCTTTACTTTCTCCAGACTTGTCATCTATTGAATATGTGTGGGATATGATACAAGACTGCAATACTCATGCACCTTAGAAAATTCGCAAATTCCAATTCAGATTGTTTAGAATGACGATTACTGTTCATCACCTTTCTGCGGTGACCGAGTGCATCAGAACTCATCAGTTGGCATAATTAAATTAAGTTAGCTTTGTGTTTTTTAAAATGAGTCATCGAAAGCAAATTTATTATATATCTAAAATCTACAGCAGTTTCGTTGTTTTTAGCATGAAACCTAGTTTAAAGTTTGTTTCGTGTAGCTTTTTAAGAAAACAAACTAGCAAAGAATGACAAACTAATAAATATTGTTTGACTTCAGCTCAACATCTTCCTGTCTCGATGATGCTGTGAAAAATAGGTCTTGAATAGAGTTTTCGGGAACGTGACGTGTATATGAATTATTCGCGTCCTGTGGAAGGATAAATATTGAAAAAATGATGGCTGGAATTAGTCATTTAATTGACCCTAATAAATGGTTATTTTTTAGAAATATGATGGTTGTATGAAGATTGATTATTACGAATGAATGATATTCTTTATTTGGCGATTTTTTTAATCAAGTAAACGTCGATGAGGGGCACCTTGACTCGAAACGTGATCTAACCGGAGATCCAGTGATGCCTCAAGGCAAAATACCACAAAATGTACGAATGTTTATTATAGAAAATATCAAATAATATGACTAAACCCTCCACCAAGATTTGAGAAAATAATTAGTCATCATATTATCTTCTTTTATTTTCAATTTATTTTATTTTTTCGTAAAACCTAATGTGTATTATTATTGTCTCTTCTACATTTGATCTGTTGCCATTATTTTCTCCAAATAATGAGCTAAAGAATCAATTTACCTCTCGTTAATATAATAACTATATAATGCAGTCTTCGATTGTTTTTATACAAATTTTATTACATACTTTCAAAGCTTAAGAGTTTATTGGCAATTATCAGAAAAAACTTATAATCAAATAAGATTTTTTTTCTTTAATTGCATTTATTTTACATTTTAAGACGTCTGGAAAACGTCTTAAAATGGTAATTTTTAATAAAGAAATCGATCTTTTTCTAGGTTTTCATATTTTTTCTTCTCCTTTTTCTTTAATTTTTTTTTGTTTTTACATTTTAGATTATATTTAAAAATAGAAGCAGTATAGGTACCAATTTCACATTTTATTAACATTTATGAAATCAAAGATTGAAATGATCAATAATTCTGTTTAATAATAGTTGTTGTCGTATGGATGAATTTGCTGTTATCTCATTGTGGTCACAATAGTAATTAAATAAAGCAATTAATAATTGAATGACACAATCAATACACAATACAATAAATGCATTATAAATTAAATTTTATTGATAAAAGTCAAGCATTCTACAGTAAAGCCATTTATCATTAGATACAATATAGAATTCGGTAATTTGCTACATAATGTCAATTACATCGGTTAAGTTTTATTTGAGTTCAATTAATTTCCTGTCAAACTGCTTTCCTGTGTCTCAAAGAGACATTGAAACTAATAATATCTCCTCATTTAGTTTGAGAACTAATAAAGCATGTTTAGTCAGAGAACTGTGGCTCCAAATTGCAGATACGTGCCCAATATTAATTGTTAATGCTTTGAAACACTCAATGAAATTATATTTAGCAGATATAGCAGAAATAACACTTTTCAACTAAGAAACTCAAAAATAATAAACAAAATACATCAAAATACTACAAAAAAGTCAAATTAAAGGTGGCAGAATAAGTCTTTTTTAAGAAATTTATCAAAAAAGATGATTGAAAACATTATAGACTTGCTATATGTGATAATTTATTTCTAAAAAAAATTCTTGAAGAAGGTATAGACTGTTTAAAGATGTCAAAAAAAGCATTTTAATTTTGCAATTTTGCATCTTTTGAGAATCTGATTAGACAATAATTAAATGCCTAATTGAACAGGTACAGGTAAGTTTTTTTATTTTTTCGATGTTATTTGACAGTCTGGACGAGTCTGGGGTAGACTAAAAAAGCATTTTTTAGTGTCTACTACTCCCCCCTCAAGAGTTTAGGTGTATGCCTCGTATCAACTAGATTATAAAATCAAAAACTAAATTAGAACAAAATCATTCAGAACAATGTTTTATTTTTTATTTTCGCGTAAACGTTTATTCTTTTAGTACATAATGCGTTTATTGTTAACTGTACAGTTCTACAATATTTTATAAAAAATATTTACAAACAATTTTTTTTTTGTGTGCTTTCATTTTTTTATGCAATTCTTTGTTTTGATTTTCTATGTTCTTCTAGTAGCTTTTTACGATATTATAGTTTTTTGTTTATTTTAGTTATCTTTTCTTTTATTTTTCTTTATTCAAGCTTTTTTGAATACTATTTTAATTTTCTGTTTTTATTCTTTTTTTTTCAACTGCAATATATTGTAATCAACAAATGGTATGTTTTCTAAAAGTTAGACATTTAGCAATTAATTTCTGTTATTATTAAGTTATAAATCTGACATTACATAACGTCATGAACTTACTATATTGCTTTCAATTAATGTAATCCGCATGCAGATTAAATTTGATTAAAAGTAATTATTACGTTATGAGCACATACATAGTTAATTGGGAGACATTCAGGTAACCTGGACATCTCCATCTCCCCTAGGTATATTTTAGACGTATAATGCAGTCTGTTTTATCTATGCCTAGATAGGTCAAGTTGTATACATCTCATAACAAATTATCTTCTGTAATAAGACACTTGACATCATAATAATTCTATTGTGTTGGATTGACACAAAATAAAGTTTCTAAGTGATATGGAAAACCGAGAGCTTCTACTTAGCAATCCCAGATGCCAGGGAGTTCTGTGATAATGACAACGTGACTAATTTTTTCTAGTTTTTGCTTCTAATAAGGTGATCGATGATTTCTTTCAGTGTAAGATAATAGAAAATATGTTTTTATTGAGATTTTGCGCACTTTGACAAATAATTCAGCTAGATTTATTAAAACTTTGTTTTGCTTAAACCAGCATGTACTATGCTGCCCAACAAATATATAAAAAACATCACTTTGTAGTGAATTGACACTTTAATATTTTTTTATTATTTATGATCTTTGATAAAGTCATAAAATACTGGAAGCGGTCCAAAATTTAATTAAACTCGTAAAAATTCAAAACAACTTTCATAATAATGCAGATGAAATACTGCTAGTTATCGATTACAGAAAAAGCAGTAATACTAATGGTGGAAATTATTGTTGTCTTTTTAAATCTGATTTGAAATAATTACATTCAATTTTTTTTTTAAACACATTAGGTAGCAAATCGAATAATCCCAATAAGTGGTAGCTGTAGATAAATTAGTCGGCTTCCCTAACTTTTCAATTGTTTTTAATTTGTTACCGTCCCTCTGTTGTTTTAAGACATATCTACTTTTATTTTTGTAAAAATTTTGTTCAAATTAAACTTTTGGGGCATTTTTTTTTCAAATCAGTATATGAAATAATTTGTTCCAATTATTTGTCAGCTTTTTTTTTATAAAAGTTTATATTTTAGTTTTATTATCACTATTTTTGTATTCAAAATAATTTAAAAAAAAAGTTATTATTATGTGTATTTATAGTAATTTTATTATTTATTATTAAAAAATTAGTATTAATTTTTTAATAAAACTGTTATTAAATTTTTTGATTAAAAACTTATTTATTTGTCATTTTTTCTGTAGTTTTATGTGATGTTCTTTTGTTGTTTTCAAAAGTTTTCAGTTTAGTTTAAGACTTTTTGACAGAGACGTTATTTGTATGCAACAATTCAAATATAAAAATTTATTTAATTTTTGAGTTTCGTGATAATTGTAAGGCGCACGCTATTTAGCTTTTCCAGACAACAACACCAGCCTGTTGTTCTGAATATACAGTGTGAGTCAGTTTGCAATTTTATAAAAAAAATAAATAGAGTGAGCTTGTCTGCACCTTACTTAATTGTTTCAAAGCGCTATATTTATGCAATTAAATAAAAAAAATCATTGATGATGTTAAACTGATTTGTATAATATAATATATTATAATATAATATAATATAATATAATATAATATAATATAATATAATATAATATAATATAATATAATATAATATAATATAATATAATATAATATAATATAATATAATATAATATAATATAATATAATATAATATAATATAATATAATATAATATAATATAATATAATATAATATAATATAATATCAATCTATATATATAAAAGAAAGTCGTCTTTTATGTTACTTCACTTATAACTCAAGAACGGCTTTACCGATATGGTTAAAAATTGGTGAGGTGGTAGCTTAGAGCCAGGAGACGGACATAGAATACTTTTTATTCCAGAAACCACCCTCTAAAAGAAGGGTTAAATCAAAATTAGAAATGCGATGTCGGAAGCGTTCGGTGAGGCTCGGCAAATTACCGTTTCAAATAAATCGATCTACTCCCCCACCACCAACCAAAGTCTGACCGTGCGTTTACATGTAAAGCCGGCCACTGACGATCCAACGCCGCAGTACGACTGCGGCGTTGGATCTTGGATCGTCAGTGGCCGTCTTTAATCGTCTTCCATGAGACAACTTCCCATATAACTTTGGGTAAAAGTTTGTATGGAAAATTATGATGACTGGATTTGAATGAAAAGAATAGAATACTTTTTATTAACAAAGGGATGAAAAAAGGTAGGATAAGGATAAAAAATGACAAGAACCAATATTAGTATAATTTTCAAAAATTTTGGATTGTTTATTTTGAAAATAATATCTATTTCTAAATCCGAAATTTTAGAAGTAAAATATTATCATTCCTTGATAGGGCGGAAAGAGGGCAAAATGTCTAAAGATTGATGTCCTTTTCATAATTTTTTCCATAAATTGCCTAAGTTCTCAAAAAAAAATAAATAGGTATGTTTCCTGCTTTCTAAAAAATTACTCTTAGGAGGATGAAAAGAGAGTGTTCTAGGGATAAAAATGTAAGAAAACGATATGGGTATTTTCGAGGAATTTCAGGTCGTTGATTTTGAAAATAATATTTAAGTTGAAGAGGGTTGTAAAATGAATGTGATAAAGGTAATAAATGTGAATATGTAATTAATTTGGGTATCATTTTTATAGTTTTTGGGGTCATTTATTTTAAAAATCTATATCTATTTATGACCGATTTGGCTGAAAAATATAATATAATATGATATAATATAATATAATAAAATATAATATAATATAATATAATATAATATAATATAATATAATATAATATAATATAATATAATATAATATAATATAATATAATATAATATAATATAATATAATATAATATAATATAATATAATATAATATAATATAATATAATATAATATAATATAATATAATATAATATAATATAATATAATATAATATAATATAATATAATATAATATAATATAATATAATATAATATACTATGAGTTTAGCATAAAAGTCTTTTCGTTTTAGAAAAAATTTGTAATTGAATATTACGTCAAAATTTCCTGTAGAACCGTGAATTACTCGGTTTTAAAATTCTAGTTGCTTTGCAACAATAATTGTAATTTTTTAGTAACGGTTACTGTAGTTTTTTAATGACATTTTTAATGACAAGATTGTCTAGTAATTTCAAATTTGTCACAATCCGTTTGTTTTGATTATCTAAAAATTTAAAGAAGAGTATACTGATATACGGTTTAAAGCTTCAAAGCTACACAGCTTTACTTAAACTTGCTATCGTCATTTTCGACGTCACATCATCTCGCTTGCCACACCGAGCTTGTATACCTGTAGTGTATACAACACCTCTACACTATAGTAAAGTAAAACTGTGAAAGTAAGCTGCTTTCTAAAAAGAAGCAAAATCACACTATCAAGTCATCAGTAAGTTAATGTGTTTTCCAGTATATTAAAGCCACATTAAACAAATTTTCTGTATATTTTAGTTACATATTTTCATTGATATTTTAGAAACCATCAATCATCACGGTGGTCTTAAGATATTATTATTAAAACTAGACATCATCAAGATCAGTTGAACACAAGAAATACTATTAATGTTATTTAATCTAATAGTACCCTGATAAACTAATTTTGATTTGAATGTTGATAGCTGTGAGCGTGGCGACGCATGCCGTGGCGACGCGTTGTCAGGTTATACAATAGTATGTATACATATATGTAATACTGTCATTATCTTCAGAAAATAATTAGTAAGATAATTTTATGCCAATTATCAAAATTATTTTGTACAGGTAATATTACCTGTACAAAATAATTTTGATAATTGGCTTACGTTTTTTTTTTGTTAATGGGCTTACTTATTGTCGTCTATTACTAGATTTTTTTTGCAGATTTATTTTTGAAATCACCTTGTATAATTAGTTGATTCAATAAATCATTTGCTTTTAGTCGGTTTTTTTTTAAATTACATTTTTTCTGGAACGAAAATAGCGTTTCAATTAATCTTGTGTATTATTGTTATAAAAATATTTAAATAAAACTTGACTATTTTGACAAAATTGGAAAATTATTAATTATTAGGATTACAATTATATCCGCAAAAATTATGGCTTTGTGTGGAATTGTTAGAAGCTGTTTGTTTTGTTGTAATGGCTCATCAAGAGACATTGCAGCAGGTGCTTTGCTATTGAATGGAAGCTTGGAAGGTAGGTCAGTAGGGGCTGCCGGAGTGCTGGTGTTCCAGCCCATTGTTCCTAAGCTCCGTTTTCATTAAATGCAAAAATCTGTTGCAGGAGCAGGAAATTCAGGATTAAGACCAAGCTGGATTCGCATGTTAAGCAAGATGAAGGCATATAAAAGGTATTCTTCGAGTCAATGGCCAGTCATTCTGTGTATCTCAGTGTTGCCGCTCGTTCTTCGATAAGCAAAATGTTCTCCCGGATATTGACAATTTTCGCTATCATCAGTGTCATTTGCTATTCCGGTCCGTTGTTTATTAATTAGATTTATTAAATTTATGTAAGATATCGTTATTACAGAATCAGCGCCAGCGATTAAAAAGACACGCCAATATCTTCCTGCTATTCCCGGATATGTTCCTGTCTACATTAGGCCTGGTGATACTCCATTGGAAGATATTAACCCAGATCTAGCAGAAGCTTTTAATAGTTATGCCCAAAAGCACGCTAGAGTCAATTTTGCTCGATCAAATGGTGGACAAATCCCTGTACAAATCGCAACTTTGTCAGATATTTCGATCGTCGATGATCTCAGCCTGGAAGAAGACAACGCCGTTAGTGTTCCAACCAAAACGGATTATCACCATATACAAAAGATACCAAAAGTTTAATGATAGCCAAAATATTATTTATTGTTAGATAACGAAAAATAAAACCATGTTAAACAAATTTTCTAGTCTTGTACTTATGTACCGACAAGCAATGTAGAAACCTTTATTATCTTATCTTATCATATCATGAAATACACATCTTTATTTGATCCACAGTTTTGCAGGTGAATTATACAATAGTAGTCACAGGTATGTCTTTTTCTATTATTTATATTAAATTGATCTTCTTTTATGAATTTTAATTAATTTTTCTCTTCAACTTCTCTAAATTAACACATTTTTATAGATTAATTAATCTTCTATGAGTGAAAAATCCAATAGAAACACCCTCCCCGCCATTCATATAATTTTCTTCGCTCTTACCCAATCTCTTATCTAATCTGAGCCAATAAATAATGAATCATAAATAACATGAATTTGAAAATTTATTATTCTCTCTACCTAATAGGTAATTATAATCAAACTATTAGTCACGAGCTTAATAATTAAAAGCCTCGAAACACAATTACGATGAATCAATTCACACTTCATTACTTCCCGTATTGTTGAAAAACTCAGATAAAGACTTTTTGCCTAATGAAAAATACAAGGACGTCACGACGAAAAAACGGAAGAACCTTAGCCAAATTATTTCGCAAAATAATCGGCGTCATTCGAACGCTTAAAAGACCAAAATTGTCCGGAATTTTGACTCATAATTTGGTTTTCAATTGATTGACATTGCTGATAAAACGGCGATTTTCACTTTTTAACTATGATACGGATCTGCACCGGAACTTTATTTGTCATCTCAGTTTGTATGAAACACGAATTCAATTCTGAAAGCTGCCGGATTCGTCACTTTTGCCACATAATTCGAAAAATATTCGACGACCACGGAAACTATTTGAACTTGCCCTTGACAGACAAATATAAAACACTTCCTAATTTTTTCAATACATCTTCGTTCATTACTAACAAATTTTGATAAAGATATTGGAGAATCAATGTAGGTGAAATGCAGCAAATCTATGCTGATTTCTTGATAAATATTAACTTTTCTTACATTTCTTCTTTTCATTTTTCTTTGCTTTTTTGTGTCCTTTTGTTTTCTTTATCATCGTTTTTCTTATTTTAAATTTTTTATCTGTTTCAAACCCAGAGCATTCTTATTTGTCACATCTTCTCTGAACTTACTTTTTTTTTACTTTCTAAAACTTTTTGATCATTTTTTCTTTTGTCTATTTTACACATTCTTTAATTTAGAATTTATTTTTTTTTATTTGTTCTTGCATCTCAACTTTTCCATCAACTTACTCGCATTAACATTTTTTTTAAAGTATTTTGACAGTCTAATTACTATTATTTTTTACTTTTAGTTGTTGTATTTAGATTTTTTAAATTACTGAAAATTTTTATTTCTTAACGTCTACTCTCTATTATTTTTCTTTTTTTATTTTTTTTTGGTGTTTTACCCTTCATTTGGTTCTCTTCTAACGCTTTTGCTAAATTTCAACTTTTATTTTTATTTTCTTGTAATCGCTTGTTCTACGTTTACCTTTCACCTTCTTTTTTTAATTATAGACTGGTGTCTCAATATGAAATTAAAAAATTTATCTCACAAATTTTGTCTTGTACTTCTTCTAAATTCTGTTTTTCTTTTAACTTTTATATATTTTTTTCACACATTACCACGTTTTTAACCTAACAATCCAAAATTTTTTTTTCAAATATTTTTTCGTCTGCTTTATATACTACACTTATTTTCTTAAAAAAACCTACAAAAAAAAATTATTACGGTTCATCTTTATGCAAATACTTCTAGATGAACTTAAACATCTGGCAGGCATTAGTACTCAAGTGGAACTGTTATAAACTATTAGAAAAGTACTATTGCACTATTGGCCACATAGCGTTAGACAGACTATACTTAGTATGCTGCTTTTCTCTACTAATTTTTGCATTTTTTTCATCCATGCTAAAAAACAAAAGTAAGATGAAGTAATGCACTAATCAGGTAATTATTTATATTGTAAAATATTATATTATTTTTTTTTTCTAAAAAATATTAAAAATAATTATTGATTATTGATCACTTTGTACAAAAGCCTAAGCCTCGATGAGCGAGATATTATTTAATTAAATAATTAATTGAAGTTGGTTTAATTGAAGTATATACTAATTAGAATACTAATTAACGTTGAATGTTGCTGCTGATGCTAAGGACAATAAATCATTGAACTCTTCCGATTGAGTGCTATCTACATTATCCAATCAAAGATTAGGAAATTAATTTATTAATAAAAAAGAACTTAAAAGCAAAATTTTAATAATACAAAAAACTAAATTAAAACATAAAGTTTAAATTTTAAAGTGAAAAAAAGTCAAGCTTCTAGTAAAATATGGTATTTTTTTTCTATTTAAAGGTAGAACTTTATTTCGATTAAGAAATTAGTAATTAGTTTGTGCAGTCTTAAAAATATTGATACAAAAATACAAGATTTCTAAAAAAAAATCACCGTTTTGTGCTAGATAAAAAAAAGAGAACAAAGTATTACGCAAGTCAGGTCAGGTCATTCACTAACTTGACTTGATTTATCTACAGGTTATTTTCTAGCAAAACTATTTATAATTTCATTTTTAGTAACTTGAAAAAACTCAGTTTAAAAGTATTTAAGCTAGAGAAGATGCCTAATAGCTACCCCCTTGTCTAGAAAAACAGCTACTTGTTGTCTAAGAATTTTGAAAAAGACTGCGTACTTATAATTATATGAAGTTAAGCTAAGAAGTTTTAGTAAAAAGCAAAATATGTATTATTATGCCTATACAACAGCAAAAACTTTTTATTTAATATTGATAAAAAATATAGATAGTATAGAGTATAGCAAAATTCCAAACGTGTTTAAAGTTTCTACAAAAACTCCCAAAGGCACTAAGATTTCGCCTATAAGTCTATAATTAATTTTATTAAAATCTCAATTACAAAATGACCTAAATATGCATTAAACAAAAGTTTATTGCGCTTTTTTACCAACCTGTTTGCAGTTAGTCTCGCCGACTACAACTTGTTTGGCAAATGTTGTAATAGTCTATTTATCGATATTTACAAAGGGAATGAAATTGTTTGGCTAAGCGCATATGACTAAATATCAATATAGAAAAAACTAATAGAAAAACATAGATAAACGAATAATCATAGACCGGGGCAGGTTGATTGATCAATGTTATCTCACATCAAACCACCAGGAAATTTTTTTTCCAAAATATTTGACATATTTTTTGGCGTTGTAACAAAATCAAGAAGAATTTGCTTGATTCTCGCACCAAATAAGGTAGCTAAAACTAATACCTTTTACCAAAAACATTCATTAATCTAAAGCGTCATAAAATTAGATGATGATATCATACGTCCCCAGAAAATCGTTATCAATATCAGCTTATCGGCCTGTTTATTTTAATTACAACAGGTGACAAATCAGCTTTTAGTTTCATTTTTGGTTTCAGATTCAATGGATTTAGTAACGAGAGCAATAGCTGCTCTTTTCTTTGCTAATTTAGTTTTCAGTGACGTTGAACCAGAAAATGCAGGAACCAGTCTTGCATCATACCTAGAAGTTTGCTATAATGACACTAGTCTTCTAACTAGAGATTATAGATTACCTGCGACAATAACAACATTGATTGAACTGATAAGACAAATTGAAGATGGAAGCCAATCGATTAATCCCAGAGAGTTGGCGGTACAACTTTTGCAAAGGTCTGTAACTTCACTATCCCTTTTAGATCTAATCTACGTAAATCTATTTTTAAGTCAAATCTTGGTAAGTATTTCTTATTAAGTTTTAGTTATTGCTGAGTAGTTTTGTCATAGAGTATAAGTGAATGTAGATGGCAAGTGTTCTTAGTAGCTTTGATGTTTTCTACGGTCACACATCGTCACTGACCTCTACAGTGCCACAGATCATTCTTTAGTTTTCTTGTTACTGTTAGACTTCAAATAGTCTTCCTGATAGCTCTTGCAGCAAAAGACTCAAAACTTCCTAAATTTTCTAACGCAGACTTTTCCAAAAAATATCAATTTTTATGTTTTGAATCGTTCAAAGAGTTTTTTCGAATTTGTAGCTGTAATTTTTTTCTTTTTTCTTTATCGTCATAATCTAATTTTTAGTACAATTGTTTGCTTATAGATTTCGGCAGGACGGTGTGGTAAAAAACTTTAATGGTCAAGTAGACAGCAGCGTTGGTATACCTTATAGTCCTAGAGGAATGGAAACCTATAAAAACAAATTTCAATTAAAAGTTCTAACACCACCGAGAACAGTAAACTACGATGAATCTATTTTGTCACCATTAGAAGCTGTAAATAAAATAGCTTTCTCAATAGACTTTTTCCATATGATTTTTTTGTAGTGTTCTCTGCATTTTATGGTTTCCAGTGCAGTAGAAGTGCAAGAACGAGGTGATGAAGGCTCCGTGTGTAATCAATTATCACGCTACAGTTCCAGGCTTGGCAAACGTGATGTTGAGCTTGCAGAACAACTTGATGCAACAAAAGCTCGCAGTACTTGCCCTATTGAAAGTGGTGTGGTGTGGACAAAATGGGGTGATGTGAAAGCTGGTCTATTGATTGCTGGAATAGCATCAGGATTAGAACCAAATCCTATTCAAACTGCAAATGGAACTCTTTTATCTTCCTACGCAAGCACTCTTGCTGGTAACATCAAAACTTTTTTTTTAAATAAATATTATAATGCATCTTACATTAGGTGAATTATCTGAAGTTGCTCTATACCAAACCGTTACCCCTAAAGTTGTTGGTAACAAAGGTGGTTGGAACAATTCAATTGAGCCCAAATACTATTTCTTAGAAAGCAGAGAAAAAAATAATCTTATGCTTACTGATGCAGAAATTAAAGGTGGTATTGATGGTTTGGTTATGTCACTTGGAATGTCATCATGGAATAGTAACAATATCAAAATATCACAAGTTTTGGATCTTTATTATGGCCGAGGTGTATTTAACAGCACCACCAGAGCGTGCAATCGTAAATCATTAATTCAAGATCTTGTCTCAGATAGAAGTGTTTTAGTTACACAAACTACTCTCTTTAATTATGAATTAGATAAATACGCTCAATACGGTTTTACAGCTAATAAAGCCAGTTTTCCTGCATCTGCAGAAAATGCTGTTAATTCTTTTATTTCTTATATAGGTGAGCTTCCAACTTCAATTTGCAATTCTGATCCAATATTCTAGGTACTAATCTAAATGATTTGGACTGTTCTGCTGAACTTGATGTTATCGAGCGTGTTGCTACAGACGTGGTAATTATCATTGATACAGCATGGGATTATCAAACCATCCAATCTTTTATATCGTACATAATACAAAGTATAGATATCAACAAATTTGAAAGCTCATACAGTATTTTTGATGGTGTAAATATTAATCCAATTGTTAATAAAAGTAGAAGTATTTTGGATTTCTATGAAAAATATAATGCGTCTGAGCAACTAAAATGTAGGTGAATTAGAAAAATTTTGAAGGAATATAACCAACATCTTTGTAGATCCCAATGGATTTGAGTACAGTAAAATTTATGATTTTGCTGAAAGGATATTCAGGGCAAAACTTAATAATGAAACAGATTTAACTGGGCAATCAACAGTATTACTTTTACTGCCAAAAACCGCACCATCAACTATTCACACTGCATATGCATCCGAAAAACGCAATAATGTTTTCAAACAGTACTTGCCAGGTAAAACTAGTTTTAGTATCAAAACATTGATCAATTTTGTAATTTCTAGATTTGAGGATTATTGTTGGAGCACCTGGAGCAAAAGCATCTTACAATGATTTGGTCACTAACCCAGCCAGTGATATTATTACTTTGCCTGATAGTGGTCAAGATAAAAATCCACTAAAAGAAGCAGCTAAAGCTATTGTTGCTAGAGTTCAGAAAAGTAAGTACTTCTGCATCACAAGATCTAAAACCTAAAATATTTTTTTTAGTACCAAGAGCTGTAATCAATCCCAGATGTGGATCAAGTTTTTCAAATAATGACCGCAATACTTTAGAACTCACTCAATATGTTGAACCAACAGGCATAAATTACCATAAAATATCTGCTAATTATTTCTATCAAGCTGGTTATCTTAAGATTAGACCTCAATCATCTGGCACTGTAATAGTCTGCACTTCTAGAACAGAACCCAACATTAGACAAAACGCTACAGGAGCTGACTGTCAAACAACTTCTTCTAATGAAGTTTCAAAAGACATTAGTACATATTGTGCTGATTCTTCAGTTATGAACTGCTCGCCAATTTATGTTTCAGTAGAAGCTACAACAGCAACACAATCCAGATGCACAGGTTAGTACTATATTATCAAATACCATATCAAAACATACATTTTTTTGTTCTAGAAAAAACGTGTCGATTCCCAGACAGTATTAAATATCAAATTGTCTTAGAAAATGTAGGCTGTAACAGTAGTTCAGTGAGAATACTAGGTAGTGTACTTCTTACTGTTTTTTTATTTTTTGTGCTAAAAGCTTAAGTGTTTAGTTTATTTTAAGTATTATATAAATTTTTGATAAATAAAATAATATCTTATATGTCTTTTAATAAAAATTTAAGTAAAAGTCTATTTGTTAAATTTATTTACTGGCAACAGATAGACTATTTGTCTCACTTGAGTATTTTGAAGAGTTCTAACGGTAAGTATAATATTTAATCAACGTTGTGATCAAACTAATTTACCAATCGTTAACTATAATATATAACCAAGTAACTTAACTCTTGAGAGAACTTTTTCTTAAGTAGAGACAGCTTATTATTCTCATGAGCTGCGCAGTGGTACAGGAGATAAAAGCGTCTATGTTGCTTAGAGACAGCAAAATTTGGCTTCATTCTATGGGGTAAGATTATTGTTATTACGAGATAGCGCATCCAAGGAAGACTCAGGTGGATCTTTCTAAAAGTATTCGAGCTATAGATGAACAACGTCGAGAAATGCTTGTATTTGCACACCTTATTAAACAATTTTTTTAGAATTTTAAAAAAGTGATCAATTTATTATTATTAATTAAACATGACTAGAAAATAAATGTAGAAAAGTATATGGCTTATTCTTTAAAATATTTTACATTTTTACGCTTACATCGTCTACAATACCTAAGCTGAGCGTGTGTATACATGTCTGCCTATTTTATAATAATAATGATAATAAAAATGATTATTAATGATTATTTATGATTCTTAGTCATCTTACGTTTTCCATTAGCCATTTTAGGTAATACCAGCTTTGTCTTGCACGAAAAAACATCGATTTCCGACTAGATAAGCTCATTTTCAACCTAATAGACAGTTACCAAACTAGAAATGAAGCTGTCAAAAGCACAACAATTAAAATTAATCGAGCTTCAATAATTCCAAGAAAAAGTTCAAATTATTCGAACCACTTATTACAAAAAACCACCAATGCGTTGAAGGGTGGTATATTTACAAAATGCGATTATACGGTAATTGTCAAAGTTTAATAACAGTTTTTAATAATGATGCTCCAGTTTCTGAGTTGTTTTTGACTTTAATTATAAATCCGCAGAGAAGGGAGTATACAGCGCAAAATGTATATTATTCTTTAATGTTGGATAAAATTTGCATCTTTTTATAGACTTTTTTTATATCACAATCTCTTCTATTCTCTCAAATGTTTTGAAATTCTACAAATGATACTTCAGTATTTATTGCTTTGATCAAACTTGTTAAAACAGATCGTTACAAATTAAGGTATAAATCATGGAACGGCAGTGGCGTCTCTTTGTAGTGTATTCTGCAAGATTATTTTCTGAGAGATTTGCTTGTGGCATCAGATACAAACTTTAACCCAATCTATAAAAAACCAGAAACACCTCTAAACCCTAAATAGGTAATTTTTTTCACGTTGCAAAGGTAAACCTAACTTCTAGAAGTTATCGGCTAAATTCAGCTGTAAACGCAATCTTTTAGCCCACGCCAGCCAGAAAGGCAGAAAAATAGCCGTTAACATGGTAAACTTTTTAGAAATAGCATCTTATTCCCAAATAGAACCTAAGGAATCTATTTCTAGATCTAGTTCCTAAGCCCAATAATGCAACTGTCCATGAAAAAAAAACGCAAAATTTTAGTAATGTAGTGTAAATTGCCCAGAAAGTCGACACCAGCCAGAAAGACCAAGACAGAATTCAACATGACGGACTAACCAAAGTGGAATCTTATTTAATATTTTTTTTACTTACGAATCATATCTTTGAGAGAAAATACGTAATTATTTAAAACTGAAACTGTTTTGAAAAGTGGTTAGTGGTTTAAATTAGAAACAAAGGCTTCAAGTAGAGCTGCAGAAATTTGTTAGCTATAGGCTTATTCAGATTTATCACATAATAAATTTTAGTTTCGGCTGGTTCTTAAATTTTGTTTAGTTTTATTCTCTTCTGAAAATCAATGGTTTAAAAAGCTTTCGAAGGAAAATATTTAAAAGCGTTGGAATATTTTGTATAATAATTCATAAATAGTTATATAAAATTATCTATCTCAGGGAAAATATGTGCAATTAGGCTAGACGGGAATCTAATTACAATGTTTTCAAGTTGTTATTTCATCTTAAAACCCTCTAATCTTAAAGACCACAAAGGTTGTAAAAAGTGATTAAAATAAGTTGAAGTCTTTTTTCAATATAAGCAAGACGAAGAAGCTCTCAAATTATTTCCTCAAATTCTAATTGCATGAAAATTGAGCGAGTAGATCAGAGTTGGAGGCTCTAAGTAAGTCTTGAAATGACATTTATTGTAGTATTTACTAAGATGGTGTAATTTAGCTTGACAGATTTTTATTGTATTTTGTATTATAATTGCCAACAAATGTCAAACCATCGTTAAGACTCTTACGTAGAATATCGTACGTTTCTGCGTATAAGCTAGTCAAAAAATGAACATGACAAGGCTTGTTTTAAATAATTTATAAAGGCACTGTATATTAAGTATCATCAAAAAAACCACATCTTGAAAAAAATTTTTTAATACTGTTTCATAACAATAATTTATTCGAATTCATCTTCCATTTCTCATTTGGTTGATTTCCCTCTAGCCGCCACCTGATAACGCGCTCGCTGCGTGGTATTCAAATTAGGCTTTGTCTATTACTAATTTTTTTCAAAAATATTTATTATATTGAAGAAATATATTTCCAAATCCGAACCTTGAACTGGATCGGGATCAAAGCGTACAACAAAAGACCACTTTTTTGGGTAAATACTTAATTGTTGTTTTAACCTAAGTTTGTTCTAATTATACTTTGCACAAGTTTACACAGATTAGATAAAACTTAATGATTAAATCTTTGATAACAGGTGTTTTTTGAGAAAGCATGTACAAAGTGGTGTTATCATTTTTGATTTTCGGTAAGTTTTGTTTAGATAGTTTGCCAATTTTAAACTAATTTGCAAATTTCAGTTTGTATAATTGAAAATGGCACAGCAGAGACTTCGTCAGCAATCCCAGATACTCTTTATGATTGCTACACAAGCAATTACATGACAACTGTAAAACCGCCATCTACTATTCCACTATTAGTGGAATTATTGCGGAAAATAGAACTGAATCCAAGAGACACTTTTAATTTGCGTATTTTAGCAACTTCTCTATTACACAGGTAAGAAAAATATTCATACAAAGAAATGTTTACATAAAAATGTGGAAATATTGTTTCAACCATTAGTCATAAAAATATTTTAGCGATATGAAATTCGTCATTTAATAATATACAAAATCTTTCAAGTTCTAGAGCCACACAAAAATTAAACGTATTCAGATTTGGTCATTTTTTTGGTCATCGCTTCTCTTTCTTGAATTCGGAGTATGCGCAGTAAATATTTTTAATGTGTGCTCTAACTTGAGCTCAGGGCGGTCAAATATTTTTTTGGTTTGCAAAATTTTTGCTGGGCTGAAACTAACCATAATAATGCGGACAATTAAGTAGATCTAACAATTGCTGCTGAAAAACTTTAAGTTATTAATTCTGTTTGATAGTGTTGTTCTAGATGGCGTAAGAGAAATCTCAACTTTAGAAAATGGATCACTAATGGTGCCATTTCGAGCCAGTGGTGTTGAATTTTATAAATATAAATTATTAGTTGACTATTTTACTCCGGGAGAAAGTACATTATTTCCAACAGATGCATTGTTGAAAGAGGAATTGTGTACTCTTCATTTTCTAATATCTAATACTGTAGATCCTAGAAACAGAGGAGACGAACATCAAACATGTATTCATCAATCCAAGATGCCTTTGGAGTTGTATGTTTTAGTTAAAACGTATGAAATTGTTTTAATTGTAATATTCTAGCGAAGCTTTAGAAGAAGAAGGAGAGATAAGTGAATGTCCAATCAAAAAAGGTAATGTTTACACCAAATGGGGATCTGTATCTGCTGGACATTTGATAGCTGCCGCAGCATCAGCTCTTCAACCAATGTCAGAAAATTTTGCAGTAATAGAAGCTGCAGTAGACACCAATCCAAATGCAACCGTAACAGTAAAACCACGCCCTCTAGAAACCAACACTAGAAACGTTAGCAATTTATGGGTGGCCACTATAGCTGGAGATCTAGCATCTGCTATTCTCAACCAAGCGGTTTCCGCTCCAGATATTGGAGCAGCTGGATTCTGGAATGACACACTCTTACCACGAACTTATTATTTGAAATCAGCTAAGTGGGACATGACCGAATCGGACATTTTGGGCAGTATTGATGGTATGTTATTTTGACTTCTATAAATCAGCTTCTGCGTAAATACTTTTATCAATCTAAACTAGCTGACCCGACGAACTTCGTACCGCCTAACAGTCAATGAATGTCGTGTTTCTTTTTAGCTGAACTAATTTAGGCTTTGATGAACGTAAAACAATGATACAAAATAATATATTTATATAGATAGAAACAAAAAAGTGTTTTATTATGATGAATGATGATGAAAACATACATACAGAATAAGAATAAAAATAAAAAAAAATAAAAAATAATAATTAAGTACTTCAAACTCATGTCAGAAAAAAATTATTGAAAACTATGTTGTGCAGATTAGGAAAAAATAATAAAACTCGGATTAATTCATTAATAGGATTTTCATTCAAGCACTTTGTGGTAAACGACATTCTTTGTTTTTTGGTCAGGCGCAAAAACAAATAAAGCGGATGGTTTGCCGACACGTGAGCATGCCACGTACAATTGACCATGAGAAAAACATGCATTTTCTAGATTGAAGCCACAAATAGTCAAGGATTGGCCCTGTGATTTGTTGATCGTCATGGCAAAGGCAAGACCAATCGGGAATTGAATTAGGGCATATCCGTTGGAATCATCGAAATCCTTGGAATAAGAACTTCCTCATCTTTAAATTTTCCTTTAAGTATCGACGCGTGCAATTTCTCGCAGATAATTGACTTGCGCTATTCCGTTGCCTAATTGCATTACGGCTTCGCTGGGAAAGATTAGATCTTCTAGGACGCGGCATTGTTATTAAAATGTGCACTCGCATAAAACCACCAAATATAATAACAGTGCCTGAACTTTCGAGACATAGACAATAGCTCAAAGAGTATATAACCACTACGTATGAATAGCTTATCAAGAAAAATCATAGACAACCTATAAAAAGACATTTACACTTTTGTTAACCTGTAGATCTTTTTTCCTTAATCTTATAACCTTTACCAACTGATTTTTTATTCCCTAAATTCCGTTCCTTCCTTTCCGATGATTTTATGTTTTTACTGTAGAATAAATTTTAAGTATTATTTTCGGGAATTAAAAACAAATATAACAGTACCTGAACTTTGTAGACATTTTAGAAAAAATAAATTTCTGAACGCACACATGATGTCTTCAGAAAAAAATAAAATTGTGGCTTAAAGGTCTCAGCAACCAGGCCATAAGCTCTAAAAAAAATAGTTGTTACACTATTTGACAGGATTGGACAACAAATGTTTGACATGTAATAAACAAATCAGCATCTATTGAAATGATTAAGTATTCATTACACATATCGAGTTTTCATTGTTTTTAAGATGTATTCTGCTATTCGGGACCGAAACAAATCCAACAAATCAAAAACCATGGCAATCGGTCCAGCCGTTCTCGAGTTATAAGTGTTGTAACAAACACGACTTTTTTTTATATATATAGATTATTTACAACTTTTCTAGCAAGAAATTAACGGTTTTAATCGCACAAATTAATTAAAATATCAAATTTAATAAATAAATAAAATTAAAAAAAATCTATAATATAGCACAAGTACATCAATATTTTACAATCATTTAATTGCGACTAATTAACGTATTTAATTTATAAATTAAAGGTTTATACTGTTCTAGTTCTAGTAGTTTACATTTTTTGAGATACTAGGGAACTGCTCGCTCTTTAGTTTACTGATAGCCTTGGAAGTATCAGAAAGAACCCTTGCAACCTTAGTAGACTTTAATTTAGTTTAAATTTTTCTAGAGACCAATTCATCTAAGAAGAAAAAAACTTCATTGGTTTTATTTCAAAACACTTTTCTATTTGTTATTTCTTTCTACTTCAAAAAAATAACAGAGATAGCGATAGCCATGGAACTAATATAAGGTTTAAAGATTAATAAATTATTATAAACTATAGTTTTTTATAAGAAAATCATATTTTAAAAACTATAAGGAATAAAATAAAAGCAAAATTAAAAATATTTAAACATCAAATATACTTTAATGTTGCAATAGAATATTGTTCATTTATGAAATCAAGATTTTATGTGGTCTTTCTGAGAGAATTAAAGCAATAAAACATTTTAAAAACTAATCAAATTGCAAAAAAAGCACGTCATATAACCAAATAATAACTCACTTAAAGCGAAATAGCAAAAGCTTTTTTGTTATTTCTTTGTACCGGGTAATTTTTAATCGTTGAAAATTATTCTCTTACGCTGGTAAAATATTAGCATTCTTTAGTAGGCAACATTGTTACCATGAGACACATGACACAAAAATTTAAAACAAATGTGAAAAATTGTCTGTTGTTTTACTTTGTGACATAACCTAAATAAAGACGATTGACAACTGACAGGTTGCACTGCACTTAGTCTTGCTATTGTATCTTTTGCTTTATTCATTAATAGGCGCTCGGTACTTCTAAAGATTAAAAAAAAATAGCAACTTATATTAATATATAATCTACAGTTTCTTATAATAAAAAACGTTGATCTAATAAATAAATATATATACAGATTCGATATAATATAATTAGCAGCTTTTGCAAATTAGATGAGTATAAAGCCCAACTGATGATTAATAATGAGAAAAAAACAAGTCTGGAGCAAAATGAGCCAACTGAAGAATAGGCTTTTATTATTGATATATGATACAATCATTTGATGTAGGTTAGGTTTTTGGTATGTTACATAAAACCATTACACTAATTGTAACGAAACCTAACCATTAGCGTAATCAATCGATCTTTAGTTTTTTTCCAACTTTTAGAGCTTGCGCAAGCAAGGCGCAATTATTAGAGTCTGTAATTACGGCTCACATTAACATTTGCTCCTAGCGACAATTTTTTTTTTAATATATTTGATAAATCTATGTTCGTGTTTGCTGTTCCAAACGTCAAATGCAATTTATCTCAAAATTCGGCGTAGTGTATCAGTATCTGTCCTATGACACAAAATAATAAGAAAGCTCGAGAAAATATCACTTCATATACGAAATAACATCAAAAAAATGCTACAATAAATTGCCTAGGAAACCCACACAAAAGAAAACAAATAATTCGACGATCTAAACTGAAAATTAAATATTTATAAAAGTAGACGCACTGAGAAAAATATATTTGAATTATTTTTTATAAACTTAACTTAATTTGAGGGTTAATAGCAAAAAATGCGAAGAGTGTAAGCATACACAAAAATATTGTTTTTACGATCTAAGATGTGTTAAATGTGCAGTGAAACATCTGACAAAGACCAGCATCCTGATGTGACGTGGCGGAAACTCTACAAAAAATCAGAAACAGAACAAAAAGACTGCAACAAACGAAGGAAAATAATGGTCCTGTAAATCAACTACAAGTGAAAATCATTTAAAACCAGTTAAAACAATTGATAAGCACTTAACAAATGAATCTCAAAAGATAAGCTTGTAAAATTATTTTAGTGGCAATTTCAGCTTAATTATTTTTGGCTCTTTGTAGCATTAATAATAAAACAGTCGTAATTGACATAATAATGGAGGTGGATAATTAACGTTAGCTAAAACCGTTTATTGAAGCAATTCCCAACACAAACCTATTTTATTAAAAATTAAAACAGCATCAACAGGTGTTTCTGCTCTGTTAATTTCTCCATTTCACTTAACACATGCTTGACAAAAATCAAATCGACTGAAGTGGAGTTCTATAAAGGATGAAACGATAAAGGTTCGCTTGTCCTGGTTTGCTGATATAATGGTTTCTGCTTCCTGTATTTTAGACAGCTATATCATTAAAAGCGAATGGCACTATATGAAATTCGTAAGCACTAAAACAAAATTAAATCATTATGACAAAAATTGTCACATTTTAAAAGATATAATAAACGTGATTCTGGTAGAAGCACGTTTAAGGAAAGGTGATAGAAAAACTGCGTAAGATATTCAGAGAAACTTAAATATTACGGTTCATTTCAAAAGTAAGCAATCAATAAAAAAGTCATTCATCTAAAAACTTTCTAATCTTAAAGCTCAACTGAATATAACTTCGTATAAATTGTAAAAATGAAGAAAGAGAAAATTAATTTTAAATGAACGAAAATTTAAAAAAAAGCAGGATGTGTGGAAGAAAGAAGGAGAGACATTAGAGCACATGATGAATGTATGTGTAGAAGCAGAAAAAAGCAAGCTGGAGAAAAAAGACATAATGAAAAGAAAGAAATAATAAATACAACAAATAAAAATAATAATAAAAAAAAGAGAAAAATTAAACAAGTTAGTGAATATAAAAGCATTAAATTTTAGATCTCAATTTTGAACAAAATACTTAATTACATATTTGTGACACAATATGTGAAATAATAAACATTATTAGTTTTATTATAAATTGTAGAATAAAGAGTATCCTAAATATGCACACAATTTGTTCATTTTGTCAACAGTATACATGAGAAAACGTAAAAGACAAAATAATAAAAATAGACACAAACAAGAAAGAATGTAAGTTCAAAAAAAAAAAAGATTGCAGAAATGTATGAGAAAAATAATGGAGGAAAAAACCTGCAAAGAAAGTATTTTTAGAAGATCGCTTTGAGTAAAAAGCAAATAGATAATAATAAAAGGTGTAGAAGAGAGTATAATTAAATAAATGCAAAAAAAATATGAATACAGCCCTAAGAATAGAGAAAGGCTAAAAAAGACAAAATACAATAAAAAATACATAAAGTAGTAAAATAAAAAAGTTTCAGGGTAAAAGCAAAGCGAGTAAAAAAACTTTTTGTTGAAATAGAAAAAGCGTTTGTGTAGATTCTGCTGAGAAGGAAAAGAGTGACACTAGACTACTAGATAGAAAAGATAGAAAACCTAATAAATAAATAGAGCAAAAAGAAAAAATAGATAAAAAGAAACGTTGAAAAAAGCAAGATGTAAATAGAACTGCATATTTATAAAAAAGTGTAAGCTTGAAAAAACAAGCAATAAAATTATTATTATAATTAAACTTAATATCTGCTTTTTGCAAAAAAACATTTCAAAATAATAAAAAGACACTTCCTTAGGACAAAATAAGTTGAAAAATCTGGTTGTTTTTAGAAGTGTGAGAAAAAAGGCTCATCACCCAGCAAATAAACTATGTTAATGTCCTTTTAGACGCCGTTGAAGAGCAAACAATAAATATATTGACAGATGAAATAACTGGGCGAAGCTGCAATTGACGGAATCTCTCACCGAAATAATATTTGTTTTTATCAAATTGCATAGCCTCCTATCTCACTGAACCGTGCGGCCATTAGCTTTATTAATTTTCTCTAAACAGAAAATTGCTATTAACATTTAGTTATGGTATGTTTAAAGCAGTTAAAAAGATATTCATCACACTAATTAACAACAAGACAAACAGTGTTTATGCTAATTAAACATCCGATAGAACTCGGATTAAAAAATTAATAATTAATGAAGATTCAAAATGAGGAGTTTTTAAAGTGGTTCTTATTTAACGCCTCTTGATTTTAAGTCTCAAATTTTACAAATGATTGGTGTTTTGTTGTTTAATTAAATACTTATTTGGAATAGTTTTAATAAGCAGAGTAGGTGGTGTTTTCGGCTTATTCATGTAATCGATAGACTGCTAAGGGAGTACAGTGTGCACAGACACCCTCGAGGGAAGATGAGAGCAGCTGAATAAAGCATTATCACTGACTACATTGCTGTTTTCGAAATGTAAATAAGATCCTACATTGTCGCAGGAAATTGACAATTAAAACTTTTTTTATTCACTAATCAGTGACCGTAGCAATAAATAAATGATTAGCATAAATGAATAGAAAATAAACTATTAATTATTTATCTTTAAACAGCTTACTTTTACCGGAAAAGCCATTTCTAAAAAAAGAAAGAATCTAACAGTAGAAAATGCAACCGGATTATGGCACTTTTACTTGCCACAAATTTTTACAATTTAATTATATCCACCAACAAGAAAAACAAGTCACTTGCACATGTTTTACATGCATTTTCTAATTACGAATAGAAAGCTGCTTCTTATAATAATGTTTTTTTATTGCAGGTTTGGCAATGGCACATTTCTTAGAACATAAAGGCTCAACTTCATTACGTCTTTCCCAATTGATCGATATGTACTACTCACAAAGAGGAGTAATGAGTAACGAGGAGTATAAAGTTACCAATCGCACCGCCATACTTAATAAACTTCTAAATGAAATTAATTTGCAAGAACAGGTATAATAACATATAAACTGAAAGGTAGTGACATCCTGATGCATGGCATAGTTTGTCGCATGACTCAAAATATATGTTAATGAAATCACAGTCTTAAACTTCCTTTAATAGGGTTTCTAATTTTGTTACTTTCATGGAACATTAATCAATTTAGAGTGAAAGATCTCATAAGAAAACTTAGACTTGCCAATTTGTCTTGCTAGATTTTTTCTTCTACATCCTCCTGTGGGAAAACAACAGTAGCATTTAAATGATCATCTTCTGCAGCAAATTCCGCATCAGCGTTTGCGTATTTCTCAAATGAAACATTGGGTGTGTTAAAAGTAGCAAACACTTTTGATACGCCTGATGTACTACTGTGCCCAAATGCTCTTTTGGCACACCAGCAGTAATATCAGTTTATTTTGGCCATTATTTTTGACTAAATTGGTAACAGTTCATTTAATTTTTTCCATAGTCTTTGATTAAAAAACTGACGTGATACTTGGCAAAAGTATCAAAATGTCAATTTTCTTTATTTACAAAGATGAGATGCTATTCGAAAATTTTTTCTCTCAAGACTCTACATTTTGCTCAAATTCAAGTAAACCAGGCTGTCATAGTTTTTCAAGTGCACTATTTAGGCTTATAAATTTCCAAATAGTAGTTGTTGTGTTTTCAAAACACAGGTAAACATACCACATCAGTTTTTTGAAATGTTTAAAATTAAACCAGCTATTTGATTACAAGCCAGAATTTCTTACTGACACAATGCAAACTGATCATAAGAAAACTCTTGATCAATTTTCCACTAAAATATTTCTCTTGCTGGCAAGGAAAATGTTTTGGGCAACTGAATTAGGCAAAGTCAAAAAAGAATTTTTTACTTTTATAAACAGTATTTACATTTTTGGGCTCTATAACTTTATGTTGTGCAAATGCTGTTTGTTTTATTTTTCATACTTTTCTTGAGCAAAAAGTTAGCTACTTTAGAGTTCCTACGGTTGTGCAGCATCACAGCTAACAATTTTGCATTCCTACTTCAAACATTGATGTAAATAAAAGTCATTATCATTTTCTTCTTTTGATCTTATTTAAATAGCAGTCAATATTCTGATTCATTTGATCAGCACTTTTAATAAGCTTGATCTACTCCTAAAATTCTCTTGATTTTCAAACAACTGTATATCTGAAAAGATCTTTTCACTTATCCCAGTGCCCGATTCCTAGAAGATTGCATTGTTTTCATAAAACTGAGTTGTTGGGTTTATAAAATACTATCGTTCATTACTGATTTCCATTGCAGTTTCAAGACGTCTACGGATTTTTTTGTTGCAAGCAATTCCTTGCTACTTTGTATCAACTAAAGTAGATTTGTTTTTTCAAATTGTTTGAATGACATGATAATCATAAAATGTGGATAAATAGCATTTTGGCTAAGCGGATTAATCACAAAATATTAACACATTTGAAGCAAAAGCACAAAAAAGCTTCTTTTTTTATTTTTGTTTTTGTTTTAGAAGATCAAAAATGATAATAATTAAGACAACTTTTTATTTTATATTATGAAATCATATTTTAAAAACTATAAGAAATATTAGAAAAATGTAATTTTTTCTAATTGTTCGTTTTTAAGTGATTTTTTTTGACATAATAATCTAACAAAAAAATTTTAAAAAATCTTGAAAAACCATAAAAAAAATGTTAGAAGTTTAAAAGTGGCTGATTTGTTGCAAGAGAAATACTTTTCAATAATAAACAAATAAGAATTCACTTTATGTAGTCTATCTAAAAAAATTATAGAGCTAGAACATTCTGAAAACTGATCAAATTGATTAAAATAGAATTAGTTTTACCAAAAGCACGTTATATCACAAAATAATAACTCAAGTGAAACAAAATTTCAAAAAAACTTTTTTTTTTAAGTTTTTTCTACTTTAAAAAAATGATAACAATATAATATATAGAGCTTACTGATATAGAGCTTAAAGATTGATATAAAAATCATAGCTTTTTATAATAAAATCAGTTATAGTTTGAAAACTAACTATAAGGCACATTAAGAAGGCACATTTTTTTCTAGTAGTTTTCTGTTAGTTTCTAGGTAATATTTTTAGTACAACCATCAGACTCAAAATAAAAATTTTCAAAAAATCCGAGAGATTCTTGCCTCAAAAAATGACAAAACGTTCAACATTTAAAATAGCTTATATGCTGAAAAAGCATACTTTTCAATAATAAACAAATAAAGATTTACTTCAAGTATTCAAAAAATTATAAAGTGAGAGCATTTTAAAAACTGGTAAAATTGCTAAAAGTTGAGATAATATTAACAAAAAGCACGTCACATAATAATCACTCAATTGTAGTAAAATTGCAAAAAAACTTTTTTTTTAATCATTTTTGCCTATTTTAAAAGTTTAAATTTAAAATGATATCGAATTGCCATACATTTGATATAGAGCTTGAAGATTGATATAAAATAGAAAATTTTTTTTTTGTTTTGAAAATTTTTCAGTAAAGCCAAAGAGAAAATCTTTGATAAAAAAATCCTAAAATGGTTAGAAAAATTGTTAATATTTTATACCACAAAATATTAACTTATTTGACGCAAAATTACCAAAAAGCTTTTTTTCTCATTTTTGCTTTGTTAGAAGATCAAAAATTATATCAACTGCCATAGAACAAATTTCGATTTCAAAGATTGATTTGAAAATCATAGTTTTTTATAATGAAATCAGTCATACTTTTAAAAATATGAAGAATATTAAGATGCATTTTTGCTTTATTGTTTCTTGTTAGTATTAAAATGATTATTTTATTCGTATTCAGATTCAAAATAAAAATTTTCAAAAAATTCAAGAAAAAATTCTCGTCTCAAAAAATGAAAAAAATTTCAAAACTTAAAATGGCTTATATGCTGCAAGATCATACTTTCCAATATAAGCAAAATAAAATTCACTTTCTGCAGTTTCTCAAAAAATCAGAGTTGGAGCATTTTAAAATTGTTGTATCACAAAATAATGACTCATTTGAACCAAAATTAAAAAAAACGTAATTTTTTGTTATTTTTTCTTACTATTAAGATTAAAAATGATAGCGACTGTCATAAAAAAAAAATTTATTTAGCGCATCCATCATTTTTCAACTATTTTATCAAAATCTATAAAACATTACAAAATAATAACTCATTTAAACAAAAATTAAAAAAATACGTATTTTTTTTTGCTATTTCGTCTTACTTTTATAGTTTGAGAATGATAATACAATTATCATAAGCTTAAATATTGATATGATAACCATAATTTATATTTTAAAAACAATAAGAAATATTAAAATTCAGTTTTTTCAAAATATTTTTTGTTAGTGTTTTAGTAAATTTTTGAACACAATGATTGAAAGCTAGGCAAAAATGTTCAGTAAAACCAAAAAATCAAAAAAATAGTTGTAATTTTCAATGAAAAGTAAATTTTTTATTTTTAAATTGAGTGGTGATACTTTGGAAAATTTAGTTGGATTAAATGCACGTGACGAGACTTGTACCTTTTATTAACATACACAAAAAAACACTTACATCTGCGGTGCCAATTGAAGCTGACACAATTCTGCTCCTTGGCCAGCTCGGAAAAAATTTAAAAGTGTCATGGCCTTTATCACATATGACAACGGAAGGTGATAATGGGTTAATAATCTTCTCTATCCATCACTGTCAATTGTCAGATATATTACTACCGCGTGTATAGAGTGACCTGGTTTTGGCAAAGAGACGTTGCTTCCCAGATAACAAATAATTGTAATGAATAAAAACTCTATCTTGCTAAATTGTCTGCCCCAATTAGTTCATAATAATTAATAGAAATGTGAAGGAAGTTTTGAATAATTTTGCATTCGCATTCATTTATTATACGATTTAAATTGTGAGATCTGCGTTGTTTCGGGCAAGTATCATTGATCTCCATGAGTATTTGAAATATTTATGAGATTTTAAAATTCAGATGAATAGTATAGGTATGACGTTACTTTTTATTTTTCAAACGACCAAAACAATTTATGCATTAATACTTTGATTGCAGGTTACTTCAACGGCAAAATTGCTGCAGCGAGTCGGAAGTTATGACACTCACCTTTCAGACGCCAAGATTGAAGAGTTATCTGCCGTCGTAACGGAGATGTTCAAAAAGCTCTCAGGTTAGTAAAAAACGGCTTTTTCCGAAAATAAAATTCTCTTAAAGAGGTGACGCAACCAAATCATAAATTACGTATGCCCGTGGCTAGTTTTGTATTTGACAAAATTGCTAGGCGCCAAACAACATGCAGAAAAAGAAAGTTGTCTATTAAGTATGTTAAGTGTGCGTTCGGTTAACAATGTCATTTTTTATGTATGCACATATTTACGATTACGTTTTGAAATAAAAGTCGTTGATTCATACCAACCGAAGCTGGCAATTTACAACTTTCGCTATTAGAATAAACGAGTGAACTTCAAAGGAGTTGCTGCCTTCGTAAATGTATCCCCTGGTGATTTCCTATTCCGTCTCACTAGGGCAGATGGACGGACATTGATAGTCTACTAAACAGATCAAAACCAAAGCTGCTATTAATTAAACCATCGAAAGATCGAGAACTAAAACTTTTAGTTTTATGACTAAATACCTTTTGCTAAAAAGCTTAATTCCGCAAATATTTCTAACTAAAACATATGAGCACACCGTACAATAAGTGAATTTGATGATATCCCGTTAATGTTCCAAAATTCGACTATTTGCTTTAATCTTGTTAAAATGTAATATAAGAAAATCTGGATTCAAATCTGTTTGTACAGTAACAATAACCACATCAAACATCAAATTGATTAAGTTTAACCAGTTTAATATTGAACAAATACCTGAAACAGAATTGTTTGTTATATTAATAGAAAAAATATAATTTGCAGTTTTTTTAGGATAAGTTCAGGTAATGCTCATAGATACCTATAACTTTTGTAGTAGTTGAAATATTACTTTTTTTTATATTTAGCAACCAGCAAACAGTTTTGTGAAACGTTCACCTAATGGTGCTTGCATAGCCCGCAGGCTTACTCGATTTTTCACCAATTGAGCATGTCTGGGATGTTGCAAGATTGGTACTTTATTTTCCAGACAATGTCAATGATCTTTAGATGCAAGTGTAAAACGATACACTCCAAGGCAACGATTCAGAATGTTCTTTTATCAGTCTATGAGTTAATCACGATCCAGCAATGCAGTTTTGGTGTCGAAACTTTAAATTATGTTTTTACATAAAATACCAGTTTTAAAAATTTATTACAAGTTGTGCAATTAATACCCAGTGTCGAAATTTCGAGTCAACGCAGCCAATTTCTAATTGCATTAGAAGGTATGATCTATTAATATAAATTTGATTTTAATATGCCACAAATATTAATATTTGATTATCTCTGAAATATGCCAAGAACCACTGCACCTCAAACTCAGTAAAGGTGAGAGGAGGAAAATGTAGCCTCGGACGAATTTAAACCTCACGTTTAATGCGGTGACCTTATCATTTTATGCAATTACAAGGAAAATATGCCAAAATGTTGGGCTTATAATAATCTCCAAAAAAATTATAATTTGCCAAAGTAACGGTGGTGTCACACGGCTGTCACGACTACTAATTGATAAAAATCTTAAACCCATCAAGATTTTTTTACAAATGAAAAAGACGTAATTATTTCTACAACATTGTCTAAAATGGTCTACCAATTGATTGGCTTAGCTAAATCAGTTTACTAAAATAACACAATTTATTGTTATTATTCTTTCATTATTGTCTGCACTCTTCAGCATTTAACAGTTTCAAGCTAAACTATACTATTAAAATAGATGAAAAATGGCAGATGGTGCTTTGCATACTAAAGATAACATACATTATCAATCAAACGCCAAGCGTAGTCAATTAACAAGCAAATAACATTAATTAGCAAATCATAGTCACATAAAAATTTCATCTGTCAATTCTATGTCTACATGTTTTATTTGCGTCTGCCATGTATACTTCTTCCTACTTCCACCGAGATTGCTTACCAATTAACACTATATAACACATTTTTAGCAATGGGGGGCACAAAAATGTAGTATTTTATTAATGAAGACACTTGTCAGTGTGTGACGTAGCATCATATCAGCTCAGTAATTGTAGACCAAAATTATTAAATAAGAATATCAAGAGGTAGAGAAAGAATATCTTGTTGTCAGGTTAAAATGCTTTCTTTGAATTTAATTAAATAGAGACAGACAATTTTTTATTTAACCTTTAGTTCTAATTGTTGATGCTTGGGAATGCTCATGGCAAAATCTTTAAAATAATAGCCAGACATGTGTCAAGATTGCCAAAAAAAGCTTTGCATTCTAGTGACAACTGCAACTATCAGAAACTTTTCTAGCAATAGATTAGATGTGTTATTTAAACAAATCAATTAAAATATAAATATTTAATAAATTATTAAAAAGTTGAAGAAGAAAAAGGAAAAAAACCGATAGATCTAATATTAAACTGAACCTTGCTGGTCTAAAATGCTTCAAAGATTGATTTGATTTGTAGAACCAGAAGTATTTAAATCTCAGTAAGAATAGCGTTTTTACAAATTTTTAACCGGTTATCGTCGTTTTCAAAAATACCTTGTGAGATTTTTCCTAGAAAATAACGACAATTGCAAATTCTGCTAAAATGTGATAAAAAACCTATATATAACCCTTTAGACCGTATAGAAATAACATTTTAAAAGCCATCCTCAAACAGCGCAAAGAAAAGGAATACAATAGACCAATAAGTCGCAGTTATATAACAGCTTTATACTAATTGATTTTTTGATTAAGTTAAATTAAGGTGGGTTTGGCTTCTTTCACTTTTTATTTTGCCTTCTTTATCTACTGTATCTTTGTTTAACTACAAATGTGTTTTGTCTACTTTTTATGTAACTAAAAAAGTACTTATGGGTCTATTATAATTTTATCTATTTAACCCATTTTAATTTAAGTCTAAACATTTGGTTATAAAAGTGTTGAAGCTGCGTATATTTTAGTTGTTGGTTCTCACTGATGAACTTAGGTACATATAGCTTATTATCCATGTTAGATGCGCAGTGGTTCAGCAGAAGATAAAAGCGTCTGTTTTGCTTAGCGGAGTATGGCGTAAAGTTATCGTTATCTGGAGTTATCAGGTGCGTCTAAAGATGACTCAGGTGTATCTTTCTGAGAGTATTCCAGCTCTAACATAATTTTATAAGGTTTACTTGGCACGATTGTTATTCTTTTGACATAATCGTTGATCTAGTAAGTAACACAAGAGAGTTAGTTGCCTTTCCTAAAGCTCGCTGACAAAATTAGAGTTTTTTTTTTAATTAGGTAGTAAATTTGTACGAAACTTCTATCTGATCATATATCTTTTGTTTGCGGTTAAATTAATTACACCACCAACGCACCTTTCTAAGAAATCAAATTCACGAACGTGCTAATTGAAACGTAAATATAGCACCATACCAAGCTTTTGTGTTTCGAGTGTGTTTTTTCTGCAATATTCTGTCATGCAATATATATTTGAAGTTTTTGTGACGTTGTCGTGTTGTTGAACCCACAAAAATCATGCAAATCCTCTCCAGTCCTCAAATTCTAATTAATTTCAACCACGCTTGTTGAGGCTATAAGACCAAACTTGTGCTGAAGATGATTTACTGTATAATATTGGGTTTCCTAAGATTATGCAATCTTCTAATCGAATTAATTTTTAATGAAAATAACGGCAAATCAGAGCATTTTGGTTTTCGTAATTTCCAAAGCCACGTATCGCGAATGTACAGGATTTTGTAGAAATTGATTACATCATCATCGGAATTAAGTATTCCTTGTAGATTCCCACGTACGTTGACTAACTTTAAATAGCAAAATGAATCAATTGTAAAGATTTCTGCAGAAAAACTGTATTTCGAATGTAGATTATGTCCTAATTTACATTTTTTTGCAAGGGTCATTCATGTTCCTCTTGGTGCGCGAAAATTTTGGCAAACTCACCCATCTTGCAGGTTTGAAACCAAAACTGAACCAAATAAAATAGTTCACGATTTATTATTGTTACAATGTAAAGTTCAGTCACCACTTTAATATCATTCTAATATTATACACTCATTATTCATAGGTACACTATAATGGCGGACATTTCATCTGTAGGTTACAGAGTGGCAAACATAAGAACTGTTGAGCTCTTCGAGATTTGTAAACAAAGAGCTATTGTTAAATTTGTTAAATAAATATTAATCACCAATTACTACATTTAGACAATGATTACATTTTCAATTTGTTTTCATCATTTATTATTAGATTAAAATACATTAAAGTTCAAAGTTTTTGACTTTTTAAATGAAAATACTTAGAAATACAAAGTTATATACATCAAAATGAACCCAAAAAAATTTTGAGTTATGTACTAAAATATGTGAGTTTACACTTGTATTGGAATAACTATCTGGTATTGTGGTGAGCAGCTTGATAACCGTATTTTGTCCACTTGAAATCTCTTGGAAATTAAATTTGCAATTAAAAGTCATAGGACAAATTGTGATGATAAATTTGATGACAATGATGCATCTCTCAGCCGGTGATAAGGTTTTAAATAACTTAATAAGTATAGCTTAAATGTTTTTTAATTTAAAGATCTAAAATTTATGAAACATAAACGTTAATTTTTTTGTTTTTGTTATTGGTTATTTGATGCAAATTAGCCTCACCTAAAACAAATAAAATAAGCTTTTTATAAGTGACATTACTTATTTTCAGAAAATATAACCCAAGCCTACGACATCACAGAGGGAATCCACGTTTCCCGCATGGTATCACCTGTAGAAATAATAATAATATTTGATGGAAGTTACGACGCCTACACAGCCCACCAAATCGTTCAGTAAGTTTTTGAGTACGTCAACTTCATTCTTTCATATCATATTGAACTTCTTTTACACATATCTGTATACCGTCCATTATATCATCAATTCATCGCAAGCATGTTTGACATGCCTAGAAGGCGTCATAATCTAAACTTCACACATTGATGGGCTTCATCTAATATCAAAAATATATATTTCACATTAAGTGATCGTTCCGGAGGCGTATCGAAAAAAACAGCAAATACAATAGAATTAGAGCACCACACCTAATCTGATATTTTTGTTTACACTTGAATAATAAAGAAAAAAACAACAACAACAAAAAAAGACAAAATTGTTCTCATAATGTTTACATGAACAAAAAAAAAATTGACAGGCCGACATTTAGATGAAAATATAACGCGTCCTGGAAAATAATACTCAAAAAAATCTCTACAAAAGTTGAAGTACTAAGAAACCTTCAATTTTACCAACAGCGAGCTAATAGAGCTTAGACTTTTAATTAAAATAATTCTAATCGTAATTAAAGTCTAGCATTGCAAAATAATATAACATTATACAAAACTCAAATCAAAAATTTTTGCTTTCAAATTTGTTTGTTTTATTTTATAATTTTTTTAAATTTGTTTCTTGTTTTCTATATTTCCTTTTTATAGTTTTTAATTTTTTATCAATATTTATCTTATTTAATCTTTCTTTCTCAGACTTTTTATCATTTTTAACCCTTTATTTTTTTTAATTCTTATCAATGTTTTGGCTTTTTCGATCGTACTCACTCCTGTCGTATTTTTGTTAATTTTTTCTTTTGTATTTTTTTTCTTTAACTTTGCCTTATTCTGTATATTTTCAAATATTTAAGTCTAGCATTGCAAAATAATATAACATTATACAAAACTCAAATCAAAAATTTTCTGTTTCAAATTTGCTTGTTTTATTTTATTATTTTTTTAAATTTGTTTCTTGTTTTCTATATTTCCTCTTTAATAATTCTTAATTTTTTACCAATATTTATCTTTCTAATAATCTTTCTCTCTCAGACTTTATATCATTTTAAACCCTTTATTTTTTTAAATTTTTATCAATGTTTTGGTTTTTTCGATCGTACTCACTCCTGTCGTATTTTTGTTAATTTTTTCTTTTGTATTTTTTTTTTAGCTTTGCTTTTTTCTGTATCTTTTCAAATATTTGATATTTTTTATATTTTAATTTATTATGTCTGCTCTTTGCATCTTGCTCTTTTAATCTAGTTTTTTTTTTCTTAGTCTCGCTCTTCCTTTTATCTATCATTTACATCTTTTAATATCTCGTTTTGTCTCAATATTTTTTTCTAGATTGGTATTATTATTCCTTCTTTCCACTTCCAAAAAAACTTTTTTCTTTTTTCACATTATCATACAACATTTTTCTCAGGTTTGTTCTAATTCTTTAATTCTTATACATACATTCGCATTTGGTATCCTATTTGTTCCAACAAATTTTTTTTGACAATTTATATAGCTCTTTTGCTTTTATTTTCTTTTCTACTTTTTACTGTTTGCATTCTGTCGTTTTTTCTATTTCCATCTAGTAGTTTTTTAAAATGTTACAGTCATTTGTTGATAACAACTTTATTATCTTTTTTCTCATTCAAAAGCTATCAAAATTCAGTTTATGTTTATTTTTATAGTCTTGTATTTTATCATCTATTTTTTTTCTATTCCTTAGTCTTTATTTGCTTATTTTGCTCTTCATTATCTTATTAGTTTGCTGTTTTAAGAACCTAATAGCTTCATTTAGCTTATCTTTAACATTTTAATATATGATGTATAAAAATTTTTGATATTTTAAGAAATAGTTTAATTCTATTAAATGTAATAAGAGTAAAATTACATAATTTATTCTATCAAAATAACCCTTTATTCAAGCATCTTATTTTAGTGAATACGAATTTTTGATAAAAAAAGCACAATTATTCACTACAAAACCTGATAGAAGAAAACTTTTCATAAATAAATTTACAATTTATTGCCTATATTTCAGCCATTCTATCAAATAAGTGGTTATTTTCAACTAATCATAAAGATATTGGAACTTTATATTTTATTTTTGGATCTTGAGCAGGAATAGTAGGAACTTCATTAAGTTTATTAATTCAAGTAGAATTAAGAAATCCAGGATCTTTTATTGGTGATGATCAAATTTATAATGTTGTAGTTACCGCCCATGCTTTTATTATAATTTTTTTTATAGTTATACCTATTATAATTGGAAAAGTAATGAATTATCTTTAAAAGCAGTCATTTTTAAATTCCAATGTTTTGCTTTTTGAGTTACTTAGCTATTAAAGTTTAGAGTTTAAAAGTTTCACACAAAAATAGTAAAAACATTTAGTTAAGTATAAGTAAATTTATATATTATTTTGTGTTGTTATTTTTTAGTTTAGTTTTTTATATATTTTTTTTGCATGTTTTTTTGTAGTTTCTTCAACTTCTATATAGTCTTTCTTGGGTTTTTTTGCTTTTTATTAATTTGATTTTATTTGGTGCTTGCATAGTCTATTCCATTGTTTATTCTTTCTGTTTTATATCGCTTCTGGCGTAGTTCACACGTCGAGCTGCCGGGCTTATTCTCACTCTTATTTTTCTGTCCTCAAGACGCTTCCACCAATAGAATGCGCAGCGTCGACAATTTTTTCAAACATTTCGACACGGTCTTTTTTGAAAGATGGCAGTTTTTCAATTTAGATTTGTTTTGTTATAACTCGCTATTTAATTATAGATATTTTTATTGTTTGAACATGGTATTTGAGCCACATCGTCTCATAAGCCGTATTTTAGAAATAGGTCAGCTTTTTTCACTTATAATGGCTCAGGTAAGAATTGTAGCGTCTTGTTAAAAAATTATTATATTTGCATTATATTAAAATAGCAAGATCTTAAAAAAATAAAATATGTAATTCTTTCTAGTTTGATAGAATTAATAATTGGCGCTGCAATTTAAATTTTTTTGGTAAAAGAGGGCTGTTGGGAGCATAATAGTGAAATTTGCTCTTTTGCAAAGCCAGAATGACGCATTTTAAAAATTTACCGATAATCTCATTATTTTCAACAATTATGAGCTTGTCACGTTTTTGTTGGAGACCCCTGTATACTTTCCACGTATTTACAAAAATGTAAATACCCTCCATTAGTTCGTACTTTGTAAAAGTCTTGAATTTATTACATTTGGTTACGTCAAAATTAAAAACGTGTTGGGTGGTGGTTTTGTGTGAGGTCATAAAAAATGTCTGCTTTCTTTCCCTACAGTCGCACATTTCCAAACAATAAAACGTGTCACGTTAAAGAAATATTTTAAAGCACAACGCACATAGACCGAAATGTGGGTTTTTGATTTATCCAGTCGCAGTAATCAGTATTTATTTCCAAAATCTCTGCAGACGAGAGCAGCGCATGTTTCCATACTAAATCTAAAATTTAAATTTGAAGCTTCCAAACACCCCAGGCTCAGCCCTCGCCGTCAGCCAGCCTTTCTGTTTCGTCGATGGTCAAGCCGTATTTGTTTTCGTTTATTGTATTTTTAAGTAGACTGGCAATTACTATTGATGGGAAAGCTCAAGCTTCACTGAGTTCTTTCTATTGTATCTTGGAAATCTCCCGCTGATGTAGATAGAAGAAACTATTGTATAATTTTTTTTATTAAAACCTTCCCCTAAGCGCAGAAATTCACAGTTTGCTTGCTGTTTCTGACACAGGTTCACAAACACAATTATAAGATCGATCTAAATGCAACAAAGAGCGTTATGCAATAGACTAATTGAAACTCAAAAACAAAAAAAAACCTAAGGCTTACTGATGATGAGAGAGAATTAATATTACAAGCAAATACTACATGATTAGATTGAACTTAGGTAATTGCATCCTCATCAGCAACAGAAATTAAATGATGTATCTAATATTAATAGTTTAATACAAACTGCTGCAATAGTAGATTAGACATATCATTGATTTCTATTGAATCAGCTCTAAAAGATCAATATGATTTCCTAAATGAAAAAAACTCAATCATTCAAAATGCTTATACACCTTTTCGGATTAAAATCATTGAGCAGTAAATTTTTAATCAGCAGTTATTGATCTGAATTTAAAAATATTAAAAGTAAATCCAGATTAGAGTAACTGACAAGAGCTAACAAGCTCGAGGTTGGTATTGCGGTATCATGTTTGTCTGAATAAACCACTTTCTTAGGCTATTTCTAGAAAAATTAACTATCGCCGTTTCCAACTACCAATTAGATTAAGTTTTTTAACAATTTTAAAAAGTTTGCTGTCTTGATCAAAAAAAAAATTGTTCCAAGAGTGATTGTACAACCTAATCAAATGATTAAAGTGTGTCAGCTATAAACTGCTTTCTCAATGAAATTTCCTGCAATTATGAGTAAATATCTCTAGAAATCTTGCTTTATGAATCGTTTTTACATAAAAAAATCCATGATGTAACATTACTAAAAATAGAAATTTGGTAATTATTGTCGAATATTTAAATATGTTAAAAGCAATTTTTAGCGCCCTGTCCGAAGCAGCCGACGTATCCCAGTTCGGAAGCAAAATCGGGGTTATGAATGGCCAAACTGGGAATTGGATGGCAAATGTGACCGGAGAGCTGTTCCAACTGTTCTCCGAGCTATCTCGTCGGGAAAATGGTGACTGTATGATTGCTTCAAAATCCTCTGACACAATATTAAATATTATCGGAAAAATAACAGCTTTTGTTGACACTGAGCTACAAAAAAAAATTCAAATTATTGTTTAGTTTGTAATTAAAGATAGAAGGTCAAGCTAAATAGGAATTTTTTAAAGCAAAACCAAAACTAGTAGTGGGTATTGTGAGTTATGATTAATAATATTTCTTGTCTCAATAATTTTATAATTACAAATTTTTAAAAAGCTATTGAACAGATAAAAAAAAGTTAATCGCTAATGATACAAATAATGTATAAAGCTAAAACTTATTAGGTAGGTATTAGGGGTAGATTTCTCGTAATAATTAGGGTAACAACTCATACTAAAGCCGCTGACTTATAATTATAATAGATGTCTATTAAAATTTGGAGTCATAGTTGGCCATGCCTATAAACGAACCATAATTTTTAAAACCATAGCTTCAAATGTCAAAATAGTTACTTCTTTATGTTTCAATTTAAAATAGTTTTCTTACAAGCACAGAAATTTTTTGTGATGGAATCTTATTTTTGTAACGGCCACCGAGTTGATAAGTGAATGGCAATACTCAATTCCGCCAACATATTCCCGATGCAGTGAACACTTTTTATAATAATATAACCCATTGTATTCAACTCTTTCGTAAGACTGGCTCGTGTGATTGTAAAAAAGTAGTAGTCTCTCTAAAAAAAGAACAGAAAAAGTTATCTAATGGAAGAGGCACCACGAACATCTCTACGTCGACTTTCACAACAAGTTCAATTATCAACCACCACTTGTCTCAAAAATCAACTCCTTCCTGTTGATTATCCTGTACGTGTCTAATACTGTCGTTGGTTTATTAGCACTTTTCATAGAAATATGTTAAACTTAAGTTTCTTTACTGATGAGGCATAATTTCATTTAGACGGCTATGTGAACTCACAAAATATGCAAATGTGGAGTTCAGAAAAACCAAATTCTATTGAAAAAATTTCATTGCGCCCCAGAAAAGTAAGAGCCGCTATTTCAAAGCTCCGAATTATTATGAGGTCATTTTTTTTTAATGGAACATTGACTACTGCAAGATCCGAGAGGAGATTTTACGGCCATTTTTTGCACGGCTCTATGACGATGAAATTGGGGACGAATACTCTTAGCAAGACGTAAGTGCTACTCTACAAAGGACTTACGAAACCTTGAATATGATACAGGAATTTATGATCGTTGAGTTATCAGCCAAAACACAGCTATAACTTACTCTTTAAGATCCTATGACCTCACTCCAAGTGTCTTCTTTTTGTGGCTCTATTTAAAAAAACTTGATTTTTCTGCTACGCTTAGATAATCTTGTTGAAATAGTTGCCAAAATTGATAATAATTGTCAAATGTTGACGAATGTCAGTAAAGCCATTGTTCAAAGAGTCCGCAAATGCCTTAAAGTCGATGATTATTTGTTATACGTCTTTTGCTACAATAAAGTTTATTTTTGTGTCTGTTATAACACTACAAGTGCTTTCAAGAGCTTTAAATTTAATCTGTTGAACTATCGATTCATTAAATTAGAAGTGAGGTTAGGTTTAAATGTCAAATTGATAACTGTCACTTTAATTTGATGATAAATGTACGTTTACAATTCAAACTTAAACATTTATAGTAGACGGTAGACAATAGAAATTCAACTTGCTTCACATTTTATTCAATTTTGTGCATTGATCTTTGTTTGTCTTTATATTTTCTTTTAATTTTTATATAATTCTTTTCTTCTCTTTAGCACCTTTTTTATATATTCTTTACTACAATTTTTATTCTGCAAGAATTTTTTCCTCTATTTTATTGGATTTATTGCAAATAAGTGCTTTTCTCTTTACTGCCGTTTTTAGCCAACAATTTATCCTCATTCTCTAATCAGCTCTGTTCCGTCGGCAGACTAGTGTCGCCTGAGTTGTAAAACTGAGTTCAAGTAATCACCCCTAATCACCGCACCAATCGCCATCTTTTGTTGGTTGAAATGATAGCCGCACGTTTGCCGGCTATACCTTTTATTTTCATGTTTTCAAAGAGCTGAAGGTTTGGCAAGTTTCTCTATTCATTGTGTTAGAAAAGTACACGGTTTAACCAATATTTTCTTGATCATGATCGGCCAATTATTTAATTTTTTTAATAACTTTCAAGCATGTGTTTTCTCCAATTTTTAGGTTATTGAAATCAAACCTCAAGAACGTTACCTTTTTCTCTCAATTGCGTGTCTTTTAAAAATTGGAGGTGTAGATACTTTATTGAAGTCATTAAATTTTTTAAATTTGCACTACTTTTATAATCAGAGCATGAAATTACATTAGATGTCAAAATACTTTCATTTTGTATTAAATTGTTCCTGAACATTGTATAATATTTAATTTGGTGTCAGAGGTTTTTGAATATAAATTCTGTAAAATAGCCTTCCAGGGCCAGTCTCTTTATCATTAGGTAAGTCTTTGGAGAACATTATTTACTACTACGAGAATACAACAACAACGGATTGCAATCGAGAAGTTAGTGAGCCTTTGGGACGATCAATTTTAATAGTTAGTCATAACGGCCGATTAACCGACAATGATATAGAATTGTCAGCAAAAACCTTCAACGCCATCAAAAATAGAAGCCCAGAGACTAACTTCATTCTTGCAACTTCGCCAGAAGGCCGGATGGGTTTTGCCGAACTTATCAAAAAGTTTCGTGAAAATGATCACGTGGTGCTTTCATCCGAGAATGTACACTCTCTTGTAAAGGACGTCGCAAAGAATTTGAATAGTATCAAGGGAAATATAGTCAATTTTTATTGTAAACAAAACATGAGGGACGTTGTAACTCCAGATGTAGAACGAGTCTATGAAATCCGGAAGGAATATATCCTTGGAGGAATTACAGCAGCAAAGGTAAATTTTTTAAACTTTATAATCCATATTAATAGTTAATTTAACTTTTCATGGTCCTTCGATCCAGATAAAATAATAAAAAACATTTTTTATTTATAGTTAACAACACATTTTTCATATATAATACTCTATTATTATTTTTAGTTTTCGACTAAAACTGGAAAATTGTCAATTTGTGGAAGTGGTAACTCCCAAAACGTATGTAAGACCTTAAGTTCTAATAGCGATATCAGTTTTGGTTCGTGGGAGTTGTGCGCTGATGAAGCTGCATGTAATTTGGAATTTAAAGTTTTGGTTAATAACACTGGAGTTGGATGTCTTGGTAAGTGTTGAGAAAAGTTTAGAAATTTCCTAGACCTTGCTGGTTTTAGAAAATTTTTGCAGATATCCGGATCAAGTCAAGCTAGACATTAGCTGGGAGCGAAACATTGGCTGTGTACCAAGTTCAATGTTATATTCAACGTTTTTAATAATCTTAGTAAATAAATTTATAATAGATTAATTGTTGTTTTTATTTCATGTATCTTTCATTATTTGAAGTCTCAATCTAACTAAAGCTAAATGACCAAAATTTCGATAATATTTTAAGCTTTAAAGATGAGTGGCTCTAAAACTTAAAAAACTCAGTACTAAAAGTAAAGGCATATAAAAAATCTCCTATCAAATTAATATATTTTAGATATCAAATATTACCGGTCCACTCAAAAAAATTAAAATTTTTTTTTTGTAATGCATAAATGTGCTATGTATGTATTAGAAACACTAATAAAGTCTTACATTTACAATTACTAAGTGTATACATAGCGGTCCTTTGTCATTTTTTTTTATTTAAACCGTTTAAAACTATTAAAAAATAAAATACAATTATATTAGACAGTTGTAGACAAAAATCTGGAAAAAAGACTACAAATTTGTTTTTCAGCTTTTTTTAACTTTATTAAAGTTTATTCAAAGTTTTATAAAAAAAAAAATGCTTAGTTAACTTATAGATTAGACTGATTTTAGTAAGCTATGTTTTGATTACTTTTGTTAAAACGGTTTGTAAGGTTTATTCTCGGTTCTCTTGTTTTTTTTGTAAGATTAAACGTCAACAAAATTATTTCATCAAAAATTCAAAAAAAATTTATATAAATATGTTATAATTTAAACAAAAAAAATAATATAAAAAATTCAATAATCAACTTTTATAAAATTATCGAAAAATTTGGTTGGTATAATAAAAATAAAGTGATGACTAGTTGAAAAACTCTTTATTGAAAAACAAGTAAATTAGTGATTTGAAAAATAAATAAATCTTAAAAAATCAACACAACACAAAATAAATATAGTAATCTGAGAAAGAATTACCAATGATCAATTCTGTTCGTTTTAAAATCTTTTATTACTGGTTATCATTTATTTTTTCATAAATTACAAATTTTTTTAAAAAATAATAAAATAAAAAATTTTTAATTTAAACAACAAAAATATTAACAACTCATCGATCAACTTTAACAAAATTATGGAAAAATCCAGTTAACGCAATAAAAAAGAGTAGTAAATGGTCTAAAAACTCTTTATTTCAAAGTGGGTAAACTAAAAATAAATATAAAACTAAAACATCAAAGCAACTCAAAATAAATATAATAATCTGACAAAGAAAATCTGAATATTTTCACCAATAATCAATTCTCTTAGTTCTAAAAACTTCTATCACTGATATTCATTTATCTTTTCATACATAAAACCATTTAAAGAGATAATATTGAAATGAAAAAGTTATAATTGCAACAAATAAAGGCAACAGAAACACAAGAAAAATAATATTGATAAACTTTTACAAAATTATAGAAAAATTCTGTTGGCATAATAAAAAAATAGTAATAAATAATCTAAAAATTTGTATTTGAATTAGATGAGTGAATAAAAATTTATAAAATAAATAAAACCCTTATAATAAACGCAACACAAAATAAATATTTTAATAATCTGAGAAATAAATTGTGACCAATGACAAATCCAGTTAGTTTAAAAAAAAATTATCACTGATTATCGCTTATCTTTTCATTATTGAAAAAATTTTTTTTTAAATATTGAAAAGAGTTAAATATACGGTAAAATTTTCAAATAATTTCTCAAAAATGTAATAGATAATAAACTAAAAATTGACGTGAGCAAAATATTGCCGTAAATGACCAATTTACAGTTTGAATAAAATAATTAAAATTAAAATAAAAAAATTTTGTTTTTGATACTTTTCATATAAGCAATTTGGAACCAAGACAAAAGATTGATGTGTTCTAGCCTTAGCAAATAAAATAATGGTTCACGAGTTAAAAATAGTACCTGACGACTGGTTCGGCAGGTAGCTAAAGTTAGGTTATGTTCCCAAATATTTGCCAAACACTTTTAATCATAAAAGTGTTCAATTCTCACCTTGAACTTTTTTCTAGTTCCACAAAAATAATTAGAAAATCAAATATAAATTATTAAAACTTGTAAAAATTATTAACGCTTTTTGGAAATTTTTTCACAAAAATTTAATTAATTTAATTTAATTATGTGGTGTAGACGAATAAAATGACTAAATTAGTAAGCGTGTGATTAGGTAAAAGCCGCATTTGTATTACCATATTATTTAAAATAGTTAGATTTATGTGAAGAAATTCCAATGTGGTGTAGATTAGAGAAAAAATTATGAACAAGTCAAGATTATTATTGCCTGGCAACACACTTCCGGTTATTTAGTTAATTTTTTTTTTGAAAAAAAAGTGTGTAGTATGTGAATTCGTCCCATCGACTATGATACGAAAATCACTTACTTTTTATTGAAAGGAAAGGTTCTTATACTGTACCTTGGGGCACGCAGGTTAACTTGGATCAAGTTGAAGTTGTCGATGTTTGGAAACTGGTTTTAACTCCGGTAACCTAGCTTTATGAAGTTATTAAAAAAACTCATACAGCTAGATAACCAAAGAAAATATCAATTCCAATGTGGGTTGTACAAATTACGAAATTGACACAATATTCGAAGGCATGTGATATACTAATAGATTTGGTACACCGAAGAGAATTAGATGATGGCACATGATGATTTGAAAAAACCGGCACATGTTACCCGCACAACTCGCTTTGTGGTTAAACATGAGATGATTTAAGGGAAAACCGTAATAAAACCCTTGGATTGAACATCATCTCCAGATGCACTTGAAGAACTGACCAAGCGCGCGCGTTGCTCAACAAGTGGGACATTTTGCTTGGCTTTCCCCGTCCGATGTTCGGTGTTCGGGCCAGTCTTCGAACTTGATCGTTAGGAAACCAGTTTTAAAAAGCCAAGCCTCAAGTTGGCCTGTATGTCACTACATTGCCAAACTTTCTACTCTCAAGGCAATAATTTGGATTTGGAAACACATAAGATCTGCACATTTGCAAAATTTGCGTTTCAATAATAATACTAGATAGCCATCCATGTATATCTCTACTTGAAGACCATTTCGGAAACTGCTGGTCACTGGGATTTGGGATCTACTCGATCTGGGTGAAAACCCTAAACATCTGCAATTATCAAACGCAAATTAAATTTTAACCCCTCTATTCAGTCAGTAGACCTACCTGCTTGCACCTGCATCACACGATGCACCTTGGTACTAACCAACCCGGCAACCAGTACCATTAGTACCAGTCTGGGTACTCTTCCAATGATCGGATTTGTACCGCGAGATAAAGGTAAGAAACCGTGTATCATCGAATCGAACGTTACCCATGGAATTACCATAACCGGTCCAGCCAGTCCAGTCAAGTTTCATTCCTCCGCGACCTCGTCCAGCCTCCCGCGCTCACTGATACTCTCTCTGATCTGAGCCATTGTACGACAGGAATGCGGTCTACACCGCGTCCGGACATACACTAATGTCTAATGTGGCCTGATCTACCACCAACGGTCACAAATTCCAAACTCACAAAACAATACATATTTCCATCAACTCACCCAAATCCATAGAGATAATCAATCAAAATCACAAAGCTCCAAATGTCACCCTTTTACGCCAAATTTTTCTTACTTTCCTTATCATCTTTATGACGCTAGATGCAATTCAATCTCCAGCACATTTTATGGCAGGTCAGAAATGAACACTATAAAAGCTTCATATAATTTACGATCTCGAAGCTATAATTTGATAAAATTTAAAATATTTTAAACTCTCTACCTTCGATTGCTAAGAGATGCATTCTATTTGGCAAGAAATATCTAGTAAACTCAATGCACAATAGAACATAAACAAAAGTCAAGCACTTCCAAAAAAAATATTTTGTAAAATAAGCCTTTTTGATTCAGGCAACATAATTAAGCGTTAATTGCTCTAATATCTATTGAACACGTTTAAAAAAATGCTAAGACTTCTCCGATTAACAAATGATTAAATCCGGTTTTTTTTAAGTAATTACCTATTTGATGAAGCTATTGCATAGTAAAACGCCGCATTTGTGACGTTCTTTTCTACTGTACAAGACCCATTAAGTAATTAAAGTTGTTTAATTTAGTTGTGTTTTTGAAAACTTATTTATACTCAAGTGTCAAGCGGTTTTGTACTGAATACTTTTTAGGTTTTAAGAATAATTTTTTGTTTGTTTTATAGCTAAGTATCTTGTTTTTTAGCTTGACTTACCTATTTTATCACTTTTTTTAAAATATCTAATACGTATTTTTGAAATAAAGTAGTAAAAAGTTTTTGATAACTTTTCTATGATTGTTGGAATTTTTTCAAAGAATAATTCTAATATAATTGTCTCTAGTTTTTGCTCTGGGATAAATATTCAATTGTTATTCTATTAATAATTTTTTTTATTATTTATATAATTTTGTTATTTAATTATGAAGTGTTCCTAATACAATAGCCAATTCTATTTTATACTTTATTCTAATAAACTTTTTTGTTATTAGTTATTTATTTTTTACGTTAATTCACGTTAACACAACGGAAGAATAATAAATTGTTCTTCCGCTGTCTTCAAGAAAAGACAAAAATTACAAATATTTAAGACATCATAAGCAAAGCTATAAAAATAATTTAATGCAAAAATAAGAATGCAGAAATTTGGCGAAATAGAGAATTAATAACATAGATAAAAGTTTGTTAAGTTTAATTATAAATTTACAATAGTTTAATTGTTGAAGGAGTAAACAACATAAACGAAAAAAAAAGCAATGATTAATAAGTAAAGTAAAATAACAATTTAAAAAAGAATAATAAAAAAAGAGTAAATATACTTTGCTAAAATCAGAGATAATATTAAAATAGGTTTTAAAGATTATAAAAAATAGATTATAAATAAACTTTATAAAAAAAGAGATTAATTTAAATCATAATTGCAAAAAAACTATTTTTTTCACTTTAAAAAATTGGCAAAGATGAGAACGGTTACAACACTTATATAAAGCCATTTGTATCTGGAAACATTCTTTCCTACCATAAAATCGGTAATATTTTAAAAATTAGAAAAAATATTAAAATACAACTTTTGCTTTGTTGAGAATAATTTTTTTCTATTTTTTTGCTAAGTTTTTAAAAACAGACAAAATGATTAAAAACTGAAAAAAGATTTTCAAAGAATCTAAAAGGAAAACTAAATTAAAAAAAAATAAATAACGATGTTTAATATTATTAACAATTAAAATAATGTTAAATAATATTTAATTATAAATTTTAATAAAATTTTAAATTTTTCTAGAAAAATAAAATTAAAAATCTTAAAAATTCCCAAACAGATTTAAAGTCTGTTTCTTCTATAAACAATTGCCAGTGTCAAAAATGCTGTTATTATGTTGTAAAACCGAAGAAATCACGTTTTTGACGTTTAGTATTAAATAGCGTTGCCAACATTAAAATTATTTGACAATTGTTTATAAAAAAAAATTGACTTTAGATTACATTTAAAGCTTTGTAAAATAAAATAAACTTAAAAAAATAAGTTTTGAAATAACACTTATTTTTTTTAGAAGTTTAACGGTTATAACCATAGATATAACACTAATACCATCTATATGAGGTTAGAATCCTATAAAATCTGATAAAATTTCTAAAAAAAATTAAGTTTTAAATAAAACCTATTCCATCAAACAATGAAAACGTCTTAATTTAAACTATATTTGCAAAAAACAATTATCATTTTATTGTTGTTTTTTTTTGCTTTAGAAGATTAACTATGACAATGATAGAAATAGAGGTTCAAGCAAGATAAAGAAACCCCTTTAGCTTACCTATTATAAAACCAGAAATATTTAAAATATTAAAATATTTTTTTTCAAAGTTTCAATTAGTTTTTTGCTAAAGTTTTAAAAGTAAACTTCATTTTCATTTAATAATGAAAAAAAAATCTAAAAAATAGGTACTCTGAAGATTTGGCTACAACTACATATTGTATACTGTAGACTGTTTACAATTTGTTTGATTTTCTTATAGTTAGTGATGTTTTCTGAAACTGATAATAATTTAGTAAAATTTGAGGTCTTGTAAATCCCAAAATTCGACCATTTTCCACTCATTATCGCTCTTTTCTCAGTCAAGATAAAATCTTTTCTTTATAAATCACTGCTAATTCATCTCGAAAACACCATAAATTAGCTATGTAAACTCTGGAAACTATTTAGACAACTGTCCAACGAAATTCATTAGAGCAGATAACACGCAATGCTAAAAAATACAAAACAAATGCCTATCAATGACTGGCAATCTGCGTTCATTTGGAAAAATTAACACCTTCTATTTATGACTTGTATTGATGCAGAACGCTCTATTAATATCTATTTTTAAATTAATGTTTAGTTTTTAGAATAAAATGTTCAACTTTCTAGATCCGGCTTAAAATTATAATAATGGCAGGTTAAATAGATTGCCGCTATCAATGAAATATGAATTATTATAACAGTTTAATAATAGTAGAAAAACATCTGCATTGTGCGACGCTTAAGTCCGACGTCCAATTCCAGCAACTGTATTATTAGTATATTTACTGTAACCATATATAGTAATATACAACTAATAGACGAAAAGAAAAGAAATGATTTATTTTCAATATTTGTTGAAATAAGTTGTTGAATACTCCAAATTCCATATGATAAAGACAACATTGACTGACAACAGCTTTAAACAAGCGAAGCACAGATAAACGCAAAAAATTCTATTTGTTCCAGCCTATTGACTGTTAGTAATAAAAAATTTTTAATTAATTTTCCTATTCTTTCTACTCTTGTCAGATATTTTTATATTTTCCAACCTTTATTAGTTCTACTTGTTGAAATTCAAATAAATGCTTTTGGCTTTCTATTCAAAAGCTTTATTGTTTAGATTAAAAAGCTCTCGATTGTACTAGGTGCTATGACAAAGTTTTATTGCGTTGCTTCATTCATCTTTTTTGCAGATATACGTATTGCATTTTATTTTTGAATTTAATTTGGGGCATGATAAAATGAAGACTTCTAATTAAAAAGCCCATTTGAATCTATTGTTTTAATTTTGCTTTGTTTAGAAGCTTCCCTACACTAGACCGAAAAATATTTGTCATGAATTGTCGAAAAAATATATAGTAAACTCAAAACAAAATTAGCACAACAAAGGAGTAAAATTGTAAATTTCTCATTAAAAAGACAAATAGTTTAAGAGTTTCTTAAGTACTTTTACTCACTTATTGTGTGAATTACAACCCCCAATAATTTTAGAGTTTTGGGTTTACTATGTATACATATATGGTAAAGAACCGCATAATAATAGACACAAAATAAATCAAAAACAAATAAATAAACACAAGAAAAAAAGATACGCAAGAGCAAATTTGAAAAATAAAAATAGAATAGTTAAAGAAACGACTCTAAGCTGTTTATAGTAAAGTTTTATAGCTATAAGAAAAAAAAATTACTTTTGCTATTAGTCTAAATAATTTTTTTTTAATTTTATCCTTCTAAAACTTTGTAAAAAAGGTTTCATAGTTGATCAAAGGTTGAACAAAGCTTCTAAAGCTGTTACGTTTTTAGTAAAAGCTCATAATGTGTTCTACGTTTTTGCTATCACCTCTAAATATAAGCCAAGCGTCAGCTTCTGCTTCTTTCCTTGTCTGTCTGGAAAATATTGGTCTTTTGTTATTTTCAAAATCCGATAAAAACAGGTAAGACAGTAAAATAGTTGACTTTTAAATCAGTTGATTCTAGAAAAGCATTTAAAAAATCTTCTTTCTGAAGCTAAACAGGAGACAAATTTGAGAACAATACAATTATTTCTCTTTCAGACTTTTTACCTGTATCTCTAACACTTACTTATTTACTCAGTGGTAAATCCGGCTCTGTTTTAAACCGTATGACTAGTTCAATGAATTTTAAAGCACCTGTGAAAAAAGCTTGCGAGGGGGTTCTTTTATGTCGTTGAATTCTATAGATCGGCTTACATGTGTTTCTGGGAACCTAAATATAATGTGCATCAGGGTCGGACCTAGCATTGTAGTCGTCCTTGTGCAAAAAAAAAAATTAACCGTCTCGGAAATATTTTAAACAGCGACCCAAGCGAATTAAAAGCTAATTTTAAAGAGTTTTTTATTTTTAGTGGCATCGAGGTAGAGTTTTTACTTAATATGAAGGGTTTAAACATGTTTGGCTAATATATAAAAATATTTAAAATTTAGAGGCATAATAATCAGTGAAAAAAGCCTCAAAGTAATTCAATAAATTGTAACAAAGAAACCACAGCAATTTAAATAAATATTTTCAGGACAAATTGTGTCATATTTTATTTTTACCTTCTTAAATATCCCTGAAATAGACGTTTTTATAAATTTAACAAAGCCTTTGTAGTTTTAAGAAAAGATTTGGAAAAAAGTGAATATAAATCTATTGCCATTTATAAAGAAAATAAAAAATATTTCAAATAATATTTTTATGAGTAAGTAAGTCGATATTTTTTAAAAATTCTGCTTCTGTTGTTGAATTTTCTTGATGCAAATGCTTCAAAAACAAAAAAAAACTTCGAATTAACAATAATTAATAAAAAAAACTGCAAAAAATAGGCCAGCACAATTTGTGATCATGTCGTAGGAATAGTAAAGTTTAGATTTATCGTTAAAAAACCTTTAAACCATTTGTCGGAAAAATTGTGTCAGATATTTTATTTTCTGTTTCTGATGATGGTAATAGATCCTTGAAGAATCCCCCAAGTAGACGTTTTTTAAAAAATTAAGAAAACTTTTGTTTGGAAGGAGCTTAACCATCTTCTGCGATTTACAAAAAAAGTTAAAAATTTGGTAAATATGGTTTTCATACGGTATGTAGATTATTTTCTAAAAATTTTATTTCTGTTTTTGAATTTTCCTAATGCTACTAATTTTTCTAAAACAAAAAAAACTAGAAATTACGTAAATGTTATAGAATAATAAAATTCACGCAAAAATTATTTTATAACTTGAAGCTATAGGAAGCTTTTCCGAAGAAAAAAAAATCCGTCATTCTGCAGCTGATAAGCTTTATTGTACCATTAATATGGTCATGATGTATTTGATCACAAATGCGTCTTCT